>SCLH01000887.1:308293-326459 GCA_004367855.1 Oikopleura vanhoeffeni
AAATTAATTAAAATATATTAGTTTTGGTAAGGTAACTTTTATTTTAGCCCCCCCCCCTCTGCAGCTATCAAGAAACTGTTTTTAGCGTCGTGTAGCCAGCAAAAATGTAACCTCAAATTATTTTTTCGATTTCTAGACTCTACCGGTTTACCGGTAATCAGCAGAAAACACCGGTTATTTGCGATTTAAAGAGAACTACACATAATCTAACCCTAAAAATATTTTAATGGGGATAACTTTTCAAAAAAACATTTCTGGCATAATTTATTTTGACACCCGAAACCACCTGGTGTTGTAAGGAGCACTTTTTTCAGAATGAAAATCTAGAAATTTTTGTTTTAAAAAAAATAAAAAGAGAGAGAAGGGCATAAAAAAGCGAAAATAAGACATGCCAGTTTCAAAGAAGTAAAATTATTGGGGCATTACCTTATAAAATACAGTAGATATAATTTAGAATTTGTGATGAACGTCAAATAATATAGCTCTGAAACCACCCAAAAATATTCCGCTGTCAACTGTTTGATTACTATATATTTAATTATAGCGCCTATGATCTACATGTATAGCCTTTAGTCTATTGGTGACGTTTATGCATTTCAAGTTCGCACGAGGCGCTAAAGAGTGAAAATAATTTTGCTCTCTGACGGCTCGCGTGAACATGAATCGCATACGGTTCATTATACCGTCACCAGAAAGTTGACTACGCCGAATATTTTGGTGGTTTCAAAGCGATGTCGTGTAACTTGACAGTGATGGAAAATTATAGTGAAATTTACCACTATGGGCCATAGTCTTTAATTTTCGAAATTTGACCCCAAATTATCTTGAATTTAATCACAGAATTTTTAACCATCGATTTATAAAATTTGACCTCGGATTTTCCGTATTAAAATCATAGAATGTTTTAGACATTAATTTTTAAAATGTGACCCATAATTTTATGAATTTGACCCTCACCATTTCCGGTTATTCTGTTGATGCTTTTTTCATGACAATTTTTTACCAAATGAATTTTATGATGATGAGTATGGTCGATCTCATGCAGAATGATAGACCTGGTTGCACATGTCAAAAAATAGTTTCGATTTTCGATCCAGTACACGGAAGAGGGCTGTCGATTCGTTGCCGCGAAAACATGTTCCAGAATCATTCTAGAAATGAGAAAAATAATAAGAGTTGAAGATAGAAGCCGGTCTTTAACATTATAATGGAAAGATGTCTATAAAATCACATTTGTGCGTTTAGCCAAATCTTGATCACCTTAAAAGAAAGTAGAACATAATACGGTATTTAACGGGATATAATATGACCCCATAATGGTTATTTGTGCAATTTGACTATTTGGTGTCATATTACAGAACCAAGAAACAGCCAATTGAAAATTTGACTGGTAATTACCGGAATTCCGCTATTTCTTACCAGTTAATATATCGGTTTTAGCTCAAATTTTCAGTTTATCATAAACATCTCATATTCCTATTTAATATGTTTCAAACGCCATAATAATTGGGAGCAATTCTTGAAAACAAAAACTTGTTGGAAAAAAATTTCTGCAATTCTGCTTATTGGGGCCTTTCAAAAATATATCCATAAGTATCAAAAAGCACCTTTTTTACTGTTCCAGTTAGGGCGCTGTGTTCCAGTTAGGAAGCGATGACTGTATCTAATTTTAAAATCGCGTTATAAATCTCTTGACATTTTTGAAAAATGAGGTTTCGTATGCTGATAATTTAATTCAGTGCTGTGAATGAATATTTTCATAACTCATTATCTATATTTTGATCGGAGCGATTTACGGAGATGCTGCAGTTTTAATTTCGTGACAAAGTTCTAGTAAAGAACAAAGTTTGGATAATTCGACTTTTTTCTTCATAATATTATCTGTCCGATGTCCAGTTTTCACCATTTCTTTCTGTACATTTTTCATAAAACTTTCTCGATCTTTAATGACTTTATCCGACTTTTTGATTTCTTTTTCCAAATCCGAGCTTAAAATTTTATTCTGTAAAAAACAAAATTTTCTCGTTTCGACTATCGATTTCTTTATTTCTGACACGCTAGGATACTCATAATGTGATAGGGCTTTTTGAGAAACTTCTGCAGATTTCTCAGTTCCTAAGCTAATTCTTTTCGATGAAATTATCACTGAATTTATTCGTAAAACTTTCTGTGTTAAATAATCGATAAAAACGCCAAAGAAATGATGCCTGGGATTTCCAAGAACATGGAGGTCCATAGTTACTTCTTTACGTTCTTGATAAGATTGAATAAACTGTTCAAAATCAAAAGGAAACTAATTTTAATGAATAATTAATTACAAAAAAGGGTTTTGAGCGTTAATTCGCAAAGAACTTTTGTTTGT
This sequence comes from Oikopleura vanhoeffeni, assembly GCA_004367855.1. Taxonomy (NCBI): domain Eukaryota; kingdom Metazoa; phylum Chordata; class Appendicularia; order Copelata; family Oikopleuridae; genus Oikopleura; species Oikopleura vanhoeffeni. The sequence continues at coordinate 310,656 of SCLH01000887.1, forward strand.
TATTGATTCCATTATATTGGGATCAAAGGCAAACAATGTATCAGCCCCCGGCACGGGCCCACCGGGGTGCAAAATAAGTATTTATTACTAAAATAGTTTCCGGCCAACTTTTTTCATTATTATTTCTTATTTTTCACAACTTTTTATCTAGCTCTTAACGTGAAAATGCTACAGTATAAATATGCTCATACTTTTGAATGAAAATAAGAGTCAGCGAATGGACGCGAACGCCCGACCTTACCCTTATAAATCCAACGCCTTTGTCGTTAAGCTATTGCATCAAGTTGTAACGGCCTGTGCCAACGTGAACTATATTAGTATTTATTATTATTCAAATTGTTGGTGTCTGTAATTGAGACTGTATTTTGTACTGTTTCATTAATATACAATTTACTATTGATTAAGCTTAATTAACTATCGATTTGGCAGTTAGACGTTAATGCGATTTAAATAGCAAACTAATATCAATTAACACACCAAAAAACACCGATCGTCAATATAATGGCACTAAAATGCCGTTTCTGGATATCTCGTACGATTCGGTCTCAAGGTGATGAGTACCATAACAAATTACCTTCAAAGTTTACAAGAATGTTCTAAGTTTGATTTCTATGAATACCTGATTTCTATGGTATAAGAAATTATGAATTCTAGAAATTTCATAATCCGAGAAATTATTTTTTTTGAAATTTGGCCTCCAGAAGTGCAGTAAAAATTCGAAACTTGGCCCTTAAAAGTTCACAAAAATTTGACAGATTTTTCAAAATTTGAATTCTTGCGAGTTCAAGGAATAATTAAAAAAATTTATCTTTAAAATTTAAGAGAAATTTTCAAAATTTGACTCCCTCGAATCATAAGNTTTGAAATTTGACTCCTAGTTAAATAAAGAGTCATTCATTTGACCCGAAACTCATTTTTTTATTTTAGATTTGTTTACTTATTAATCGTCAATCGTTCCTTTATCATACTTCAAAATTTTTCCTCCAATGACCATCGTTTCTTTCGTAGTATTAAACTCTGTTATCCATTCGCTCTGATTTGCCGAAATATTCAAATAAGTTTCTCCAGGACCATATTCGTACATAAATTTCTCATAAACTTTATATCTAGTTTCATTAACCATCTGTTTTAGTGCATTCCGCAGCGTAATCTCAATCACCCAGGGAGTCGTTTCTACGTTTTGTCGACCAAGAATTTGGGTATCGACAGTGAAATAATCATTTTTTACTATACTTCCAGTTCGACTTTTTTAAGGGATGACAAGTTCATTTTAAAACGAATTTTAATCGAATTTAACAATAAAAATGTATTTTTTAATTGCACAATTTTGACGGTGCTGATTAAAAACACGTTGTTATTGGACACCAGAGCTTTAAACATTAAAAACACGTTGTTATTGGACAGCAAAGCTTTAAACATTAAAAACGTCGTTTTTTGATCCACACTCGGAAAATAACTAATGATTAACAATTCAATTTTTGGCATATCAATTACGGGGGCTCCTGGTCCTTTTTTACTAGTTTTTAAGCCAATTTTTTTATTTAATTCGGCTTTTAAAAACAACTCATCCGATATCATTCTTAGATAGCTCAAACTAAGCACAAATATCATGCGAAGAAAAAATAAAATAAATTAGTTCATCGGATCAATTTATTTTATCTTCTTTCTTAGATTACTGAAATTGTTAAATTGTTTTTGTTCAAAAAAATTGGTAACAATCGTCGGATTCGGACCCATTTTTTAAATTCAATTATTAACCAGATATTTGTGCTCTGTTTAAGCTATCTAAGGATTCAATCGGATGAGTCGTTAGCAAAAGCTGAATTATATAAACATTTTTGGCTTAAAATCTAGTAAAAAGGACCAGGAGCCCCCGTAATCGATATGACACGTCTAGAAGGGTCAAATTACTTTTTGTTTAAATTTGAGGACTGTCAAATAACACAAAAGTGACAAGATAAAATTCTCTCCGAAAAAATCATTACCCACTTCCGAAGTATTCTTCTCCTATACAGTATAGGCTATACAACAAAGTGTACAGGGAAGGCCCAATCGCCCGAAAGTTTTTGCCAAAAAAATTTCTGCAATTTGGGCCATTATGGCAGAACAAAATAAAGTTTTTCGTTAAGAACTAGAAAAACGCCGTAGGCGTAATATGCACGAAGGCTATGACAGTAGTTTTTATAATTTTATAAGGGAGTTTTACAGAGGTTCAAATGACTTTCATTCATAAATATGCGTGAAATATAATGACCTCAAAAACAAAAATTCAAAAACAATTTAGATTGGATATTCAAACCTTGGAAATGACGGCATTCATGACGCACGCCAAAGGAATTTGTAATAAAAAAAAAGATTGCGTGGCTTTCGGCGATATGGGCAACTGAACGTAATTTAAACACAAATCGGGAAATTTGTATGTTTTTGTCCATAGCAAATTAGGCAATTTGTAAAAAAGTCGTCTTTAAATGTATAATCCGTTATCATTTAAATGGAAAATTAATTTAATTTGCTATCCATGACTATCTGTGAGCTCTGCCGGATGAATTGTTTCTCCTGAACTTACACCCAAAAGTGCTTTTACTTCCCAATGTTGTCCCAACTGAGCATAGCGAGTTAAAAATTGTTCTTCTGGACTTTCAAACGGTCCGATTGCGCAATATGTGACTCCGGAAGAATGAAAACCAATCGGAGGAAAGAATCGCGAAGAAAGTCCTACACGACTTAATCGACTTTCAAGAGTTAAAAACTAAATTCGATTTAATCTGGTGAAAATTTTAGCAAGAAAATAGGTATCTCTTAGTGTATACTGACAATTTTGGTTTAAAATTTAGATGAAATTATAATAAAAATCTTTGAAAATTATCACTTTGGCGCCCTTCAGCCGGAAAACCTTTTCGAATGATCACCGCGCTAGAGGGCGCCAAAGTGATTAATTTCCTTCAAATAATTTTACAGTTCATGCCCGATTTAATTTATTTCATATCAAATTTCAGCCTGAAATGATTACCTTAAATTTTCTCAAGGGGGTTTGATTATATTTTTAAATACAATAAATATTCTAAATTTTGATAATAAATAAGTTAAATATACAATTTTTAGCCAAAATTTGAAGAAGACACTACCTATTTTTTAAATTTGACCCCTACAATTTTTAGAGCTTTTTTGAAAGTAAAAGCCAAAATTTTAGGAATGAAAATAAAACTCAAAAAAATGGATTTCATATTTTTTATAACATTTCCTTACAGGTTCTTCCACTCTAGGATGCATTCTTCTGTCAATTTGTTTAGTTTGTCCATCGATGGATACCAGAGATAAAGTAGGAATTTTATCACCTTCTACTCCAGAGTTAAATTCAGCAAGTAAGGCTTGTTTGTGGATAATAATCACGATATATTGTTTTCGGTAATATTAAAAAATTTAACCTCAGAAAGTAAAAATGTAGATTTTTTTTTCAAATCATCTTGAATTTTGCAAAAAAAGGTCAAAAATCAGTACCGATTTGATCCGGGAAAAATTAATTTCTCGGTCAAATCCGCTCAATTCTCGGTCAATCATCAGATAACAAGTTTTCTTTGGAATAAGATCACTTGGATTATTTTTCATGCACATTAACTCCCTCGAGATTCCGCGGGGTAAACGATCCAATTGCTCGAACCAAATAAAACCTTCATCTTAGAATTAGGGTTTTAACAAAAAATCTTATTAAAAAGAGCAGCATTCAACAACCAAAACATTTTTTTAGCAAAATAATTTTCGGGCTTTCAAGTATTTATACGTGCATCTCTCCTCAAAATTAACCACCATAGTCTATGGACCATAGACTATGGACCATAGACTATGGACCATAGAGTCTATGGCCGATAGAGAAACGTATAAACAATCCTGAGAAAAATTTGAAAAATAAAGCACCTACTTTATCTATATGTTGTCTAGTTAGAAAATCTAACCATGGGAAAGAAAATCTTGTTAAAAAATATATTTTTAGTTGAAAATTTGTTCAAATTTTTGAGTTCTGAAATTTCTTATTTCAAATCGGTCAAAAAATCTTCGAAAATAAATGTAGAAATATATCCATTTCCTTCATCAATTTCCTTTTTAACCCATTCAAGTTTATAATGTGGAGGTTTAAAAATCGGAAAAACACCCCTTAAATTTTTGAGTACAGATTCAATTTTTGGATTATAAATTTCCTTTTTTTCTTCAATTTTGGATAATTCATTTTGTTTTTCAGATTTTGAAAGTTTCAAATTTTCACTTTTTATCAATTGAGATGACCTTGAACGTGAAGGTTTTAAAAAGAATAAAAAATTCAATCTCAACATTTTAAAATATTTATTTTTTATCTTCTATGGTTACGCTCTCCATCGGCCAATCAGCGCTCAGTAAGAAATTATTCTCAATTGCGGGTACATATTTTGAAATAAATTTTAATGGAAATATCATAAACATGTGCATGTAATGGGACCGGCCTGGGATAAAACATGAACTTTTTCATCAATAAAACAAAATTAGCCATTTGGCATTTTTATTTTCTTCAAAATCGTTCATTTCCCGCTAAATAACCGGGAATTTATCGGTTATAGTATAAACTTTATACACTTCCACATCGCTGATTTCAGTTTTCGGATCCACCACGAAAAATCATCAAGACAAATTTAAAAAACGCCCGAATATTATAAAAAATTGTTCAAATATACAATTTCAAGATTAACCTACATTTTCTGCAGTTAATATGTCATAAAAATGCACCAAATCAATCGTTTATGTTTTGAAAAGCACAAAACAACCCAAATAAGAACAAAAAATAGGTCGACATTTTTTCAAGCATTTTCTTCAAAATTAAGTGGAAAAATAACGTTTGTTTTAATTTGACCCCGAAAGCTTAAAAATTTCGGCTTGACGTAAGCCAACTTTCTTTTCAGTGTTTCCCCAGCTTTCTTTTGAGCCTAATTTTTTCACGTGTCCTTAAAAAATTCATAGTTTGAGTTCGAAATTGAAAAAACGGCTCGCCTTGAGTTTTTATTTGTTTTGAGCTACCTTTTGCAAAAAATTGAGTAAATTTTGAAATTTAACCTAGGAGATAGATTTTCCGGACAAATTTAAAAAAAATGGTGGTTTTTTCATATTCTAGAAAAAATATAGCAGTTATCGACAAAACGGCAACCCTTGAGTTAGACCTACTAATTCTACAGGTTTTGTTAAAATTTAGGTTTATTTCAAAATAAAACCTGAGAGGAGATAGATTTTCCGTTTTGGCTTAGGTGTCCCTGTCTCGTTTATGTGTCTGCCAGTGTATGCATGCAAAAAACTTTTGACACCTGTTTTACGGAAGATGAAGGCTAGTTCTACAAATTGGCTTATCTGAATAATATCCTTGAATCCCTGTTTGGCTAATATTTCATCGAGAATATGTCAAATTATGGACTGGGATACCCTAAAGGGGGTCGGTGCATTTTGACAGATACGTNTATGGGCCCTTGATGAAAAACTCTTTACTGGGTTTATATATCTCCTCAATAAATAATGAAAGTAATGTTTCATAATTCAGGCAACTTTTGTAACTACACCACCTTCTCAAACGTCCTGACAACAAACGTCCTGACAAAAATTTCAAAATGATACAATTTTTCCAAACGTTCTGACACTTTTAGGTTTTTCCATGGAAATAAAACTGTGTTTTTTAAATAAACTTAACTTTTGTAATAAAGAAACAGCTATATTTAGTGTTCACAATAAATAATTATGTTATAAAGAGGGTTTTAAAAGGGATGACTTTTGCGTGGGTTTTCCATCCCCTTTTAACGTAGGTTTACGCAGAATATAGGCAAAAAATGGGGATAGAAAATCCTTCCGGAGATGATCCCTTTTACAACCCTGGTTATAAATCAATAATTCTATGTTCCAAAAGTCTCCGTATGCCTCCTAGAATCATATTGTTCCTAACCAACGATCTTAACAGTAGTACATAGCGTGTCTGCAGTGTGGACTCCAAACCGTTCACATTTTGGCTTTCGGAAACGACTCATCTCATTAAGTTCTTAGATATCTCAAAATGACAACACATATTAAAAAAATTGGCGATATATATATATATATGGCGATAATATATNCTCATTAGTTCTTAGATATCTCAAAATGACAACACATATTAAAAAATTGGCGAGTATATATATATTATGCAATATATATGATGGGACAAAAATATTTCATGTTCAAAATACTCATAAAAATTCTCGTTTTAAGGAAAAATTTAACTCCCATAGTGGCCGACAATCTCTGGACCCGTAGTTCTTTGCGCCATCCTGGGCGTGCGTTTGAATTAAGCATTATATCCAAAGATCATTATCACATATATTTTTTCAATGATAATCATATTTTTCAAAGAATTCTCTACAGTCTTATAAAAACAATTTGTTAAAAAAGTTTATAAAAATCATCAAATGTGAGAAGAATTAAAAAATTCTCTATTTTCCCGATTCATCACAACAAGTGCATAAATAACACGAATTTAGTTAATTGAATATTAAAATTTAAAACATTAGACCGTCGCCATTTGGGTATTGCATCTGCAAAAAAAATTCAATGTTTTTATCATCATTCTCATGTAAATGAGTCTTAAATTTTCTTTGAATAATTATTTCTCGTGATTCCTCTCTCTTTTTTTTCGCCTACGCATTCTTCTGTAATCAGTATTACGGAAGTTATGACTTCTAGAAATGATCTATTTAAACTGGAGCCATACTGTAATGCAATTAAAGTCTTAGAAATTCGTACGATTCTTTTAAGGGGTCTTCCACGTGATTGAGTACTTTTTGAAAAAAAACATAGTACAGTAATTGAAAAGGTACTCAAATTACGTCAAAAAAATCCAGGGTAAACTTCAAACGTTTTAAGACTTTTTTTACATTACCCAAAGTCCGAATAAAATCACGTGACGAAATAATCCAAAAATAAGGTTTGGTATGTCATAATTAATCCTTATTTCTCGAAAAATAAGATCACGTGACGTTTTGGAAATAATTATTATGTTCAAAACCTTTTGAATAGTGTTGATTGGCCAAAAAAATTTTGTCAATTTCATCACTAGTTGTTACTTGAACCAAAACCTATTTTCCTAATTTGAGTCACGTGATTGTTTTGGACTTTGGTGTAATGGAAAAAAAGTCTAAAAACTTCTAAGGAACCACTTCACCTTTTTCAAAATTGATTTAAGCAATTTTTGAAAAAACAGTACTTTCTTTTACCAACCTTATTCCTTAAATGTACGTCACGTGATCATTTGGGCTATCGTGTAATGGGAAAAGGTCTTGAATTTTTCTGATCCCGCTCCAAGGCTTTTTTTGATGATTTAAATTTTTTTTGCAAAAATAAGTACTGTAATCATTAAAAATTTCGAAAAAACGCACAACGTCAATTACCCAATAGTCGATCGACCACTTTGTAAATTGTCATTCATACATGATTAGGGTCCTAAATTGCGATTAAGGCCATTGCGCCACGGATGGCGCAAAAGACACTACGGGAGTTAAAAACCGTATGGTGGAAATTCTCTCAGAGTATTTAGATATCAGAAGGCTGTCACTTCCATTACTTAAGGATACAGACAAATTCACCAGAATTTCTCACCAAAATTTATCAATCTATTTTCAAAATTTAATGTTGCTCAAGAATTTTTCTTATTTTTGCAAAATCTTGAAAGACCATTAATTAAAAATCACATTTTATTGCTCATTTTCTCAAAGTTGAATAAAAAGCTAAATCAAGTAATTTTTAAGATGAAATTACCAAAAAGTATATGACAAACGTCCTGACAAAAATTATCAAATCATAGTGTACATAATTTTCGAATTATTGCTGTTTTAGAAATTTTGAGTCGAATTGAATTTTCGAATCGACAAATAGGAGAAATTTTTGAAAATAATTCCGACATTAGAAAAAAATGAACTCATTTTTGTTCAATTTTTTTTCATTGTTGTTTCAAATCAACGAAAACACTCTCAAAATGACACTTTTAGTTCGCGTAGTGACCACATACCACGGATGGCGCAAAAGACACTACGGGAGTTAAATAACCGTATGGTGGAAATTCTCTCAGAGTATTTAGATATCAGAAGGCTGTCACCTTCCATATCTTTAAGGATACAGAACAAATTTCACCAGAATTTCTCACCAAAATTTATCAATCTATTTTCAAAATTTAATGTTGCTCAAGAATTTTTTTCTTATTTTTGCTAAAATCTTGAAAGACCATTAATTAAAAATCACAGTTTTATTTGCTCATTTTCTCAAAGTTGAATAAAAAGCTAAAATCAAGTAATTTTTAAGATGAAATTACCAAAAAAAGTATATTGACAAACGTCCTGACAAAAATTATCAAATCATAGGTGTACATAATTTTCGAATTATTGCTGTTTTAGAAAATTTTGAGTTCGAATTGAATTTTTCGAATCGACAAATTAGGAGAAATTTTTGAAAATAATTCCGAACATTATAAAAAAAATGACTCATTTTTGTTCAATTTTTTTTCATTGTTTGTTTCAAATCAACGAAAAACACTCTTCAAAATGACCACTTTTAGTTTTCGCGTAGGTGACCACATACTTTTCATATGCTCTTCTAAAAATCAAATGACATGGTTTTGTTATTTCTATGAGTAATAAACGCAGAAAAAGTACATCCGTACAGCTCTGATTTCATTCTCTGGCGCCCTCAAGTGAAACACGCGATTTTTGCAGAGCCGCGAGACCACAACTGATCGTTTTTTCTTGCAGATTCTGTAAATGTTCCCACTGTATAACTTTATAATGTTTTTATTTCAATAGTATAAGAAGAAATTTTTAATTAACAAATGGATTTGACAATAAAGTGGCCATAGCAATATTCTTAATCGTGATGGATTATTCAATCCGGATCTCGAATCATATTTTTTTTTCATTCCCACTCCCGCGTTTTCGCTTTTTTCCCGATCCCGATGCAGAGCACTTGATGATAGGCATGACTAATCGGATCGTACATTGACCAGCGCCCAAATTTCCGGTCGAATTGATTCCATTTTTGTCAGAATTAAATGAACCACCACCACCTCCACATCTAACACCACCGTTTCCTCCTGTGTATCCTCCACCACCACCGGCGGTCATATTTCCTCCACCTCCAAAACCACTATGTTTTCCCCACTGTATCCCACCATTTAGTCCATTTTTGAAGCACTTTGGCCAGGGTCCAGACCGCGCAAAACAATAAAAAATTTTAAATGGCCTCGATTTTTTAAAAAACATTGCCCGAGTTTAACTCCCGTAGTGTCTTTTGCGCCATAGCTTATAGTGTTGGGAAAAAAGTCTTAGAATTTTTTCTGATCACGATGGAAGGTTTAATTTTTGTGAGTTTAAAAAAGTTTTGCCAAAAATAAGTACGGTGAATTACAGTAAAAATTTCAAATTAAAAAAACGCACAAACGTCATTCATCTTAAAGTTTGATCGATAACTTTATTAACTGCGTCTTGTCATTAACTGTTTTAAAGCGTCGTAAAATCGATTTAAAATGCGTGGAATGCCGTCACTACTTTGCCGGGAAATCGAGTCTACGAGTTAAAAGCAGTTGACAGATTTTTTAAAAACCTCAAAATGCTCTTTTAGGAGGTAGGGACTGTAAGGTCCATATTTAAATTGCATGATAAACGTCATGGCGCGCCACAAGATCTGGAACGAATCGGGACCCACAAATAAAGCCTGTTGATCGGGATGGAATTGAAAATTCTTCGATCAGAGCATGATTGTTTTTTTGACTTTGATGTCATTTAGCACGTAACCAGCCTTTTATTGGGTACTAAACTACCTCATTTTATAATATTTCACATTGGATTCGAACGGCTTGGCGGAAATTTTTTTAGATGGATAGTTGCTACTGTACCTTTTTTCTCCGAGAGGCTTGAGGGATTCTCAAAATTTCAAATGTAAGTCAGAGGAAAGGTTTCGGGATTCACCCGAAAATATTTTTGGGGCCCGCCGGATATCCGGTATTTACTGGAAAAAACCGGTCCAAATCGTAAATTGCCGGTTTCTTGGTCACTGTATATGCTATGTTTATATTTTTTTACCATTCCAGCCTTCAAATTTATTGAGAATTTTCTTTGAGGTCAAATTTGTAATATAACCCCAAAAAGTGTCAATTTGAAAAATGACCCGCATGGGTTCAATTCCATGTCATATGGTAGGAAATTTCTATGGAGATTCCAAAATTATGAAAATTATTTTTTTCTGATGCTACATATGACCCCTTTATCAACAAAACTAGTTTTTAAAGCATTTAGATCGTTTTCACTTGGTTTATACATTATGATTACAGTAGTCAAATAATATCATGTTAACCACATGTTTATTCAGATTTTGAAGCTTAAAAAGGCTGGTGTCAAATTTGTAATTATGGACACCATATTGGGGTCAAATTTGAAAATGTCTCATATTGGCGGCCATGTTGCATCCATATGAAAGACAATTTCCGTGTTGCGTTCGAATATATAAGTTTTTATAAAGTTAGCAAACAAATTTATAGCGTACTTCGCTTGAAATAACCTTTTAAGAATTCAAGGATTTTATGGGAAAATCCTTAAAAATCAAAAAAATAACTGTTTAGTTGTGTACACTCGTGGCTATGGCCAAAAACTTTTCTCGGAAAAAGACTATGGTTATTTGACACCAGCATTTTTTTAGCTTCAAAATCTGAATAAACATGTCGTTAAATAATATTATTTGACTGATCATAAATGTATAAACCAGTGAAAACCGATCTAATGCTTTAAAAAACTACGTTTTGTTGATAACGGGGTCATATTACATCAAGAAAAAAATAATTTTTCATATTTTTACGGAATCTCCATAAAATTTACTTCCATATGACATGGATATGACCCCATGTGGGCATTTTTCAAAATTGGACCTTTTTGGGCGTCATATTTACAAAATTTGACCTCAAAAAAAATTCGCAAAAAATTTGAAGCCGACATGGTAAAAAAATCATAACATAGATATACAGTAGACCGAAGAAACCGGCAATTTACGATGTTGACCGGGTTTTTTCGGTTTATACCGGATAATCCGGCGGGCCACAAAAAATATTTTTCGGTGGAATTCCCGAAACTTTCCTCTGACTTACATTTGAAATTTGAAAATCCCTCAAGCCATCTCGGAGAAAAAAGTAACAGTAGCAACTATCCATCTAAAAAAATTCCCGCCATTCGCGACACTTGTTGGACCTCTTATACCAATTGTTTACATTTCCGGTACTAAGTGTAATTTCTGTTATTTTATAGAAACCAAAAAAAATGACACCAAGAACAAAAATTGTTAGAGTTGGCATAAAAAGATCCAGCAAGCCACAAAACTAGATATAGTCATGTGAAACTAAACTGGTTTTATGTTCTTTACTTTTTCAATCCCGCTATAGGCCAAACAGGTAATTTGATGGCTGTGGAAATGCGTGGCACATTCATAGGAACCACAATAAATGGTCCTTTTCGACCAGTTATGCGTGGCCGGAGGCTGCGGGGTGGGATTAGTTTATGATGAATATGTGGAATCAGAAGAACTGGCAGCTTATATGCTAATGACAAATGTGATAACGGATAAAATTTGGAGGTGGGTGTTCCGCAGGGCAAACAGTTCAGACATTTCTGGGACAAAAAATATATTGTATTATACAGTATGTAAAAAATTTGTTTCGAGACCAAACAATATAAATTTCTCTGATTCAAAACTATATAATTGGCAGGAGATCATTACTTTCAATCCAGAGGAAATTGGACCTTTTTGGTCTCGAAGAATTTTTTTACATACTGTAGTTTTTTCTTTTAATTTGACTTTGAAACTCGAAATTGAGTATATTTACATACTGTACTATTTTTTTAAAAGTTTCCTACAATTACAGATTAATTTTGTGAAATTGGTTCGATCGGATCCGCAATTCACAGATGAGTTTCATAAGAAAACTTAGTTTAGTCTTAACTCTCAAAATTGCCAGAGTATCTTCTGGGCCCGTTAGTGTTCATCTGGTTTCACGCGTGGACCAGACGTTTCTTAAATCAATGCGTATAAACGCAGATTCACAAATCAACATTATTTCTCTTTGTTAATGATTATCCTTGAATAATTTGCTACAATTATAGAAAAAGTTTTTGTGAAAAAAATCTCTACAAGATAGCTTGAACACATTAAAACCCGGATTTTTATTTTTTGAAATTCCTTATTTCAATCGTCAAAACATTTTCTCTACAATGTCGCCTGACAAATGTTTAAATTGCATCTTAATTCGCCGAGAATTTATTTTTAAAATGCGTTGCTATACATGCTTTGCTTGTTTTAGGTTGACATGCAATTTGCTTGTAGTTAAATATAGGCAAAAGGACATTTATTTTTACAAAAAAAAAGTTAACTCACGAACGGGTACATGCGATTTCTTTCTCTTTTTCATACAATCATTCTCGATTATCTTTGGCTTTAAAAAATATGCCTTGACAAAAATTTTAATATTTTTTTTTCAAGATTTCGCGCAATCACTTATTTTATGCAGTTTTATTGCGCGCTATTATTACATTGATTAGCGCTAAAATTGAATATAAAAAAGGAGCAAAAATATTAACAATCATATATTGTAATACTTTCAGTTTAGTGTAACTGTTCCTGTTGATTTTTATCTTCGTAATTTGGAGACTATCCTATGTCTAGAATTGTAAATAAATAAATTATTTTTGCAAGGCAAATCCGATATTCTAGAACAGTTATTCGATAAGTAATAAACTTTTTTTGCTGTGCAATCAATTTCCTATGTGCTGGATTGTCGGATACAAAGAAAAAATAATACGAATTGAGAACCGTGGTCGACAAATAACTACATGCAACCCACAATCCTCTAGTGATCCCTAAACGCTATTCCCCTAAATAAGAACTGGAAATCCGTCATAAGTTATTGAACTCAAAACTTTTTTTAGAATTGATATGTATCTATAGTTTTTTCATTTGTCAAAAAATATGACCAGTTGCGAGTTTTTTTACATAACGGACACCCTATTTGGGAGAAATTCTGACGAAATCACAGATCTAAACAAAGATATTGGAAGTGGTGGTGTAGGTATTTTTGAGGAAAAACCCCCCAGAACCGGAGGAAAAGTCTATACTGGTGGAGGCTGGATTTATACTTGAAGCTTTTACAGCGCCCGAATTCGAAAATGGACTGAAGACAAGGGGCCAAAGTTAGGCGTTCGGGACCGATGCTAAATTAACCGCGGTAAACTAATTTATCCTAGTTGGAACAAAATTTTCACATTTTTGGGGTTTTCTCGTGCAAAAGAGAAGGGTATTGGAAAAAAATCCCCTCAATTCCATAAATTGGCACGCTCACGTGGACAGTTCCAGTCTAGGTTAAAAAAGTATGTCAGGTAGCGGCTCGCCGACCTGTTGGTGTGATATTAGGGATTAACACGACCAGTGTAGAAAAATTGTGGCACCTAACCCCATTGTAGTCTAAAATCATGTTCAAACAAAAATTTCAATTGATATATGAATCATCATTCAATTGATGTCCATACACATATCCCCTTAGGAAGAGATTGTTAAATTCTGGTTTGGTTCTAGTACAGTTATGTACGTGAAGAGTACCAATGTACTAGACCAAAATCATAAATAACAAATCTACTTCCTAAGCGTTGCATATGCTTATATTTTTTCTCTCATTTTACATCTTTTGAGAAAAAATACATCTTATTGGCCATCCAATTTGGGCTTCGGCTGATTGAAGATCATTTTTCTCGAAATATAAATTTTGCATACCAGTAGTATAGAAACTCACTATAAATTTGAACATTTAATTTTTAAGTTATACGTATATAAAACATATCAATATTAGAAACTTTTTCAGAAAACCTCAAAAATTTAAAAACCAATGATTTCAAAATCGGCCGAGGGCCGATTAACTTATTTTGTATTTTTAACTAAATAGCCCCCAATTATTGTTTTTGCCCCCGTTCCTATTTCCTAATTTAACTCCGTAGTGGCCGACAATCTCTGGACCCGTAGTGTCTTTGCGCCATCGATGGCGCAGGCGCTTGAATTGAGCATATATACCGAACATTCATTATCAACATATATTTTTTCAATGATAATCATATTATTTTTAAAGAATTCTCTACAGTTTATAAAAAACAATTTGTTAAAAAAAGTTTATGAAAAAGTATCAAATGTGATAAGAAAATTAAAAAATCTCTCATTTTGCCGAATTCTCAGAAACAAGTGCATAAATAACACGAATTTAGGGTTAATTTGACATTTTTCATATTTAAAAAAATATTGAAGCGCCCAATTTTGGGTATTGCATCTGCAAAAAAAATGGCAATGTTTTTCATCACCATTCTCATGTAAATAATATCTTTAAACTATGGATTATCTCGCGCATGAAATATTATCATTTCTCTTCTTTCTTCCGCCTACGCATTTTATGTAATCAGTTTTCCGGAAGTTTGGACTTCTAGAAATGCTCTATTTAAGCCGGGCCAATTAAAATGCAATAAAAGTCTTAGAAATCCCGAGGATTCTTTTAAGGGGTCTTCCACGTGATTTGAGTACTTTTGAAAGAAGGCATATTACAAGTAATTTGAAAAAGTACTCAAATTACGTCAAAAAAATTCCAGGGTCACTTCAACGTTTTTAAGACATTTTTTCTCATTACATCAAAGTCCGAATAAAATCACGTGACGAAATAATTCAAAATAAGTTTGAAATATGTCATAGATAAATCCTTATTTTCGAAAAATAAGATCACGTGACGTGTTGGAAAATATTATATGTTCAAAACTCTTAAATATGTGTGTTATTGGCCCAAAATTTTCGGCGTAATTGATCACTATTTGTTTACTTTCACCAAAACCTTATTTCCTAATTTGAAAGTCACGTGATCGTTTTTGGTCTTTGGTGTAATAGAAAAAAAGTCTTAAAAACTTCTAAAGAACCACTTCACTTCTTTTCAAAAATTGATTTAAGTAATTTTTGATAAAAAACAGTACTATTTTGGCCAACCTTATTCCTGAATATACGGTCACGTGATCACTTTGGGCTATCGGTGTAATGGAAAAAAAGTCTTAGAATTTTTTTTCTGGTCCCGCTCAAAGGCTGTTTTTGATGATTTAAATTTTTTTTTGCAAAAATAAGTACTGTAATACAGTAAAAATTTTCGAAAAAAAACGCACAAACGTCAATTATTCCAAATAGTCGATCGATCACTTTGTAAATTTCATTCATACATGATTAAGGGTCCTAAATTGCGATTAAAGGCCATTGCGCCATCGATGGCGCAAAAGACACTACGGGAGTTAAACTCGGGCANGGAGTTAAATTAAGAAATAGGAACGGGGGGCAAAACAAATAATTGGGGGCTGATTTAGTTAAAAATAAAAAATAAGTTAATCGGCCCTCGGCCGATTTTGAAATCATTGGTTTTTTAATTTTTGAGGTTTTCTGAAAAAGTTCTAATATTGATATGTTTTATATACAAGTAAACTTAAAATTAAATGTTCAAATTATAGTGAGTTTCTATACTACTGTATGCAAAATTTATATTCGAAAAAATGATCTTAAAATCAGCCGAAGGCCAAATTGGATGGCCAATAAGATGTATTTTTTCTCAAAGATGTAAAAATGAAGAAAAAATATAAGCATATCACCTTAGGAAGTAGATTGTTATTTTATGATTTTGGTCTAGTACATTGGTACTACTTCACGTACATAATGTACTAGACCAAACCAGAATTTAACAAT
>SCLH01000887.1:335508-363229 GCA_004367855.1 Oikopleura vanhoeffeni
CAAGACCCCAGACGCTTGAAAGGCCAACAGTCTAACATCTCTAAAAAATGATTACGATTTATCAGACTCACTAAGTGCAAAATATAAAAACTGCTTCTGCCGTGAAAAAATTGAGATTTTTATCGGGACCCATCATTTACAAAAAGAACCCATTTTTGAGCCCTGATGTATGGTCTTGATCTCTGGAAATACCCGGTATTTAGATTTGTTCAGCAACGATGGGCTTTTATATGAAAAATAACGATGCCATGCTTGCACAAGAGCCAAAAATCAATAACGATAAATGAGACAGGAAAGTTATTTTTCGGTCAAGGTGGAAAATTTTTTTTTTCTCGCAGTCTGCCAAAATAAAGTATAAGTTTTTGGGTGGAACTGACAAGTTGAAGGATTTTAAAGTTTCAGTTGGTTCTACTACACAGTTGGTACTAAGCGAAGCTTCATTTTTGCCATGTCCAAAATCATAATTTCCTATTTTAATGAACTAAAACGAACAAAAAAAATACTCTTTTAAACTAAAAATATTCACAGCATTGCTCTCAAGAAAGAAATAAGACCGGGAGGAATTTGTTTAAACAATGATATTCTTTATACAGTATACGGTATACTTAGGGTTGTGCACGTTGAATTTATTGACTTTTAAACCAGGGGTTTTAACTGAAAACCAAACAAACTTCTGAGGGTAGAATTTTGAAATTTTTCATGCTTTTCACATTGAAAAGCTATTGATTTATTTTACGATGTTCACTCTCCGATGTAAGTTCTGCCGTGGCGTAACCCTATGAATACTGTTTACCGTATACAGTATAATCATGTCACCATTGTGGATATTTCAAGAAGTATTTTAAAACGCAAGAAAAAATATTATATATTTTTCTTCACTCAAAAACGTGAAGAAAGACTTCATTTTAATGATCCACTCAACTTCCTTATTTTTTTTCGATAATCTTTAAAATTTTATTCTGAAACTTGACCTTAAGTATAATACTGGACATTTCCAGAATCGCGAGATAAAATCTGATATCCTTTTCGGAACGGAACTCCATCTCAAAAACGCTTACTATCTCTACAGCGCGTGTTTCGAATCCCACTGATGTTGTCTAAGTGATTGCTTGAGTGATAACACACTGTAATGCCTAAACTATTGGGCTTACACTGTACATTGGCCCCGTGGGAAATGTTGCTCAGTAAAATACTCTAATTGGCAAACTCTAATTGGCAAAAATAACCTTTATGCCCTTTACAACACCAATAAAATTTAGCGGTTTCCATTATCGAGACCCTTGCTATATCAATTCAATATAATCACTAAGTCGAACATTAGTGGGATTCGAACACGCGCTATAGAGATAGTAAGCGTTTTTGAGATGGGGTTCTGTTCCGAAAAAGGATATAGAACTTTTAATTTCTATGAAAATATTGAGTAAAGTATGAAGAAGTTTCCAAATTGTAACTTTTTTCGAAAAGACTCGTGTATAATGCTGATGCTACGATACTTCGAAAGAACGACTGTATTCCGATTACAGTCAGAACGGTCCCCAAAAAAGATTTTTGAAATTTTTGAAACTTCATGGAAAAACCTGTCAAAAATTCCACATTCACGGCTGGGAGCCGAGGAGCAAAAGGCCCTAATCTAAAAGAATGTTTAGCAAATTGTGCTAAAGATTTGAAGGATATGAAAAAATTGGTATGAACTCAAGAGTTGTATCGACTCGTTCAGGTTATTAAGATTGAAAGGAATAAAAACTGTTAATGTTATGCTCTCTAGCGCTCAAATGTTTTTATAATTTGATGATAGTCTTTAAAATACATTAATAAAAAGTCAAACTTAGGATTCGTTTGGTGCTATTCAAAACTTAATACGATGACTTTGAGGTCGAAAATATAAATATCAAATCGTGATTCTTGGAGTTTAGAAAATGAAAAAAACAGGAAATACCTTTCGTTTTCCAACCTCTCAAAACTTCCGTTCATTTTCAAATACAATAAAGAAATATAACTTTTAGTTCCCAAAATCGCGAAAAAAACGGCACATTTAGAATTTTTGAAGCACTTCTAAGTTAAGAATCGAAAAAAAACGAAATATCAGTTTTTTTATTTCGAATTTTGGTCGCGGTTAATTTAATTAAAAAGCTGCCAATTCTTGAATTTTTCATGAGGTAAAAGGTTAAATTCCAAAGTTTAAATTCATTATGCTCTATAATAGTCTATACATCCCCCTCAAGGGATTCAAATCTTCACTGTCCCGGAAACTGCAATGTATGAAATTTTGTGCCAAAGGAGCGGTTCTTTAAATGATAAAGCCCACTGGGCAATAATCAAAGGAACAATTGAACTCAAAAAAGACGAAAAACTACATATTGCGATAGGGTTGGGGATGAAAATTTTGATAACCTTCATTAATTGATTAAAAGTCACAAGATAAACTTGCCTTGAGCTTGAAGGCCTCGGTGCATTTTGACCATGGGCTTCTTGTGAAAAACTTTTCACTGGATTGATATATTCTTCCCAATATATATCATCAAAGTGATGATTCATAATCCAGGCAACTTTTGTAAACTAGCGAATTTTTGCATTATGGCATTTTAAGAAAATTTTGAGTTAGAATTTAACTTTTAGAATTCGAGAAATTTTTGGATAAAAGTTCCAAACATAATGAAAAATGGATTATTTTTTCGTTCAATATATTTTCAATATTTGTTTCAAATCCAACGAAAAAAACTTCACAAAATGCCTACTTTAACTTTTCGACTAGGTGACACATTATTTTTTTATATGCTCTATGAAAAACCATTATGTCCATGGTTTATTGATTTTTTGGTCAAAAATAATTAGAAATATTTGAAAATTTTGGGAATCGCTACTTTCACTATATTTAAATATGCTTTCGTTTTCTTTCTTCGCTCTGTTTATACTCTGAATCATACTTTTTTGAATGAAAATACGGTTTTCGCGAAATAAAGTTAAGCCCTCTTAGTCAAGAATTTAAAAATTTATTTCACCGAGACTTGCTCAATTATAAGCCGACCTGTCGACCGTTTTAAATTTAATTTCATTTAACTCATGTAAAATTTTTTTTTCTTTCGATGTGCTAAAATTTCGTTTTTTTCGACTTTTTTTCAAAAATTTAATTTTTCGCTTTTGACTTAAAAATCGTATGAATTTAAATAATAAATTTTCAACGGTCGAAAGGACCGTATTTTAGAGCTCCTTCTTATTAATAAAAATAAATTTTACTGTAATTTAGACACGTAACTTACAAACCGCGTTTTTTGAGTGTTTTTTCAAAAGACGATTATAAAGTAAAAAATAATCAATCTGAAGAAATTCAAGTTTATACAAAGTAAGCTGAAAAAGTGATAACTTGTATTTTGAAAAATTTTTAATTCGAAAATTTCGAGAGTGACAAAAAGTTCCCATCAAGACAAAAAAAATTGAAAAAGTGCAAATCTGTCAAATGCACCGAGGCCCTTAAAGAGTGGGTGCATTTTTGAGCAGATTTTGAGCCTCTTCCACGGTCATTTCCCGCCAAACTAGCAATGGTGATATTCCAAAAACATTTTTAACTAACAGAACCAACCATCTGCGGTAATTTTGAACTTAACAGTAATTTGATACAATCCCACCTACGCGACACCTACGCTTTTAAAAGCTTCTTAAAAAGACACGCAGTTCGTACCTACTACTTCAATTTTCATTCATCATTTTTGTGTGCGGCTCCGAAGAAAGCCTAACAATATTGCCAAAATTCCTTTTGGTTTTAAAATTTTGCTTTCGGCGGACAAAAACGCAAAAAAACTAAATTTTGAAATGATCAGTTTGGAGGCTCAGGCAAAAAGGTATCTCCTCCATCAGTTTGAGAGATACAGTTTCGACTCATACTGCATCTGAAAGCACAAGATCTTGTTTGACAATGCATTATAGAGTTTTTTCTGAAATTTGTCTTCGGCGTCTCTGTGGGGGCCATGTCAACTTTTCATTTTAAGCCAAATTGTTTGAAAATGGTCAGTTTGGAGGCTCAGGCAAAAGGTATCTCCTCCCACCGGTTTAGGAGATACAGTTTCGGCTCATACTGCATCTGAAAGCACAAGACTTGTTTGACAATCCATTAAGAGAGTTTTTTTTGAAATTTTGATTCGGCGTCTCTTGGGGGCCATGTCAACTTTTCATTTTGAGCCTAAATCTTTGACAAAATTTAAAAAACAGAAAAAAATGCTTCAAAATAATTTTTATCCGTAAATTACAAATACTTTTAATTGATTTTGGTGCAAATTTTTAACTCGGTAGCGTCGAAAAGAAAACAAATTAGCGCATTTCAATTAAAATCAAAATAAATCAATAATTTTTGTTTTTGTTTTTTGGCCGCCAAAAGCAAAATTCCGAGTAAAAGACAATAATACATCATGTGTGAGGCTTCTTTGGAGCATGACACAAAAAAATAAATGAAAAATGGTGAAAATTGAAGGAGTAGGTACGAACTGCGTGTCTTTTAGAAAGCTTTTTAAAAGCGTAGGTGTCGGCGTAGGTGGGATTTTATCATATTACTGTTAAGTTCAAAATTACCGCGAAGGTTGGTTCTGTTAGTTACAAATGTTTTTGGAATATAACCTTTGCTAGTTTGGCGGGAAATGACCTTGGAAGAGGCTCAAATCAGCGACACCCACTCCTTTAACCCCTGGAATCACAGAAAAAAAAGTTCCGCCAAGGCACCAGAGCCGATATATCGGCTCTACTTTGGACGTTGTTTACAGAAAAGCTCAAGGTAGTTGAAGCTCAATTACTTTTGCAATAGGAAGCTCAAAAGTTATATTGTAGTATCAAGCATTTCAAATTCTAGAATTTTGATTTTTAGTTCTAGAAAAATAATAGTTGAAAAGGAAAAGCGCTAAGGATGTAGTATATCACGTGATACGTGCTCATCGAAGTCTTCACACATTTTGTTTTCATGCGTTTTAAGGGGGTACTCAACGTTTTTTGACATTTTAGATCGGGGCTCAGAAACATTTGACAACATCAGTGGGATTCGAACACGCGCTATAGAGATAGTTAATGCTTTTGAGATGGAGTTCCGTTGGGAAAAAGATATCATACAGTAGTTGACCACTTAAAGCCTCCCCTAGTTAAAGCCTCCTTAACCACTTAAAACCCCCACTCTTTTGGGGCATATCTGATTTTCCGGCTGACCTATGGCCACTTAAGGAAAATACTTAAGGGCCTCGGTGCATTTTGACAGATTTGCACTTTTTCAATTTTTTTTGTTTTGATGGGAAACTTTTTGTCACTTCGAAATTTTCGGATAAAAGCTTTTTCAAACACAAGTTGCCACTTTTCAGCTTACTTTGTATGATCTGAATTTCTTCAGATTGATTATTTTTACGTTATAAATTGTCTTTTGAAAAAACACTCAAAAAACGCGCGTTTGTAAGTTACGTGTCTAAATTACAGTAAAATTTATTTTATATTTTTTATTAATTAGGAACTCTAAAATACGGTCCTGTCGACCGTTGAAAATTTATTGAGTTTATATTCATACGATTTTAAAGTCAAAATCGAAAATTTGAATTTTTGAAAAAAATCGAAAAAAACCGAAATTTTAGCACATCGAAAGAAATATTTTTTTAATGGGTTGAATGAAATAAATTTAAAACGGTCGACAGGTCGGTTTACCAATTGAGCAAGTCTCGGTGAAATATTTTTTTTTAATTCTTGACTAAGAGGGCTTAACCTTATTTTGCGCAAACCATATTTTTATTCAAAAAAGTATGATTCAGAGTATAAACAAGAGCGAAGAAACAAAATAAAAGCATATTTAAATATAGTGAAAGTAGCCATTCCCAATATTTTTAGCTGAGGACGCCAAAAAAATAAGTTTGAAAGTGTTTGAACAAGAAAGGAGAAAAACTTTCAAAATATTTTTTAATTATTTTTGACCAAAAATCACTAAACCAAGTCATATGGTTTAGTTAAAGTAGAAAAGTTAAAGTAGTCATTTTGTAGAATATGGGAAGAATATATCAATCCAGTGGAAAGTTTTTCATCAAGAGCCCATATCGGTATCTGTCAAAATGCACCAAGGCCCTTAAGGGGGTAGCAGCGATGTGGCAGATTGGTACATTTTTTCAGAGTGATTTATGAAAGATAAAAATGTGATTTTTTTTTATCTTCGATAAAAGTGTTCATTCTTGCAAACCTTTATATTTTTAGTTTTTCAACATTCTTAAGTATCTGTAAAAATATCAAAAACCACTTTTCATTACAACTCCATTTCCAACTTGACACGATGTGGAATTTTTTTAAAGGCGATATCTATAAACTTCAGACATTTTCGGGTGGTATGCATTAATTAGTGGGAGAATCATTATCCACATGAAAAAATTTCTCTAATATGAAAGTTTTTTTTCCATGAAAAATAGAGAAAAACAGCTTTTTAGGAAAAAAAATTGACCTTCAATTGAGTTTNTAGTCAAAAAGTTAAAGTAGCCCTTTTGTAAAGTTTTTTTCGTTGATTTTAAACAAATATTGAAAAAAAAATTTGAACGAAAAATAAGGCATTTTTTCATTATGTTTGGAACTTTTATCCAAAATTTCTCATAATTTCTCGAATTCGAAAAGTTAAATTCGAACTCAAAATTTTCTTAAAAAGCCGTAATGCAAAATTCGCTAGTTACAAAAGTTGCCTGGATTATGAATCATCACTTTGATGGTATATTGGGAAGAATATATCAATCCAGTGAAAACTTTTTCATCAAGAGCCCATATCGGTATCTGTCAAAATGCACAAGGTCCTTAAGGGGGTCGGTGCATTTTGACAGATACGGATATGGGCTCTTGTTGAAAAACTTTCCACTGGGTTTATATATTTCCCTCAATATACCACGAAAGTAATGTTTCATGCTCCAGGCAACTTTTGTAACTAAAAAATTTTCAAGTGATTGCTTTTTACGAAAATTTTGAGTCTGAATTAAACTTTTCGAATTCCACAAATTATGAGAATTTCTGAAAAAAGTTCCGAGCATTATAAAAAAATGCCTTATTTTTTCATCAAATTTTTTTTACAGTATTTGTTTCAAATCAACAAAAAAAAAACTCTTCAAAATGGCCACTTTAACTTTTTGTGTAAGTGACCACATATTTTTTATAAGATATTTGAAAAATCATATGACATTTTTTTGGGATTTTCGGTCGAAACTATTTGGAAATATTTTTAAAATTTTTCCTTATTTCTTGTTCAAAAATTTTCAAACTTATTTTTATGAAATCCTTAACTGAAAATATTAAGAATGGCTACTTTCACTATATTCAAATATGTCTTCGTTTTGTTTCTTCGCGCTTGTTTATAATCTGAATCATACTTTTAAAAAAAAANAAAAAAAAACTACAGTTTGGCAGAAATCCATTGAAGCCCTCTTTTATACAGAATTAAAAAAATTGAATCACACTCAAACTTGCCAAAGTGGTAAGCCAACCCATCCACCGTGTAAAATTAAATAAATTAAAGTCATGCAAAAAATATTTTTTTCGATGTGCTAAAATTAAGGTTTTTTCGTCTTTGTTCCAAAATTTAAATTTTCGATTTTGACGTAAGAATCGTATAAATTTAAATTACATAAATGTACAACGGTGGTCGAGACCATTTTTTAGAGATTCTAGCAAATAAAAAATAGAAATTAAATTTTGCTGTAAGTTAGACACCTTTGATAGCAAACGCGCGTTTTTTGAGTGTTTTTTCAAAAGACGATTTATAAATTAAAAATAATCAATCTGAAAAAAAATAAGATTAAACAAAGTAAGCTCAAAAGTGGCAACTTTTGTTCGAAAACGTTTTTATCCGAAAATTCGAAGTGGCAAAAGGTTTCAATCAGGTAGCGGTCACAATGGTTCTAGGCCCCTTTGAGGTCTAAAGTGCTACGAAAGTGCTAAGAATTGTATAAAAACTGAGTAGACAAAATGACTAAAATTTTCATTTTGTGAGAAATCTTCAGAAGTAATCAAATTCAAATATTGTTTTTCTGGTAAACTTTAAAACACGGTATGATATTAGGACCGCTACCTGTTCAATATAATTTCAAGGACAAAAATTGATAAAAGCATCATAATACCGTGCAGTTCATGTGAGTATAATGTTAAAAAATGTTATGTGAAAAAATGAATCCTAAGCAATTTCAACATCCAATGAGCGCGTACAATTATGATACACGCTTTTAAAGAGATAAAAAATCGGGCAATCATGAGCGTGGGACAAATAGGCGTCTAATTAAAAGCCTAGAAAATTTAATAAAACAATATTTTTAAAAAAATTGAATACAAAAATTTTTTCAATGATACCCAGTGGGTATTACCCACATGATAATTTTTAAAACCCCGAGTTGAAAAATGTTTAAATTTGTGAAAATACAAATTAAGGGGGGGGCGAGTTTGTGGTCAAAATTTATTGCCGTTAATAAAAAAATACCTTTTGAATTTCAGGACATATCTCTGAAACTGTACACTCATAAAATTTTACAGGAGCCCTTATAAAAAAACCCGTTTAAATTAGTTTCTCACAACTAAAGTGTAATCGGTTTTCGTGCAATTAAAACATATGAAAAGTACATTTTGTACAGAATTTAAAAATAAAAAGTAGCTACCGTATTAGGTACGTCACTTCAGTATTTCAGATCTTTATTTTAACTATTAAGTGCATGCTCTGGTAGTTCTCAATCATATGTGTCTGTGAGCAACCAGAACTCTCAGCTCTCCAATCTAGTGAGTTCTTCTGTAAATGTTCAATGTGTGGATAAAAATCAGTTTTGCAATGCCAAGTTTTGTTCTCAATGGTCAAAAGCAAAAACGGAATGTATAAAAACTTGTCATCCAGATTGCCAAAAAGTGTATACCACAAAAGCGCCCAGAACCTTTCGAGCTAAACCCACAAAGCCTCCAAGAACACCGAAACCACCAAAAGTCTGGTATAAACAAATGTATATAAAGAATAATTTAAAAAATACTGTGAGATAAAATATCATAACTGTATCACAGCAGTAACAACAAGTGTTAATTATTTTTATATGTCAGTTGAACGTCAAAATAGAGTAACCTCTTAAATAAAGTAGTCAGCCTACTGTAGGCTCTACAATTTTTTTTTGACTATGGTAGCTTATTTTTTTTTAGTCTAGGAAATTATGAATAGAAATGATTTATGCAAAAACATTTCCAAAATTTCACCAGGAAAGTGTTCAAAAATGAAAAAAAGGATTTTCAAATTGCCTATCATTTAGCTGTTCTGATAATAATAAATTTTTCTGATAAATCTTTCTTATTCATAATTTCCTTGAACATATTAGAAAATAAGCTACCGTAGGCAAACAAAAGTTTTCGTCTGGCCTACCTTACTCTAGAATGAATTATTTCAAAAATTTAAGGAAATTTAATTTAACCCTCTGAATTATTTTACACCAAAATGTCCAATTTTTTTTGTATTTCAATCAAAACAGGCAAACTTAAGCACAGAAGACGCATTTTTAATTTTATCTTTATACTCTAATGACAGTTGGCGAAAAAGTTATCGAAAGCTCTCCCTGTCAAGATAATCCACAGTATACAAGGCCCGGTTCTGAATCTATACTTGTATGATAGTTATTGAAAATTTACAAAATCTAGTTTTGGAACCCTAGGAAAGTTTTTGTGGGAAAACTTTTTTATCATGTGATAGTATGATTGGGAAAATGTATTGCGCGAGGACGTGTGGACTGTGTAGAAAAATGGACGAAATGTTTGTTTGTAAAGATAAACCACCCAAAGGGTACGGAGACTATTGCAAGGGTTCCGGAATTTCCTGCGATAATGTTCTAGGGCCGGATTTTGTAAATCATTTGTAATTAATTTACCCGTTAACTCAACGATTGGCATAGTTTCATGTGTAGCGCACCGTTTTTATCGTAAAATATATATACGGCCCCCTAAAATTTTTTTGTCAATCTACCGAAAACGTGAGTCATGGCCCTATATGTGGCTGTGATTGATTTACCGATTTAGCCAATCAGGGCCCTGCAGAGCCAATGTGATGAAGTATGTATTCTTGTGTTAGATTGCGGGGGTAGTTCACGAATTTCATGTAATTTATAATGCTCAAGGTTTTCACAATTTATATTTTTTGGTTGAAACTGAAAATCGAGAAAACTGAAAAACAAAATTAGATCGTGAACCTAAAAAATATTTTAAGTCGAGATTTTAAACAATTTTTGAAATAAAGAATTGTGGTATTTATTATCCTTACAATCAATGAAATATTGCCTCAAAAATGAATATTTTTTTTTCAGAACAAGCCATAACTTTTTTTCTAGAGGCGGCAAGGAGGTAAAATTTTCAGGTAAAATCTTAAAGGAGTCTTTTATTAGCAAAAAAATAAATTTGAAATAATTTTGAAATTTCGAGCTCGAATAAAGTTGACCACCCCTTGAGTACTCAGTAATTATTAATTAAAGAAACTAAATTTAAAACAATTTTAATCGTTCACTGATTTGTATCTTTATCTTTTTATACAAATTTTTTGAATTTTTTTCTTTATAGGTTTCGTTATAAATTGATAATAATATTAAAAATCCTAAAGAAGTTCGCCATTACTGCCAAAAAACATGCAACCAATGTGTGAAACCTCAGCAGCTAGCGCGAGATATGCAAAATTACCAAAATAATCAACGTTTGGCAGCAGCAAAGCCAACGCCAAAACCGACGATAAAACCACGAACTCAACAAACAATAAAAACAACAAAGAAACCCACTGTGAAACCGACCACAAAACCAAAGTGGGCACCAAAACCTACGCAAGTATCACTTTCGACACAGGCCACTAGGCACGCAATAGCGAAAAACTGGGCACCAAAACCGAATCAAAAACCGAGGTTGTCAAAATTGGAACTCTCAGTTATTGGGTTGATTATTTGTTATTATTATTCACAATAATATAACGCAAATTTCTAAAACAATTTTAAATAAAAAAACTGAATTTCAAGTAGATGTGGCTTCAAAAGAGGCGCAATTTTATTAACCCTTTCACACCAAAAAGCATTTAAATACCCCTTACATCCCAAACGCCAGTTGGGAACGCTAACCTGGGCGCGTATTACGGGAAAAATAAAAGAGATAGCATATTGTCTTTTTAACCGCTAGTCGGATAAAATTTCAAATAAGATTTTTGAACATAGAATTGCGAACTTTTGTACAAATCTCCATTAAAAGTGTGTGAAGTTATAATTTCTACTCCGTTCGGACGCTTGAAAACATTTTGCGTCCCCGAATGGCATTTAGGTGGTTCAATTTAATTCAGAATGGTTCGACTCTGATCGTCCGAAAGGGCGCAATCATCCGAAAAAACTTATTTTTTAGGAAAATACGATACAATTTATGAGCAAATAAGCATTATTGGAATGATCGCATTAAAGTTCACAAAGATTTTTTTTCGACTTTTTATATCAATGAGAATTTATTTTAATTGACTCATTTAGGAAATTTTAAAAATAACTGATTTTGTCAGCTCAATGAGTAATCGAGAAATTTATTTCAAAAATCAACCTAGTAAAGTGCCATCTTTGTCAAATACTGAAAATTTCGAAATATGTGGCGATAACCCAAACTATGCAAATCTGTGCCGAAATTCTAAATTAAATTGTGAAAGTAAATTAACCAGCGCAGTTTGCATGGAAAGTTGCGGATTATGTAAAAAATGTCCAGTTGGATTTAAAGCCGAAAAGGGGGAATGCATAGACATAAATGAATGTTTGGCAGACCCATGTCAGGTAAAATTTATCTTTTTTTGTTTGGTTTCGGTTGAATTATGTTATAAGGCTTGGCGAAATGAAAGATATCGTTTATCTTTAACATTTTCGTCTTTTTCATTTCTGACGATATTTTTTGATATTGTATGTTCATTTCTGATGATAATTTTGAATATTTTTTTATTTTATTCATTCGCCATGTGTTATGAATCATAACTTATGATTGCAAACATAGTTCTAGACAACAGTTGTGTTCTTACAGTGATCAATTCGTCGATTTTGCTCTCTTGCGCTCCGTAGATCGAAATTCAAAAAAAGAAAACAAAGCGCAATGGAGAGTGTTTCAGAGATTTCAAATATGTTTTCAGATTCATTTTACTATGACTGGTTTCTGCTCTAGCTGACTCACCAGTTAAACGATTTTTTCTATCCACGATAAAAAAAAATGGTCACGTGAATGACTTCAAATTTTGGCTCTGCCCCTTATTTTTGATGCACTATCCAATAATTTTTTTTTCAAAATTTCAAACTTTCCTCATGAGGGTGCTCCCTATTTTTGAAATCAACCATTGTTCAAATCCAAATTTATTATTTGTTTAACAAAAAATTACGTGAAGCTTAAAAGTACATATTATTTTTTTAATGCAAAACCGTACTTGATACCGTAATAGCCGGATAACAGTTGACCCACACTGTGAGTGACGATAATTGGGATTTCTCAGATAACTTTTTTGATTGTCCTATTTTGTAGAAAATTTTTCAATGAGTTTTTACCTCCCAGGATTTTTTAAAATTACAAAAAAACAATTTTAAAAATTAGTATTCATATTTTGTCAAAAAAAAACTCAGATAACTTTCTGGAATGTCTTATTTTGTAAAGAATTAGGCTTTTAAGTGCTTTCAAAGACGCCTCCTGAAAATCATTTTCTGACTTTCTAAAAGAGTTGTACGACGTATGATGAATAACAAAATAATAAACTTTTTGTAAGAGAGGTTTCTCAAAACTTGGACTTGAAAATGTGTAAAAATAAAGCCATATCGCACCCACATTTTAAAACGCTGCAAATTATAAAATTATCACGCGTTCTGTTTGACTGCGACCTATTATTTTGTTATTTCGTTTATGGCATGTACCGTTTATGGTATAAGAATCCATTTAGCTCAATTTCCGTAACTGTTTATTTAAGTTAAAATAACATCCAAATAAAGGTTAAATTAACTCGTAGACTTTAGAAGTCAATACACCCTTACACTCTATTATGGCAAGTAGTCGCCATTCTTTTTAATCAAGCCATATGAGCAAAGTTTCAACATAGATTAACCTTTTCAAAAATACAATTCAGCAATTGCTAACATAAAATAAAAATTATTTTTCTTTTTCGATGAATAAAAAGGCATTTAATTGGGATGAGAAAAATAAATTCGCGAAAATGACCTCTAGTGTCATGACACACAAAAGTGTAATAATAATGTGAATTCAAAAGTTTATTTATATTGTAAATCTCTAGTTAAATGACTCTTAAAGTGTTGTGGAATATTTTATTTCTCGTACAAGGTAAAGGTCAATTTCATGTTCATCGTATAAACTTGAAAGTACCACCAAAATAATCGGAAGGGTTGACTTTCTCATGAAAATATTAGCATCGATGGGTAAATTATGTACCTAAAGGTCATTAAAGATAAAAAATTATCACATTTCACAGGGTTTTTTTTGCTCTCTGGCGCCCTTTCAGTACATAATTGACCCATAGTTGTTAATAATTTCATCAAAAAGTCGACCCTTCCGATGTTTTTGAGGGTACTTATAAGTCTCTAAGATGAACTTGTAATTGAAGGTAATTTGAAAAACTACTCAAATTACGTCAAAAACATTTTTTGATGAACTTTAAACTTTTTAAGACTTTTTTCTCATAACACCAAATTCCGAATAAAATCACGTGACGAAATAATCCAAAAATAAGGTTTGAGATATTTCATAAATAAATCTTTATTTCTTCAAAATTAAGATCACGTGACCTTTTTGGAAAATATCATTATGTTCTAAACTCTTAAATTAGGTGTTTTTATTATCGCGCAAATTTTTTCGGCGTAATTTCAGTACTATTTGTGTACTTGAGCCAAAAACCTTATTTCTTAATTTGAAGGTCACGTGATCGTTTTTTAACTTTGTGTAAATGATAAAGAAAAAGCTTAAAAACTTTAAAAACATCCCACTTATTTCAAAAGGATAACATTTTTGTAAAAAAACTGTCAATTTTGACCGATGCCTTAAATTTCTGAATATACGGCAGTGATCAGTTCGGGCTTTGAGTAATGAAAAAATTATTTTCATTAATGTAGCGTCGTAAAATGGCATTCATGGGAATGGCGACTACTCGCCATAATAGAGCCCACGAGTCAAAAGTTCTACCTTGTTATTATAAATTAAGTAAAATCGCAAAAATCGACTACCAAAATAAAACGGAGGTGTGCAAGGCCATTAAAAATAAACCGATCTACACTAAATGAAAAATAAAGATGATTTTTTCGAAAGTGAAAGTATCAAAAAAAATACGTTTAAAAAACGAAAATAAAATATTACTTGATAAACACTTTGAAACATACCCGGCTAAATCGACGAAAATTGTTTCGCAAAATAATCATCTTACAGTTGGACATATTCACTATGTATTTCATTTCTGACGAAATTAAATTGAGTATTAGTGATTTTAAATTAACTTCTATATATTTTTTTGAATAAGATTTTTTTCACAAAATATCCGGGTTTAGGGGAGCTGGAATTTAAGGCAATTTTATGTGCATTCAAATCAGCAACCAATTTCGATCTAAATTATCTACGCATATAATTTTGTGAATAAACCATATTGACCTAAAATACTTGCTCGAGCATAAAATAATAAAATTCAATTTTCACGTTTTTGTCAAAATAGTTTGAAATTTAGCAAAAAAGGAAATTCCACAATCATTTTCAGACAGCCTAAGACAAAAATCACGACAACAAATGGCTCCAGACGATTTAAGGGTAAGCGTCGCATAAAGTACTGTTTGTACCCAATTACCAAGAAAAGACAAAACTGCTTGGAAACTTGAGAACAGCCATATGGTAATAGTCCGGATCTACCAAAAAAAATTACAGAATAATTTTGTCGACCCGTGCACCAGCGAAGTTCTAGAGCACCTTACCATTTCCAAATTACTACCTCCTAGACTGTGCATACGACTCACCACACTGCATAAACCACGGAAAACACGTTATGAATTTCATTTCATGAGGGCGGAGTCATCTTTCCAACTAGTTTTTGCTGGAACTCGAAACCCGCAACAAGATTTGGCTCTTCAAAGTACTACTCTTATAGTTACATTCAAATGCAGTATTTATTCGAAACGATGACAATGTTTTGTCAATTTCATGAAGCCGAATTGAAGATGGTTTTGTGAATTCGAGAAAATCGCATTTTAATAACCGGAAGTGAAACGAAAAAATGAACGTCGTCGCTTAGTCGAAATACCACCAAATGTAAGCGTGAGTTACTGGATCAAAAATCGCTTACAGCTTTTGATATCTGATTTCTGGTCGTAAAGTAGTTTCAATGTTTCCCATAACAACCTAAAGAAAAAATTCTGAAAAAAAAATGAAAATTCGAAATTTTGGACTGTTTTTTAATAAAGTATGCTCGAGTGTTCCCTAGCAATTCGTGCTATTTAACACCGCCCAAAGTACCCCCTAACAAGAGTGCGACCGCTACCTCCTTAAGCAGCTTGTCAACACTTGCAGCATAAATAAAAAATCTCTGAAAAGCGAATTTTGAAATCCAAGTAAAAACCGCAAAAATAAAACGGAGGTCTCAAAATAAAGTCCGAGTTACACTTTATAAATTAAAAAAAAGATATTTCTAAATGAAAATATCAAAAAATAAGAAGATTTCGAAAGTAAAAGATACAAAAACTATGAGAAACGAAAATAAATATACTGATAATGAAACAGCTGAAATGACGAAAATGTTGAAATATATACGATGTTATGAGAACTGATTTTTGAAAATTAACGAAATTTGATCATGAATGAATACACTTGTAATGTTGAAAGTTTCTTCGATATTTAATCTGGAATCGCACAAATGACTCATTTTTAATACGAATTTTCTCTTTAAATATCAAGCGAATATAATCGACAAAATAATTTAATGCTTTGTTGGTTCATTTTTTAAGAATCTTTGATTTTCAAATGTTAAAGCGTTTTAACATGGGGCGTCTTCCGAATCTTTTTGAAGCCTCTTTTTACACAAGGTTGCTGTGTGTCGAAAATTTAATAATGCAAGAAGATTCTAGCTGAAAAACTATCCCTATAAGTAATATTTAAACATCATATTGGCTTCCAGTCCACCGAATAGACGAAATAGCTCTTTTCACCACCAGTGCGCACGGTGCTTCATTGGGTTATGGATTTTAATAAAATATTATATGGATCTTAAAAAAAGTAAGGGGGAATCAACATCGAAGCACATTTCTTATGCCGAGGGATTTTTGAACCTGCCGTTGATTGGTTTAGACATTTTTTCCCTTCTAGACATTTTAGAAAGACGTGTAAGTGGAGCGTTTTAAAGCGACATTTAATCAATGGCCTTTAAAAAATTTGAACAAAAAAATATTTTTCATCCAAAATGTAAAATAGGACTTTTTTCTGTGACGTCATGAATTGACCTTTGAAGACATTTATGGTTAGCCATTTGCTACGAGCAGTGTTCCTGGAAATTCTGCCCATTTCATAATAAAAAAAATTAAAAAAAATTCTCACCTCGAAAATTGCAAACTGAAAGAATTTTTCTGTAAAAATGGAAATGATCATAGAACTGTGGAATTGTGACTATGTTATTATACCCTCGAAACTTGAAACATACAAAGGTAAGAATAATGAAAACAAATTAGATATAATGAAAACTACGATTGGGAAGTAGTTTAGAGTGAAAATTATAAAAAAATTTGGTGAATTTTGACTGACCATCACTTCGGTTGACCGAAGTTAGAGTTAAATTAAAGAATTATAAGAGTTATTTAAAGCAATGAAGTGAGATTTAAACGGCGAAATTTGTTCACAAAATTGTTAGGTGATATTTTTGATGACTCATCATCCGGTTTGACCGAAGTAGATGTTAAAAATCTAGTCAAGGAGTTATTTTGATTCAAGGAGTACGAATTGGTAAAATTTGTTCAGAACAATTGTGATATTTGATGACTCATCACTTCGGTTGACCGGAAGTAGAGTTAAAAATCTAAGATCCAAGCAGCTTAAGTTAATCAAGGGAGTGAAATTTGGGTAAATTTGTTCAGAAAAATATTGGTGATTATTTTTGAGTGACTCATACATTCAGTCACCGAAGTAGAGATTAAATATATCGAGTGAAATGGGGTAAAATGTTCAAAATGGATATAGCCGGACTAGAGTAATCTTCACGATAGTGATTTCAAAGATAGGGAGGCGACGCTCAGTATCTACGGTCCAGCCACTTAATTTCGAATTAGTAATAATCGGTGGATTGTTCCGAAACTCTTGGGTGAAAATATATGCAAATGGAAAATAAAATTAAAATTTTCGTAGTCAGTGATCAAATAAGCGATTTTCGTTATTTTAATTAATATAGAACAGATCAATCGGTAGTAATTTGAGTCAACTCACTTATTAGAAATAAGCCATTTTTGGAAAAACATTAAAATATATGATTTTTTGCTCCCAACCTCGACTGTTTTCGAAAAAAAAATAAAAGTAAAAAAAAGATCCCATGAGTCCGACAAAAATTATTTTATCATCAAATTAACTGCCTTGGTGAACTTAGTTAATACCAGTTTTTTGGTACATATATCTCAGATAGATGGTGTCATATTACACTATTTGAGAATTTTCGAATTTTTTTCTATAACTGGAAAAAAAAAATTGCTTAAAATTTTTTTGCAGACTTTTCAGACAATTTAAAATAAAAAAAATTTTCGAAAAAAAAATTCGAAAATTTTTTTTCATTTTTTCAAATCGTCTAAAACGTCTGCAAAAAATTTTTCATCAAAAATTTTTTTCAAGTCGTAGAAAAATACTTAGAAAAAAATCCGAAAATTCTCAAAAAATTGAAGTTTTCGTTTGATTAATTAAACCTCATGGTAAGCTCCAGTATATTTATCTCAATAACTTTATTTCAAATTTTACATAAATTGTCAAATTTTACAAAAATTGTCAAATTTTAACTACAATTGTCAAATTTCTACAAAAATTGTCAAATTATTACAAAAATTGTAGAATTTTGGAAATAATTTTCAAATTTTACAAAAATTATCAAATTTTCCAAAATTGTCAAATTTTAAAAATTTTCAAATTTTAACTACAATTGTCAAATTTTTACAAAAATTGTCAAATTATTACAAAAATTGTCAAACTTTGGAAAAAATTGTTTAATTTATAATTTTTTTCTTAATTTCATCAAGAAATTGTCAAGTTTCAAAATACTAAAAATCTTTAAAATACAGTCACATTTTGAAGATAATTGCTAAATTTTGAAAAAAATTGAAAATTTTGAAACAGATTTGCAAATTTTTGAAAAAATTGTCAAATTTAACTAAAAAATTGTAAAATTTGAATAAAAAATTGTCAAATTAAATTAAGAAATTGTTAAATTTCAGAAAAAATTAAATTTTTTTATAGAAAATTTTCATCAGGAAATTGTTAAATTTCAAAAAAATTTAAATTTTTTTATAAAAATTTCCACATTTTCATCAGGAAATTGTCAAATTTTTTTTTTCTCAGAAAATTCCTCCAGGAAATTGTCAAATTTCAAATCAAACAAATTTTTTGAAAAAACAGTGAAATTTTTAGAAAAATTGAAATTTTAAAAATTAAAATTGACAAAAATTATCAGGAAATTGAAAAATTTCACAAAAATTGAAATTTTTATAATACCAGTTAAATTTTGACAGTTTTATCAAAATTTGAGAAATTTTTTGTAAATTTCACCGTTTTCTTAAAATATCAATTAATTTAAAATTTGACAATTTCCTAATGAAATTTGACAATTTTTTATTAAAAATTTTAATTATTTTCAAAATTCCACAATTTTAACATAAATTTGACAATTCTTTCAAAAATATAACAATTTAACAAAATTTGCCTTTTTTTTGGAAATTTTATTTTGAGAAAATTTGACAATTTCTTGATATAATTTGACAATTTTTTCAAAATTTTACTATTTTTTCAAAATTTGACAATTTTCTTCAAAATTTTTTTCAAAGTAAAGAAACTTCAAAATTTCACAATTTTTTTTGAAATTTGACAATTTTTTTCTAAGTTTGACAATTTTTCCAGAATTCGACAATTATTATGAAAATTTGACAGTATTTATTGAAATTGAATTTTTTTGAAATTTGACAATTTTTGACAAGTAAAAACAATCTGCTGACGTGAATTATCTCAAATTCCGGTTCTGAACTTCATTGTTGATGCTTAGCAAGATCTACTAGCAATTTTGCTAAAATTCGAAAATTTCCTCATGAGGTCCCTCTCTTTCGTTGAAATCAACCGGTCAAACCAGAAGTGATGATTCATCATAAATTATCCCAAAATCTTTTTGAAGTAATTTCACCCTATAAACCACATCAAATTAGAGCATTTCTTATGACAGGCAATTTTTAGTCCCACTTCCGGTCAAACCGGAAGTGATCATTTATCATAAATTATCCCAAAAGTTATTTTGAAGTAATTTCACCCTATAATCCATCTTAAATTAGAGCATTTATCATAACAGTAATGTTAAGTCTTACTTCAGGTTTAACCGGAAGTGATGATTCATCATAAATATGCTCAAAATGTTTTTAGAAGTAATCTCACCCTATAATCCATCTTAAATTAGAGTATTTCTCATCACAGTCAATGTTTAGTCTCACTTCCGGTCAAACCGGAAGTGATGATTCATCATAAATATGTAGAAAATTTTTTTTAAGTAATTTGAACTCATAATCCACTTTAAATTAGAGCATTTCTCATGACAGTCAAGGTTTAGTC
Source organism: Oikopleura vanhoeffeni (assembly GCA_004367855.1). Classification (NCBI taxonomy): domain Eukaryota; kingdom Metazoa; phylum Chordata; class Appendicularia; order Copelata; family Oikopleuridae; genus Oikopleura; species Oikopleura vanhoeffeni. Next base: position 355,297 of record SCLH01000887.1, read on the forward strand.
TCACTTCCGGTTAAACCGGAAGTGATGACTCATCATAAATATGCCCAAANCACAACCCTTCATTGTCCTCGGCTGACAAACCATGACTATCAGAATGATTCAAAATGCGAGAAGATGATCGGGTGCCCGCTCAAATTTAAACCGATTACATAAGCTGATTCTAAAATTCAGCAGTTTAATTAGCTGCAAGTATCCCAGGTTTTTTGTATCTCAGAATCTGAAACTAAGATACAGTGTCTGTCAAATACTCACGATCTGCCAGCTGCAGTCCATTAAGGGGTAGCAGCGATGTTGCAGATTGGTACATTTTTTCGGAGTAATTTATGAAAGAAAAAATGTGAAAATTTATTTTTTATCTTCAATAAAAGTGTTCATTCTTGCAAACGTTTATATTTTTAATTCCTCAACTTACTTAAGTATCTGTAAAAATATCAAAAACTACTTTTCATTATAACTCCATTTCCAACTTGACCCGATGTGAGAATTATTTTTGAAGGCAATATTTATTAACTTTAGACATTTTCGGGTGTTATGCGCTTATTAGTGGGAGAATGATTTTCCATATGAAAAAAATTCCTTGAAAGTTTTTTTTCATGAAAAAAAAAGAGAAAAACAGCCTTTTAAGTAAAAAAATTGACCATCAATTGCGTTTAAAAATCAAAAAATCTCCTGACTCTGAAAAGAAGAGTAGCCTATAACACCCGAAATTTAATTTTAATTTTTGAAAATAATAAAATTTTTATAAATTGCTTGCCAAATGGTACAAACCGGTGTCACAAGCAAGTGTTATAAATTTCATCAGTACACCAACTAACCATTTATGGAAACCCCCGATAATGAAAACCCCTTACCATTTAATGGAAACCCCTAACCACTTAATGAAACCCCTAACCATTTTGGAAACCATTTTTGAAAAACAAGGAATTACATTTATGGAAACCATTTTTGAAAAATAAGAAATGTTTTAAGAAAGTATTTTTCCAACAATAATGCAAATTGTTATTTTAATTAAATGTACAAAAAGTACATACGATTGAATTTTAAAATTTTCAGAAAATTGTTATCAAATTATTCAGACAAGAAATTATGATAGACATTTGTTTGTTTTTTGGCAGTGTTTCAACATTTTTGAAAGTCGACGTTTGAAATTCAACATCTTGAATCTGACTCAACTGGTCTGGTACAAATGAGGGATTGAATAATTTCCGTGTGAGATTGACAAACAAGTGTACTTTAACGATCCTATCATCATGATATCATCGGTAATGTTTATATCTTCACCAGAGACGGTTCACCAGATAGTTTTTTGAAGACCTTTGATAAAATCCAAGCTTCGTCTGAAATATTGTGAATCCGTTTCGAAGCGGAATCATCATCTAGTAGACAACCGGCTAGGACATCTTCATGTGGTTCAATCCTGGTTGAAACATGACTGAAACCAGCTTCTTGCCAGACAAAAAACCCTACCGATGTAACAAGAGAAAAACTGCAATTTTCGAATATGAACAACTTCGGTTGGTTTTCTTGGTAATGATTAAATGCAATTTTTGCTCCATATCAAAAACTCGTTTTTGAACTTTCTTTCTTACAGGTTCTGAATTCGCTCATCTTCGTCACAGTTTTCAAAGGTTGACTCATTTGCTTATTGTTAGCTTCTTAGAATTAATATCTCTTATTTAAATTTCGAACTTGAAATTAGTTTTATAATTAAAATATATTTTTCAGAATATAGTAGATATTATATTAATCTAGAAATATTTTTCAATTTCAAAAATCTTGCATTTTTTGAGTGGAAATTCTTAAATTTGCCCAAAATGAGCACTGTAATGGAAACCCAACCACTTAATGGAAACCCCTAACCACTTAATGGAAACCCCTTACCATTTATGGAAACCATTTTTTTCGCGAAAGTGGTGTTTCCATAAATGGGAAGTTGGTGTAGTTCAGAAACGTTATTCGATTGATCCTCCATCGGTTGAAATACGGAAATCAAATAGATACAGAAAGTAACACAACTGATTCGGTCTGATTTTTCAAGAAAAAATTCAAAAAAGCATTAATAAAAATTTTGGACTTGATTTGCGAAAATTTTTCATAATATTTCTTAAAAATTCGACAAAATATGACAAATGAACATGTTATGATTTTTTAAAACAGCAGTGCAGAAAATATGTAAACATGCATGAAAAAAGTTAAAGTGCTATTTTGTTTGTTTTTATTCACAGATTTCAGAGAAAAAACAAAAAAATTTTGGGTGAAAAATGCGTGGAAATTTTGATAATATTTTGAATTTTTTTGAAAATTTTACGAATTCAAAAATAAAAGTTCGAACTCAAATCTTTCCTTAAATAGATAAAAAAATTATTTAATGAGCTGATACACATTTATCTTGGTTCAGCTAACGATAATAAGCACAAAAAATAAACCCAACTAATTATTTTTGTAAGTTAATTTGACGCCAGTCTGCCACATCGCTGCTAGCCTCTTAATCCATATTGCCCAATATGATATTGGGCATCTCAAATCGTCGTTGGCTCATTTTTGGCTAATCAGAAAATTATTATTTTCAAAAAATTCTAATTTGAAACCTAATTCGAAATATTCGACAAAAAATCATTTGAGTAACTTTTTCCGATTCACAAAAGTACCCTAGTTTACAAAATGGGACAAAAGATCTGTATAATAAAACCGTGAAAACAATAGAGAAGCAAAAAATATCGATAGGTGCGATCCCACTCATATACAATGCAGTTGAGGTGAACTGGATCTTAAAAACTGAGGTCTATGTTACGTAGGTAATCTAACAAACCAATTTCTATCTTTTTGACGTGTTTTTAACTAATTTAATTTACTTAATAATATATTTATATATTATATAATTATATATATAATATTTATTTAATTTAATTTTTCATAGAGATTTTATTTCATTATACCATGGTATAAAATATCCACGCTTATCAATCGTGCTTATTGGTCAATCTTTTGCCCCGTTTTTTCAATGATGACTCATCATAATTTCAAAAATAATATCATCTACCAGAAGACACCGACTGCATAATGATTCATTATTAATGCAGTACATAAACAATTTTTACATAAAAAATAAGAACTAATTTCAAATTAAGAATGGGGAAAAATGTGAAAATATTGACGGAAACTTTATTTGCCATCCTAAAATAATTGGTGGTTGCTGCGAATACTTCAAAATGAGCACTGATGATTATGAATACAATTTCGTTTTCAAAGCAAATTTTAACGATCGTCCAGCTTATACAACAAAGGATGGTACCCTAACTTTATGGTTTTTACACGATTCTGAAACAAGAAAATTTTGGTACATGTCTCGAGAAGTTGGTAACACACACAATGGAGTTTTCATCGGAAAAACTGACGATTTTTGTCCAGTTGATGTAGATGATTGGTTACTTTGGAGAAAATCAACTTACACACTAGGAAATGATTGAAAATAAAATTCATTTATTGTAGAGTTTTTTAAAATTTGACCCTAGTTTCAATGGTCAACATTTATGATTTTTTGAGAACCTGAGATGATGGAGAGCTTATTTTTATATTTTTGAAATGTCCTTCAAAACCTCGAAAAAATGCAATCATAAAAACCTAAAATTTCCAAAAATCTAACTCAGAAAAATTTATCAAATTATTCAATTTTTATTCGAATTTGAGCGCAGATAGAAAAAACTAAGAGACAGTATCAAAAAACCCGCAAAATTTAAAATGATCTCAAAAATGTTATTTATAAAATACAAATAGGAAGATAAAACAATAATAAATTCAAGGCGAGATATATTTTATGCCGATAGCTGGAAAATAATAAATTATTTGAAGACTCCTACAGTTTGATTTTTTTTTATAAAATTTGCCAAATTAAAATTACCTAACAAATCTTTGAATTTTTTCCTAAAATTTTTTTCGCATGTATAATGGCGGCGATGATTTTTTTTTCAATTTTGTGTTAAACTTCGAATTAACAGTCGAGGTTTTGACGCATTCCATGATACTATTTTCAAGTTTTTATGACACACAGTTTTACTGTAACACAGTGTGTTAAACACACCTTTAAAAATGCATTTCATGCCGACGGGTACTCCTTAAGACATTTAAATAGCGTAACTTAAAGCACGTATACTATGATTACTATACATTCGATTAATCTAATCAAACATTTGTTTAGAAACAGAAAGTTAAAATTTTGAAATAATTTAATTAATTTGCAAACTATTTATGATAATTGTTCAAAAAACAATAGTTTAAGCATCACGGTTTATTAATTAACCTTGACTTCTTTCAGTTTTTATTTATCAAATTAATTAAAAATTTCTAAACTTCATTTATTTAATTTCTAATTTGGAAAATCTTTTCAAATTTTAATATTATGAAAAAAACTTTTAATTTTTAGTCAAAAAATATAAAGTACATAATGTATTCAACCATTGTATTCAAAAACGTATTTTGAGCAAAAACATAAATAAGGTTGCAGATGAGTTTCAATTTTCGTTTGCCTGTCTCTGAACTCTTAGTGAACCAGATTTTTTAAATTAAATACCTTTCAACCTATCAAGGCGGCACTTGGGAACCAATTCTTGTTCAACTTTACTGTGATGCTACAGAAGAACGATCAACGGAAATGGCAGAAAATATATTTGTTGAAACCAAAGAAACTGAATCAAAAATTGAAACTAATTGGACGGAATGGGAGGCTTGGTCCAGCTGCTCTTATAAAAATTGTGAAACCTATGAACGACGAAGTAAAGTGCGGCAGTGTATAAGTCCACAATATAAATGTGATTTTGACAATATAAGTTAAGGGATTTAAAACAAATTTCGAACTAACTTTAAAAATCTATCTCTTTTTGATGGTATAGAACGAAGGAGTGGTTTCTTATGTTTCCCTTTTGGCACAGAAGGCATAAGAGTGCTAAGTGTGCCCGTATCAAAAAAATATTTTTCACTTTGAGTATGGCAAGTTGCCATTGGCAACCCTGCACCGTTGTGTTTTCAACCACAAAGACTAAACATGCCATAGGGCAGTATTATTTGAGCAGCGAAAAATCAAAACATAAATGAAATTCACAGACTAAAAAAGTATCCAAAAACATTCACTTCAAAATAAATTTATAATTTTGAGAAATGTTGGTGGTATTCAGCAATTGCTCAGACCGCAAATGCATTATCTATCAACTTTTCTTGTTGAGATTAATATTAAATGCAAACAACTGAAAATGCTTAATCAAGATGTACTTTTCGGTTATAATTAGTCGAAAAATCAAAAATTTGTAACTTCTACGTGTACAAAAAATTTGTGAGAGACAGTTATAAGATACAGGAAATAACTTGAAGAAAAACTGTATGAATTAACGTTTAAAACCGATAAAAATCCTAAAAAAGATTTGAAGCTTGTCCAGATTATTGTGAATCTAAACGCGAAATTTGTTGTAAAAATATGTATTTTCATGACGAAAGTGATGAAGGAATGAATGGAAATTTTATTTTCGACCAAATGTTTTATGACTTCCCTGTTTTTCGTCACGAAAATTTTATAGATGTGTTTCTCTACCATACGATTGGTTCAACTAATGAATGGCGAATCGGAAAAGGATTATTTGGAAGTTTGATTTTTTATTCTTGGAAAAATACCACGACCGAATGTCCTTCTTTTGAAAATGAGCAAAACTGGCTGACTAAGTTTTCAGGTTCAAAACTATATCAAATAATAATAAATTTTTCTTCAAATTCAATTTTTAATATTTCTAAACATTGAATATAACCCCCTAAATAAAACCCCCTTATCAGGCGACCAATATTCGATTTCAAGTTCCTTTACAAATGAGTTAATAATAATTAATAACTTATAATATGTGCGTAGGTTGGAAGTTATAGTTTGAATAAGTATGAATCTGTTTCAAAACTATATCCTGTTTGGATCGACTGATTATGTTTTTTTTTAATATCAATCAATTATAAGTTGGCAGACAGCCCATAAAGTTCCTTAAAAAAATTATCCTTGGTGGTTTCAAAACTAATTTGACAGTGGTAAACCAAAATATATTGTAGCCTAAAATTGTACTGTAGTGTACTAAGGTGTCTCAAAGATTTTTGTCAGTATTTTCTACAAGAGATCATCGGATTTGAAATTATTTGTGGCTCAGACCACTAGACGCCGTTTTATATTAACTTAAATGGCTGGGCCAAATGAAACGGTCCTGCATTAAATAAACGTGATAATCATTTTAGCACATATAATGAACGTGTATGAGTTTCGTGCAAAATATATCTGCACTTTTCGAAAATAATAATAAAAAGGTTCTCATTAGAATGAAATAGTTGTGTGCAAAAAATACTGTGGGGGTACCCCTTTATGACCTTTTGATTAATCTAATAGATGTGGGTTGAGGGAGCCAATTCTTACACTCCTAAGAACCCTTCTAGCCACTCATGAGGCCGCTTTCTCTTCTTTTTAGCCCACATCTATTAGATTAATCAAAAGGTCATAAAGAGGTATGGGTAGGGTCCGGACCGGGAAAATTTGAATCTTTAAACGATTGAATTAAATATAAAACTAAATAAAAATTCTTATGTAGAATTCTAAAACTAAAAAAATGTCGAAAAAAAAATTGTTACATGAGAATTTCGTGGAGATAATTAGGTTTCAATGTTTAAATTGCCGATTTTTCACTCACAAAAACTTTTAGTTTGGCCCATGGTTCTCCCGGTCCGGACCCTAGGTATGGGACTCTGATTTAATAAAGACCTTAGCGGCATCAAAAATGCTCCAAATGGATTCGGGGTGATAATTAAGTGTACTACCAACTAATTCATCAACAAATTTTTTTTCGAAATCTTCGCATTTTTTCGACTTTTTTCTGAGTATTTTCTTAAAAATGAAGTTAAAAAATAAAGTTTTCTTGTATTTGACCACTTAAACTTCAAAATATCTTCTTGACGTAAGCCAACTGTCTGATCAGTGTTTTTGTGACATTCTTCTGAGCCTGCTTTCAAAAAAATCGAAGCACAATTTTTTCGGAAATTTTCTTACGTGACCTTGAAAAATTCATATTTCGGATTCTAGACTGATATTCCCAAAAAGCCCACTTTTTTCTCTTGAAAATGTTCTGAAGAACACTTAAGGGGGTTGGCCATGCCAATTGTTGTAATTGCTGGGTATCTCTCACTTCTTTTTAACGGGCTTTAACTTTTGTTTGAAATGTTTAAATGTATAAACAAAAAAATCATTGTTCCATGAACGCTGTTTATAATTATTGTTAAAAAATAATTATTTTTGAATAAGTATAACTCGTAACACAGTTTACGAAAATGATATAGTTAACTCTCAATTTTCCCCAGCAGCGAATAACTCGCGGAAGTGATATGTGAATTATTCAAATTTTTCAAAGAAAGAAAAGAAACAAATTTTTTCACAAAGTTCTTGTGGAATAATTAGAAATTTACGTTTACGTTTTTCGTAGAACTGGAAAAACTGGTTTTCGTAAACGTTAAATAACTCGTAAAATATATTTGGACAAAACAAATTCAGATTACGAAAAGATTCTACTCAATAAATGCAACAAAGTTCTTGTAGACAATTTTCAATTTTTGATCTTAATCTCTCGATAACAAATGCGGCGGAGAGCGCCTTTCAACTTGAATGAGTGTGTTTATTGCGTAACAAATAATACAACGCCTTATTTCTCTCAATAAAGAAGAAATTTGGTTTAAAACAAATTGTTCTTGCTTAGTTTTCAAGGAGGACTCATATTTGCTATTTTTATAACATTTTTATTTCGATTTTATTTTTCAATATTCGAATTTCGGATATAAATTCTAAAAATAGACTATGACGTATTTAAATTAGTCGCAATCGATTCACAAGACCCAGTTTACTTTGAATCGGTATTTTGTTTGTTTTATTTAT
>SCLH01000887.1:363251-382305 GCA_004367855.1 Oikopleura vanhoeffeni
AAAATTTGAGGAATTTTGCAAATAAATCCTCGGAGGAGATTGATTTTAAAGTCTAAGATTGTCAAAAAAACGTCGGTTATTTGCCGTTTTAGAATTGTTTAGTCGCCGGATCAAAAAAAAAGCTCATCTTAAAATATTGGCAGACAGTATGCCGCATACTACCATTACGTGTTCTGTAAAAATTTGAGCTAAATTGGATATATCCATTATTATCCCCGGGTCACTTGAAAAACTTATTTGCCTGTTGAAAGAATAGGGAATAAGTTTTTAAAATTACCCGGGGATAATAATGGATATGGTATGGGAGGAGATAGATTTTTCGGTTTGAAAAATTTCATCTTGTAAGGATACTGTACCTATTGCTGTGATAGTCGAAAACAATTTGTGATGTACTGTTTCGCAAGATTAAGGATAGATCTACAAATCAGCATTTTCGGTTTTTCTCATAAGCTCTTAGTTTTCAGTACAGTATATTCACCGGAGAAAATGTCAAATCAGAGTCGCATCCCCATTAAATATTTTGTGCCCAAATAATTAGGCAAAAATTATAAAAATTAGAGTGGTATCAGACTTCCGAAATTTAATAACGCTGAAGTACAATTTGATTTTTCAAGCTCACGTGAAATTTTCGAAAAAATGTGCTTAGATTTTTTCGAAAGTATGCTCAAAAGAAAGCCAGGGTAACACTGAAGAGAAAGTTGGCATACATCAACCCTATATTTTGAAGTTTTAGTGGTCAAATTGACACAAACGTTATTATTTAACATAATTTTGGGAAAAATGCTAAAAAAAACGCAAAAATTAAGAAAAAAAAATGGTTGTTATTTGGGTTTTTTTGTGCTTACATAAAATAAAAGAATGATTTGGTGCATTTTTATGACAAAACAACTGCAGAAAATGCAGGAACCACCATACCCTTAAAAAATAATTTTTAAAATAAAACTCATGATTTCGGTATGGAGTTCATTTGAATATTTTCTAACCTATAAAGTCAACTAAAAATGAAAAATGGATTGAATCAAGAGGGATAATCGGATGTCAAAATATGTGGTCGAAATGGAACGAATGGTCTTCATGTAAAGAAGTTTGCTCCAGCGCAGAAAAAACAAGGTCTCGAACTCGTGAATGTTCAAAACTAGAAATTTCTGGTCAGAAAATATTAGACTGCCTTGGCGATTCCTCTGAAAGTATCAAATGTGTATGTGAAACATCTATAGTAAAAACGACAAGAAAAATTTTGACTAAAACGACATTAAGGCCAACCACACGAACTTTTTGGACGACTCAAAAAACAACGATACCAACTAGGAAAATAACCACTGGTGTGGCCGACACATGCTGCAGAAATATTTATATTGGAGATGGAAATTTTGGAGAGACGTATCAAAAAATTGGAAATGTCTATAAATCGACAAATAAATTCATTATTTGGTCAAAAGAAGTTTTTTCATGGATTTCTATCAAAAACATCAAACCTGACGGAAAATATACAAGTGTAGATGTTGGAATGAGAATATTGGCCAGTAATTCAGACTGCTTGTTACAAAAATCAGGAAGGTCGAAAAGGGCCTTATTTTCCCGAAATTTCAATGATGACGTTTTTCGAATATTTGACGACAAAACCAACAAATGGAAAGAATCTAATATCCAAATGCAATGTAAATAATTGAAATTAATGAAAACATCTAAAAAAATGTTTTAAATTATAAGCTGAGGATCTTTCGGAATAGATTTACTTTTCTTTGAATTCACTAATAAAATGATCCCATGAATTGTCAACATATCCCCTATTCACAGCTTTTGTAAATATCTCGGCCTGATTAGGAAAGGTAGTGTGTTCGGGATATTCACAAAAGTGTGAATAGGGGATATATAATAATAATATTGTTTATTTAATAAAGAATTACTTTTTTAGGGTTTCAGATACCAGTTTTTCAGGCATATTAATTAGTACAAAATAAAAAAATTATGAAGGAGTACAAAAATACTATTTTCAGCGGATATCTAATACGAACTCTTAAAAATATTGCAAAATAATCTAGTCATAAGGTAATGACGAATAAAAGTCGAAATAAAGTCGTATTTGCGAAGCCTGAGAATGACGGGAGCCCCGTCACAGGACTATTTTTATGTCAAAGATTTTACCATCAAACAATCGGAAGAAATCAAAATTGTTTATTTTATAGCCGTCTTTCTTGGAATATTCTTAAGTTTCGTTTGATCCCCATATCAGGTCACTTCTGGTTGATAAAACATTTTTGCACAAAATCATTAAGATTGGCATCCTCGGATTTTATCTCTCCATAACTCTATTTTGGCCTCCGTGGGTGACAGACGTAATTATGTGTTGACAAAAATATCGTCCAAAAAATTGTATGGTGGTGGTCTCGCCTCTCTGTAATGATTGGTTCGCTCACTAAAGGGCGCCAAAGTTGAAACAAAAATTTACTAAATCCTAAAATAAATATCGGCAAAAAAAATTATGTTCCGAATCGAAACTTCCGATATGTTATTCTATGAAACCTTAGCTTGAACTTATCTGCTTCTATTTTAGATATTATCTTCTGAACGATAGAATAAAAATTAATGGCAGCACGTTTTTGGCACTTAAAAGCACCCCCCCGTGATTCTTCGATTCTGTTGGCGCGAAAGGTTTCGCGCCATAATCAACATATTCTAGTCAGTTATATGAGCAGTTGGCGTAGTGTTAGCGCGACTCGACGATCGGCCCGTTACCTGGTTTCGACTCCCGGACTTCTCAAACATTTTCTATGGTGATAACCAAACAAGGGTTATTGACGGGGTTATTGACCAAACATGAAATATATAATTAACTATATATATATATATATATATGTACAATGGAAGACTTTTCTCTAAGGACATATCCCGACTAAATAAGGAACATACTGTAGTTATTTTATGCTATCGGGGATCGTTATCGATATCTATCATGATTTAAATCTTTCACAAATAAAACTTATTTTCAGCAACTACTGTCTCCTTCAGTAAGTAAGACTTATACGGTATAAGTTATGCCGTTTAAGTTATACCCCCTACCTAAATTTTTGTGAATATTTGAGCGATTTTGAGCTTTGTGTAACAAGTTTTGAAGCACTGGAATCTATAATAATTTTAAATCTTCCGACATGAATTTCAAACTCAAAATTAAGTGTTGAAATATGTTCTTAGTGGGTGTTGAGTAAGTAGATTGCTTAACACGTTACGTTTCCTTCTTACCTATCAACAAAAAAGTCTCTTTAACATGCTGCGAATTTTGCTGCTGATTATAAGGCGGATTATATAATATAAAACTTTACTTGAAATGACATCAGGTAACAAAGTTTGTAAGCAGAATATATAGAAAAAAACGTTTAGCTACCGGTTTCCAATATTGGAAAAAGGTATGAGAAAAAATCCAAAAAATTTCACTCAATAATTTTTTTCAAACGGATTTTTCCTGCGTTTTATACAGTATATAAAAATATAATTTTTTGACAAAGTGGCTTAGAGTCATTCTTAATGCCAAGCTTACGTCGGTGCAAATCATACCGGATATCCGGTTGTAGAAGTTGTGGTGTAAATTTACAGTCAATTTTTAAAATAGAAAATCTGGACAGGGAGTTTGTACAAGAAATCTGAAATATTTTTGGTTTAGAATTCTGGCCGGGAATTGAAAGCAAAAATAAATTGGAAATCGTTATTTTTTTTCGGTTCCATTTGTTGTGTTCTTATGTTATTTTTTTGTTCTTTTTATTCTTCAATTTTTCTTCACGTTGTGCCTGTAAAAGAAATTATATATTTTATCGCCGACAAATTTATATCCGAACCCTGAAAATGTTTTACTCAAAACCTTCTAAATATAAACTAGGGCTAATGCACCGGTTTGCAGATATCTTGATCGAGGATCGCTTAGTGTTTTAAATTTGAAACCAGGGGTCGGCATAACCTGATCGGATAGGATCAACTTTTTTTCTATCCGATCAGGTTTTTGTCAACCTCCGATCCGATCAAGTTCGATCCGATCAGGTTTTTGAAAAATGCGATCCAATCAAGTGCGATCCGATCAAGTTTTGGAAAAATGCGATCCGATCAAGTTCGATGCGATCAGGTTTTTCGAAAGTTATGCCGACCCCTGTTTGAAACCTTGTTTTGACAAGTTATCTTAATGATTTACATAAGTTCATCGGAACATCATGGCTAATTTTAATGATATTTGTACATAACGATTTTTCAAATTTGTTTATAAAGAGGTTTTTTACTGTATTTCTGAAAAAAATGTACACAATATCAGACATAATTCCTGTCTGCGCAAAGTAACTTTCTTGTCATGTCTCTAAAACACTTTTGTTGAACTTTTCTAGTTTGGTCTAGTACATAAGTAGAACTTTCATAGTAAAATGTTCTTACCAAATTAGATAAGTCCAACTTAAGTCTTCAATAGATATAAAACATGTTTATCAATAGATAACAGAAGTCGGTTATGGTAAACCTCACTTTTCTCAGATTATTGATTTAAAGGACTCTTCAAGTTTAATTTAATAGAAAAAGTTTCTGCTAATTTTGAATTTTACAAAAAATATTCGGATTTGAAAGACTTATTTTTCGAGAGGCTGTAACCATGTCCATAAATTATGGACCATAATATGGACCATAATATGGACCATAATATGGATCATAATATGGACCATAATGATACCCGGGTTCAAAAAAATATACCAATTTTTTTCAAAGCAAAATGTTTTGAAGTCGTGCATCAAAATGGATATGGTGTGATATATAGTGTTTGATACAGTTACAAATAAGCTTATATTTCCATCGATCATTACACCTTATTTTTCATGGAGTCAGCTACAAGTAGTAAAAAAATTCGTAGAACCATCTCTTTTTTTCTTATCCAATTTGCAAAAAGAAGTAGACTGTACACCACATGGTTGTACGGCATCAATCAGTCTATTTTCGCTATCCAATTTGAAAAAGTACACAATATCGTTATACAGAATCTCCTTACATGTTTACACTATAAGGGATATCGGAAATGATAAGTCTCCCAAATCGAAATATTTTTGTGTAAATTTATAACTTATAATAAGTTATAAAACTTTCAATTTTCCGTAATTTTGTTTCCGAAAATCCTCGTTATCAAAACAGACGTATCTTACAACTTAGGGGCAGAAGTTTACATTTTTTAATCTAAAAGGCGCAAGGATAAGATTTTACCCGATGTTTATTCGACCATTCGATTCTTTGACGTAATTAAAATGAAAAGTAGAAGATTAAGTTTAAAATATGTCGAATATTTGGCCCTAAGAAACGTTGAAGAGATCATTTGGGCTGTTTTAATAAATATAACCAGTTTCAAACTTTTCGTTATTATTGCAACATTTAGGAATTTATAACATGACCCCTTAAGATCAGATTTTCAGAATTCCAGAACTAATGAACGTTTTTTTGAAAACCCACTAAAATAATGACGTTCAAGTATTTTCGTTTTGAAATAAATCATTATAAACATCAATTCTAGCGATTTGCGTCTTAACCAGTGTATTGAGCGTTTCTTTCAATGCAGTAATCCAGCAAGTGCCAATCGGCACTAAATAATTCGCAAAAATCCTATTTAGTTCCATTTTACATGCCACGAAGTGATAATTCAACTTATGTTCAGGCCCAAACAATTTTGTTATTTTTTTTTGAATTATCCCTTAACCCTCCGAAGCATATAAAAAAAGTTCCGCCAAAGCATAAAACCCTTTCAAAAAGGTATTTTTAGAGCGTTGTTTACAGAAAACTCTTATAAGATCAACCTTCAATTTTTCCTGTATGATCAAGTTGAAGAATTAAACTTTTGAAAAAAATATATATTATACTCATATATTATATATTACATTATTATATATTATTTGTATTCTAAAACTTTTATGTTTAATTCTAGAAAAAACGTTTGAAAAGCAAGGTTATTTAAACTACGTGGTACTACGTCATGGTAGGCTCCAGGAAATGTAAGTTCATCTCCATAACTGCGCAGTGCTTTGTTCTACTTAATACTTTTGTCTGAGAGAGCTATCTGTTGGAATCACAAAAAATATCTACAATACAGTTCAAAATTTCAATGAAAAAATCACGTGGGTTTTTATAGAAAAAAATTGTTAGTTTCTCGATTAAGGGTATCCGGTCCCTACATTTTATGCAGTTAATTTAATCGTCTAAAAATGCACCAAAATCAATTGTTTATGTTTGAACGCATAACAACAACCCCAATGAAACTAAAAAATTCGAAATTTGCGTTTTTTGTCCTGAATTTATTTCGTAAGTATTTTTTCTCAAAATTAGTTCAAAAATAAAGTTGTGTCAAATTTTGATCCACATAAATTACTTCAAATATCGCGTTCGACGTAAGCCAATCTTTCTCTTCAGTGTTTTCCCGAGCTTTCTTTTGAGCCTATTCGAAAAAACGAAGCACATTTTTTCAGAAATTTTTCGCACGTGACCTTCAAGAAATTCATATATTTTGAGTTTGGGGTCAACAATTGATAAAAACGGCTCCTAGAAGTTTCTAAGTTGTTGTCGGAGCTAACCGTGTACAAAAATTGGAGTGCAATTTTGAAATATACACCTAGGAGGACATAGTTTTCCGATGAAAAAAGTCCAAAAACCTGGTATTTTGGACCGGTTTTTTACATATCTAAAATGAATTAGCACTTTATCGACAAAAGCGCTCCTCAGGAAATTTCACAAGTACTAAATTCAACGGTTATGTTAAAATTTGATGTTTATTTTCAAAATAAAAGCTGGGAGGAGATAGATTTGCGTTTTGGCTAGGTGGCTCTTGTGGCCGTCATGTGTGAAGGAAAGCAAAAAAGTTTGAACACAGTGTTCTTAACGCAAGATCGAAGGTAGTTCTACAAACTGGCTAATTCTGAATTATATCCTGAAGCCTGTTTGGCTAATATTTCATCGACGAATATGTCAATTTAGGGACCGGGACACCCTTAAGGTATGGTGGTTCCTAATTTGACATATTCCTCGATGAAAATTATTAGCCAAACAGGCTTCAAGGATATAATTCAGGTTAGCCAGTTTGTAGAACTAGCCTTCATCTTGCGTAAAACATGTGTGAGAATTTTTTTGCCATGCATCATTCCCATACACATAAGCGGAGACAGGGGACCAAAGTCAAAACGGAAAATCTATCTCCTCTCAGGCTTTATTTTGAAATAAACCTAAATTTTATATAACCCGTATAATTAGTATTTAAAAACTTCTGAGGAGCGCTTTTGTCGATAAGTGCTATATTTTTTTAGAATATGCGATAAACCACCGTTTTTTCGACTTTTGTCAATCGGAAAAACTACTCCTCCTAGGTTACATTTCAAAATTCACTCAAATTTTGGGAAACGGTAGCTCAAAACAAATAGAAACTTCTGAGGAGCCGTTTTTTTCAAATTTCGACCCAAAACTCAATAGCATTTTTCAAGGTCACGTGAAAAAATCCGAAAAAAAAATGTGCTTTGATTTTTTCGAAGTAGGCTCATAAGAAAGCTGGAAAAGACTGAAGAGAAAGTTGTACGTCAACAAAATGAATTTTAAACGTTATACTGCTAGAGTGGTTAATTATATTAATAACAATGAATCTGTCGAAAAAATTCCAAGAACTCAGAAAAAACCGAAAAAACTCAAAAATTTCGAACAAAATTTTGTTCTTATGGGTTCTTTTGTGCTTTTAAAAATATAAACGAATTGGTTTGGGTGCATTTTTATGACATAATAACTGCAGAAATGTAGGAACCACCATACCCCTTAATGCATATTATTTGATTATTTTACAATATTAAGCAATATGTATATGTATGTTTCACCTCTGGCATGATTTCACAATTTATTTATTTTTCAAAACATATCAGTTTATCCATACTAAAATCGAAATCGGATATTTTGAAATTTCACTTCCAAAAAAAATATTTCTGCTCCAGATATGTCTTAGAAAGCTAATTATTTTTGCAAATTGTACTCAAAACACTTCCTAAATACAAGCTAAATTGAAATATAAATTCCAATTTTTGATCAAAAGTATTTTTCGAAAGTAAAGAGTTAAGCAAAATATGGCCTTTCAATCAACTCGTGATAAAATTTGAACCAATTATCCAAAAAAATTGGATTGGAAGGAGAGGTTTCTGCGATCCTTTTTCCATCATTTTGGCTGACTTAAGGGGTGGGTCGTGCATTTTAAGGGTTTTTGATAGCCAATTATCCGACACAGTACAAATCTTTGGACCAACTTTTACCTCTTTGATTATTTAAACAAAAATCTTGCATCCTAAAAAAAGAATCCAAATTAACGGATGGCTTGTCCAATCAGAAACGTGCTATACAAGTGACGGAATTATTTATCAAAATGTATCTCCTCCCTGAGTTTTAAGGGTTCAACAATGATTCATGTTTTAAATTAACCGGACAGAACGTTTTTGGAAAAATTCTTTGATTTGGTTTCAGAATCACACAAAAAACTGTATTTTGCTCTAGTTAACATGGGTCAAAATACGTTTTTGGTGATTCTGAAGCCAAATCAAAGAATTTTCCAAAAACTCACCTTGGCGGTCTGCTCACGTTCTGTACGGTTAATTCAAATTATGAAATTGTTGTACTTTAAAAACTCAGGAGAGATACATTTTGAAAATTTGCTTTTTGTCAAAATGTATCTCTTCCCTGAGTTTTAAAGTACAACAATGATTCATGATTTGAATTAACCGTACAGAACGTGAGCAGACGCTCAGGTGAGTTTTTTGGAAAAATTCTTTGATTTGGCTTCAGAATCACTAAAAACAGAATTTTGACCCTATGTTAACTGGAGCAAAATACAGTTTCTTGGTGATTTTGAAGCCAAATCAAAGAATTTCTCAGAAACTCACCTTGGCGGTCTGCTTACGTTCTGCCCGGTTAATTTAAAACATGAATCATTGTTAAACCTTGAAAACTCAGGGAGGAGAATAATTTTGAAAAAATAATTCCGTCACTTTGTAAGCACGTTTTCTGATTGGACAAGCCATCCGTTAATTTGAATTCTTTTTAGGATGCAAGATTTTTGTTAAATATATCAAAGAGGGGTGAAAGTTGGTCCAACGATTTGTACTTGTGCGACAATTGGCTATGAAAACCCTTAAAATGCGACGACCACCCCCTTAAGGAGTGGGTGTCGCAAATTTGAGCCTCTTCCGAGGCCATTTCCCGCCAACTAGCAAAGGTGATATTCCAAAAACATTTGTTACTAACAGAACCAACCTTCGCGGTAATTTTGAATTTAACAGTTATCTGATACAATCCACCTACGCCGACACCTACGCTTTTAAAAAGCTTCTTAAAAAGACACGCAGTTCGTACTACTCCTTCAATTTTCATCATTTTTTATTATTTTGCGTGAGGCTCCGGAGAAGCTTAACAAATAATGCAAAATTGCTTTTGTTTTAAAATTTTGCTTTCGGCGCCCAAAACAGCAAAAAAACGAAAACAAAAATTATTATTTATTTATGATTTAAATTGAAAGTGCGCTCATTTGTTTCTTTTGACGCTACCGCATTAAAAATTTGCACCAAAATCCTTAAAATGTGTTTGTATTTACGGAAAAAATTATTTTGAAGCATTTTTCTTGTTGTTCTCTAAATTTGTGTCAAAAATTAGGCCCTCAATAAGAAATGTTGCCATGGCCCCCAAGAGACGCCAAAGCAAAATTTAGAAAAAAACTCTCTAGTTTATTGTCCAACAAGTCTTCTGCTTTCAGATGCAGTATGAGTCGAAACTGTTCTCTCAAATGGTGAAGGAGATAGTTTTGCCTGAGCCTCCCAAACTGATCATTTAAATTTAATTTTTAGTTTTTTTTTGCGTTTTTTGTCCGCCGAAAGCAAATTTAAACAAAAGCGCTTTTGGCATTATTTGTGAGGCTTCTCCGGAGCCTGACACAAAAAAATAATAAAAAACGATGAAAATTGAAGGAGTAGGTACGAACTGCGTGTCTTTTTAATAAAATTTTTAAAAGCGTAGGTGTCAGCGTAGGTAAGATTGTATCAGATTACTGTTAAATTCAAAATTACCGCGAAGATTTGTTTTCTTAGTTACTGCTCTTTTTTCACACTGTGGTTTTTTATTGAGCTTGCGTTAACTTCTCCACTTCTGTCTTACTATCAAAATCTTTTTGTGCAATCTCATATTGTCAATAAAAGTTTCAGTTAAAAGAAAAAAAAGTTACAAATGTTTTTGGAATATCACCTTTGCTAGTTTGACGGGAAATGACGTTTGAAGAGGCTCAAATCAGCGACACCCACTCCCTTAAAGTGACTTTACTTTTTCAAAAGGCTATATGCCTCGGAGGGTTTAGATTTAACTTATCTTTTTAAGATATTTTATGATTGTTTTTAGATAAAAATGATATTGCGAAAGATGAAGATTGCGAAAAAGAATAATTTTCAAGTTTATAAAGTAATGTTTTCAGTCTCATGCTTTCGACTTAACCAAACCGATTTAATTGGCGAACCAGAGAAGTTAGAAAAAAATTTTTAAAACAAAAGCCAAAGAATTCGTGTGTAGTGAACTACATGTATAAGAATGGGACGTTAAATGGTGAATCAGTGCCAATCGGCACTGCCTGAGTCACAATTTGAGCTAAGGATTGATAATCCATATTATACTCAATGGGTGTTAGTAAAACCGTATTAGTATTACACATGGTTCGATTCCTGATCGTGATCTACTTTTTTATATAATTTTCCGTTCCTTTTTTTCTTCATTAACTTTTTCTCTATGTTTCTGTTTAAATTTGTCAGAATCGCACTTCATATTGGAATGATAGGGGTTGTCGTCAATAGTTGTTCTTACTAGTCCTTTATAAAGATGTTTACAAACTCGGCTTTCCATAGTATTAAATTTTTTGTGAGCTTTGATGGTCCATTTTTTTACACGTGAAGCACCATTCGCCTTTTTTTGTACAATTTTATTTTCATCATAACATCCTCCTGATTTCGAGTTGAATACGTTGATATTTTTTTCAATTTCGAGCATTTTTCAAATAGTATAGTATTGTAGTACCCGATCATACGCATGATGATGAACTCGTGTTCAATTATCTTGTATGTATTTTTTTTCTACAATGCAGTCGAATTATTTTGGTAGATATTATTATTTTTGGAGTTATGAATCATAACTTATGGTTCACTTTGAAAAAGGGTCAAAATTTCACCAATGAGCGCGCTTGATATTCCTTATTATGAAATAAAATCTTTTGAAATAGTTAAATTAGATAAGTTAAAAAAACGCCAAAAAATGCAATTTGATTTCTAATGTTTAATGTTTAATGATTAAAACTAATATTTTTGAGCTTTCGATTTATTACAATCATTTTCGAAACAAAGTTTTTTCAACAGTTCTATATTTTCGGTTTTTTCTGTGTATAATCGAAAACTCAACTAATATGTGATTCTAATGGTCGTATGGTGCGAAAAATAATTAATGACAATTAAATCAAGTCAAAAAGGCATGATTTTTTAACTTCATCAAAAGGCTTAACAAATCAGACGCGGTCATTGGTTGGTGACATAACCTATCTAAGAAGGACTTTTCACCTGTTCACCTCAACTGCATTGTATCTCATTTCTTATCGGTTGGTGTCGTTTGCTGGCTAAAATCGAAAGTCTTATCAAAAATGGACATTTCAGCTACAAAGAACTTAATCAAAAAACGTATAGAATTTGATTTTACATTTTGAATTTCAATCGGAATTTGAAACATGTTGTAGATTGGTTTATAACATATTAATTACAAGGGTTTTTATATTCAACCCAATCCTATATGCTCATCAATCCAAAGTCTCAATTTTCCAAAGAATAAATGAAGGGTAGTCAAGGGTTTATCCAATTTTGGCTGTTTAACTCTCAGAGTCTGATTGGGATCGGTCCACACCAGCTTTTTGAACTGATCATATTGGTCTTCGATCTTGTCAGAGTCAATAATTTCACCCCAAACGTCCAACACATCAGATTGGCCAGATATTCCAAATCTTTCACAATCATCGCTTTACACTGGTCCAAAATTTCAGAAAAAAATAGATTTATTGGCGATCCCGTTAAATTTCCTTACGGGTAGGGTCACCCTCCTAGGGTGGTTCCTAATTTTACATATTTCCGATAAAAATTTAGCCAAATAGGGCTGTAAAAACGGAGGGTACGTTTATCCGCCTAATTTTCGAAAATTGGTATTCCAAATTTATAAAGTTATTGCCCTGGGAACTAATTTTTTGAATACAGGGGGGTGCGGCGTATAGTTTGAAACGTTTGGTCGCCAAAAAACCCTCACTATACGCGTATTCTAACTATAAGCGTACTTTCTAACTATACGCGTTTTTTTTGGAGAAAATGTCCTCTGAGTGGTCAATTCTTGGACAATACTAGAGTTTAAAATTGCGTTAAATAATGGTCAGAGTAAGAATTTTTTGGTGATTTAAAGTTAATTTTTCGTACACATTTTCTAAGATGTAATAAATTTTAATTTTATTGAAAAAAATGAAATAAAGTTAATTTTAAAAAACATGAACGAAAAAGATTTAATCGGAAAATCGTTAAATGTCACGAAAACAATGAAAATTATGAAAAACTAATATGCTCACAGAAAATCACTCAGAAAACCGGAAAAACAAAATATTTTTATCTGAATAACTATTGGCCCCATTTTCAAGCTAGCCGAACATTTGTCTGCCGAGCACCTTTGAAAAACAATGTTTTTAAACTCCTTTGAAATACCGACACTCATTGGTCAATCTGAACAATGTTTTAAAAAAGCATATTTTTCCATTGTCGGCCGACCGGAGAACTTGGTCTGAAAATACTGGTTTAAAACTGCTATCTTTTGCCTAGGAACGTTTGAAAGAAAGCCTTATCTTTTGCCTCAGACAACGCCGCACGCAGAACAAATAAATTATTTTCCAATGCGTAGGTTTTGTGGAGGCTTCGTATGTTTTGCGTGGAATCTAACTATACGCGTAGACATACGGCCGCACCCCCCTGTAATTCCAAAGTAAAAAATATTTAATTCCTTATTAACGTCAACAAATTCATGATATCTGGAAAGTTAAGGTTGAAAACAGACATTTCAAAAATGAAAATTGGGCCGGATTATTAATTAATGCGGATAATTTTAAGCCCTTGTATGGATACTATTGGATTAGCCGTTTTTTTATATTCCTTTTTCCCAACGAAATCCATCTCAAAAACGTTTACTATCTCTATAAGCGGCGTGTTCGAATCCCACTTGATGTTGTCTAAGTGATGTCTGAGATGATTATGGCAAGGATGCTTGAAATTGGAACCGCTAAATTAATGGTGTGTATAATCAAAAGCATCACTTAGACAACTCAGTGGATTCGAACAACGCGCCTATAAGAAATAGTGAAACGTTTTTGAGATGGAGTTCCGTCGGGAAAAGGATATTCACTCCTAAAAAACGTGAACTCCACGAGATCAACTGTTCACAGCCGGAAAGCTATTTTCTCCTTGGTTTTGTTTTGATGGTCTGTATAATTAGTATGCCAAAACTTCTTACTAGTAGGTGCATTTTTGTCGATAATTTTTGTCTAACATTTTTCTAGAGTATGCGAAAAAACAGGCCAAGGTTAATTATCTAAATTACCTTAAATTTTTGCACTCTTTGAATAAAAAAAGGAAACATTTCACGTCATGGTCACGCCAAAATTCGAAGTCATAGTGGTTAAATTCGAAGAAAAATTATTTTCATTATTGAAAAAAATACTAAAAAAACTAAATAACGCAAGAATTTCCAAACTTTTTTGCATGCTATTTGATTTTTGTGCTTAGGAACCAATGAAAAAATAATTATGACGTATCTTCTCAATCAAAGTGACAGTTTGTTTAGAAATTGAAATTCACTAGGCGTAATTTACTAGTCAAAATGTACTACCATGAATTTGACAATTTCAGGGGCAAGGTCATTCAAGTTTTAATTTCAGAAATTTATCATTAATTGACCTCAAGGTCCTCAAATTAGATTGAAATTTATTGGTTCGTCAAAAAATCATTTGAAATGAATAAGTTTGTTTGACAAAATAAGGAAAATTGTTCTGGACAATGGTCAATTCCAAACAATCAAAGATGATTAAGCTAAAAAATTTTGTCATGATTTTTAATAAAAACAAGATTTCGTGGGAAATTTAAAAAATAACAAAACATATTCAATTTTTAGTGCTAAATTCGCTTCCTACATAATTTTGTATAGTTATGTAACAATTTAAATATACAATTTAAATATAATTTACAGTTTTTATAACGTTTACAAATTCTTCTCGTTCCAGGGTTTGTGAATCACAAATTGTGATCCAATCTGTAATATATTTAGTTTTTGGATCACTGGCAAAAATCGCTTGTGAAAAATTAGAAGCACCGTCTAATTTATGTAAATAAAAAGTTTTAAATTCTGACAAAACTTCTTTAGAAATATGCATAAACTGACATTTAAAGAAATCGATTTAAGCCAAATAATTAGAAATAACATAACATTTTTCGGTGCATATTTTTATAATTACTAACCAGTAAACTGAAGTCAATATATTACAGCATTAAGAAACATTTCAATAAAAAAACAGAATCGAAGGCCCATATTGCCGACCCAATATCGCCGAATTTGTCAATATCATTGAAAAAACCTACGCAATTGCACCATTTTTAGCGAAAATATTTTCAGTGCTCATTTCTCCGAATGTGCCAATATCGACGAATTGCGTAGGCGTTTGAGGTTTTTATTACACATTTTTTTGGTGCGTAATGTTTTAAAAAGTGTGATTTCGAGTACTTGATTCTACGCATATTGGTGATTAACTTCATTTGAAACACATGTTAAACTCTTTCTAAAATTAAAAAAAAATCTTTAAAACATGACGTCATTTCTAATGCCTACGTGTTTTAATTTTATAAACGAAAAACTTTATTTTTGTCCTTATATCGCCGAAAGTGCCAACATGGCCAAAAATGCCCAAAGTTTTCAAAAAATCAAAAAGAGACGCTTGATGATACCAAAAATTTTGGTCCAAAATAAATAATAAATTTTAGCCTGAATAAGTCCAATAATTTTGTAAAAAAAATACATATTTTATTTAAAAGCGGAGAGACTTGAAACACCGATGTTACGGAATCATAACACATTTTTTGCTAAAATATTGCGTCAAAAAGCCGAAATCGGCAATTATTCATATGAAAATGAAAAAAAGGGCCGAAATGGTTTTATTTTTCAGTTCAAACATCTTATTATCAAATTATGCGACGACTTCTATTTTCCAGCTACTGCCCGTGACAAATGGGAAATTGTATCTCTCGAAATAACATCTAAGAAAAGTATGTTAACATTACGGAGAAAATCCGATAAGCTTGTAGAAAAAACGTACCTTGAACTTTTCTGATGCAGTGGTCTTTTTAATTCAGTCAAAAAAGGCTGAATCAGTCTACCAAGTTCAAATAATTTTGTCTTGAGCTGTACTCTGATAATAGGGGTCACCACATAAGTTGATGATTAAATGTTTTGAAGAAAAAGGCGATTCCGTTTAGTATCTAAACTTAAATTTTTTTTATTATTTTTAAGATCAATTGAGAATTTCTGATTTGAAAAGTACAGTTATTTAATGAAGCAGTTTGAAAAAAAATGTCAGGATGAAAATTGAGCATCAGGTGGCAAAAACGTGAGTGATGAAATTTTAGCTCTTTAACGACAAATGTATGCACATATTACATTTTTTTTATTTGAACATATACTGTTTTAGATTTGGATAATTTTGATTATTTTATAAACTGTAAAACTTGTCATTTTTTAAATGCCTGATGATGCGAATAGCGAAACATTGCAAATAAAATAAAAACTTACTACTACATAAAACGATGCCCTACATATATATATTGAAAAACTTCGTGAATTTGAACTTATTCACTTTACTCCAAAATCGACTATAACTAACAAGAAAAAAATGAGAGATAATTTTTATGGACCATTTCAAGATAATCAGAAAAACTTTCGGTCTTTTCAAGAACTCGCGAACGCAGAAGCATTCTTATTAGAATATACAAACCCTCTTTGAACGAGCAGAAAAAGCACGACAGTTTTCATTATTTTGATTAAGGGTTAAATAATTTTTTTAATATTCTCTAGCCCACACTATTTCTGCATTTTTGTGAACTCTACTGTAGATTCTGTATTTTACAGACTTCGAAACTTATTTTCGTTAAAACTTTAGCCCTGAAGATGCATTAGCGAAACGTTGCAAAAGAACAAATAAATAAAATTAATAGAAATATTACATTATAGTTTGCTTACCGCTTGAGTTTCAAATGACATCAAGACCAAAAGTGATTTGTTTTACTCAACTCGCTATAGCTAGCGTGTCCATCAAAAGTACTGTGAAAAATTTTGTTAATTTAACTCATAAGTAGCGTTGAACCAAAAATTACCGATCCAGCATTTGTTGTTAAATAATTAAATACTGAATGTATGAAAAATCGCTATATCGCGAATCACGTGACGACCAAAATTCTTATTTTCATTATTTTATTTTAATTTGGTATGTCATTTGCCCACAAAAAGTTTCAGAACAAACCATCCAGTATTTTTATAAGTTGATTTCAATTATTGACACGCTAGCTATAGCTTCTGGGTAGTGTTTCCACCATTAAAACCGACTTTATGCTATAGCCGCTTTTAGAGCCATATTGGAGGTTATATTACAAATTGAATATTCCTATTCTAAAAAATCGAATAAATAATTGTATTCTAGCCTAGAGTCTTTTCAACGAATAGGTCTTTTTCACCGTAAGGAGCGAATGAATATTCGCATCAAATTCGAAGCATCCGATTGAAATGTCGGACAATGTGTTTTTGATTTTTCGATATATGTAAAACTTTATTATTGGTTAACGCACTAGAATCATAATGATAAAGCCCCAGGTTCGTTCCCTGCTTATCTTTTCTTGATTTTTAGGAATTATCATACCTTAAAATTTTCAGAAGTTAATTATGACAAAAATTAAAAAAGTTCTACCGTTCACTTTGTTTCCAAAATATTTTAAATTTATGTTTTTTGGCCAATTTTTGCAGATTTTGACATTTTAAATGCGTTATTTAACCATTTTTAAAACAAAATTGGTATCAAAATTCGGGAGAAGTCGATTTGAACCATGGTTCATTCTGTACCCAGCATACATAATGACCCACAATAGGTAGAAGATCGCAGGTGCGGTCGCCAAATTGTGAAAAAAGTGGTTCATTATGTACTCAGATATATTTGAACCTAAAATTAGTTCATTTTGTAGCCAGGTAAATGTTTGAACTAAAAAGTCATTTTGTTTGTCTCATCACTGATTATAATAGACTCATGAATTTGGATAAGCGTCAATTTGCGAACCATTTCTTTGCGATCTCCCACCTATTTTGTAAACTTTTGCAAAATATTTTCTAGGAACTATCATTTGAGATTTTCGAAGAATGTTTTTGGCAACAACAAATCAAGGTGTAGGTATCTTGCCGGAAAATGTTCGACTGGACCGGGATGTTAAGAAAATTCATCTTTTTTATATTACTTTTATATTTTCAAGCAGAAATAATGTGATATTTTTTGAAAAGTACAGAAAATTTAAAGCACAATGATATAAAATTTTAAGAAGAGTGTTAAAATTTGAAGTTTTAATTTGGAATTGATGAATTAAATTAATATAAGATAGGTAACAATTATTTGTGGAATAACCCGAAGGACATTCTTGGAGATAAAGTAATCACAATTATCCGTCATCCGTAAATTTGAAAACGGCCTCATAAAATATATTCTTGGCATATAATATAATTATTTGTGGACTGACAAGCCGCGACTCTATTGTCGGCGCAATATACTGCCAATTTTTGAATCGATTTAAATCGTTTTTTGCGCTTAGAAAAAAGATAAAAAATCGAAAGTTTTATGATGAAATAAAATGGTTCAGGAATTTTAGACTTATTAATTGGGTCCAAGTTTGCATGATTTCTAGTTCTGTTGGGACGGCTGCTTCCAGATTTTCGTTTCTTTTAACTAAGAGAATTCTTTGGTATTTGATCATCCCAATAAGCTCAGCAGCATGATCAGCAAAAGTCGATTCCAAGCCCGATGACATTTTTTATAATTTTAAAATTCCGTTATTCCTTCGTCAATAACTTGTTTTAAACAAATTCTCGATTTTCCTGTGAAGCTACTTGTTGAACTTCGATTCCCAGTGCACGTATGTTCTTCAGAATTAACGATTTGAAATAACTATCCAATTCTCTATTTTCCCAAAAATCGCTGAATCAGCTTCCAAATTTGAAAGATTTTTGGATTTTCCTGTCCAGGCACATTGATTTTCTGTAAAAATCTTTGCACCTCCAAGCAACATAGCATTTTTTTGTTGATGTACGGTTTCAAAGCTTAGTACATTACGTTGCCAAATTTCGGTATTATTGAATGGCCTTTTCCCGTTTCCTTGAATAGTATCAAAAAGTATAGCATTTTGACTTGTGCCAGACAAAATTGTAAAAATTTTCTCATTTTTGCAATAAAATTATTCATTTTATTTTGATGCATTTTCCAAAAATTAAAGACTTATAATAGTCCGGCATAATGATAGTAATAACATAAAAGAAAGTTTTTTTTGGGTTAACTCTCCGACAGATTTTGTCGCCATTAAAGCATGTTTCAAAAGTTAACTTGACATCTAAAAACTTCTGAATGTTAATTAATCTGAAAACTTCTGAAGGCCCTTTAATGTAATATTTCGAAACTAACTTTTTCAACCTGCTCAACTCTTAAAATTCGATCATGCTGAGATGATTCATCTCTCAAAAATCAGGATACAATCTATAGCCAGAAATGTGGTTCTCACTCAAGCCGAGTTGATCTACTTTTTTATTATTCTCACTCAAGCCGAGTTAATCTTTAAGTTCAAATCTACCTTGGCCCACAAAATGAACCACTTCTGGTTCAAATAATATGTTTGCTACAAAATGAACCACTTTTTAG
>SCLH01000888.1:15799-72536 GCA_004367855.1 Oikopleura vanhoeffeni
GAAAAATAAGATCACGTGACGTGTTTGGAAAATATTATTATGTTCAAAACTTTTAAATTAGGTGTTTATTGCCCCAAAAAAATTTTCGGCGTAATTTGATCACTATTTGTTTACTTTCACCAAAACCTTATTTTCTTATTTGAAGGTCACGTGATCGCTTTTGGACTTTGGTGTGATGGGAAAAAAGTCTTAAAAACTTCTAAGGAACCACTTCACTTCTTTCAAAAATTGATTTGAGCAATTTTTGAAAAAAAACAGTACTACTTTTACCAACCTTATTCCTTAAATATACGGTCACGTGATCATTTTGTGGCTATGGTGTAATGGGAAAAAAGTTTTAGAATTTTTTTCTTATCACGATGAAAGTTTTAATTTTGTGATTTAAAAAATTTTTGCAAAAAAAGTACTGTAATACAGTAAAAATTTTCAAAAAAAACGCACAAACGTCATTTTGTTTCAAAGTTTATCGATAACTTTATAACTGATCTTGTCATTAATGTTTAAGCATCGTAAAATGCGATTTAATGGTGAATGGCAACTAGTTGGCTAGAATCGAGTCTACGAGTTAAGTGATGTCTAAAATTTAGACTCTAAATATTTATTTCACAGTAATAATCGTGTGATGTATTTCGTGATGAAAAATGGTTAAGAGTGAAACTCGCCTGCGTCTCGCCTAGGAATTCCGCCTAGGCGTGAATTGCTGTGGTGAGGTACTACAAATTACCTGATAGAGAAATCCTGAAACTCAATATGGATCAACGGACCTGAGAGTACAAATCCTAACTATTTGAATGATACAAACAACGTATATAAGCACCCAATCAAAACCATTGATTAAGGAAAAGGCCGATTTCATTGGTCAGATTAGGAAAAGATCAAGCAATCAAATGCTCAGATTACGAATTTTTCAAATAGTTAGGATTTGTACTCTGAGGTCCGTTGATCCATATACAGTTCCTGACCCCTTAAAATGCGTCTGTTTGAAGTACAGAATGATCAAAATTTTCAAAAGTTTTGCTTCTTTTTAAACCATATTTAGTAAAGAAAAAACAATTCTTCAAATTCGAAATTTGTTTTGTGTGGATATGACAAGTCTATACAAGTCTGTACTCAAATGGTTTATACTAAAATCGTGGTAATTGAAATTAAAACAAAATTTTGTCAAGTTCTAATAAGTTTAAAAAAATGTTATTATACACGTTAAATTGACCTGAAATCACTGCCGGAACCTCTTTTAGGATACTCACTCCATTTTTTCCTATGTTCTTGATAATGGGTCTTGATAAAGGGTCTTGATAATGAGACCGCTTAATTTAATCGATGTGAAATCACTCAAGCAATCACTAAGACAATCACTTAGACAACATCAGTGGGATTCGAAGGTAAAGCAGTTAATGATTGTGACTTAATTTGACGTTATTTGAAAATAATGTATGACCGATTGCTTATCAGCGATAAGCTTATCGAATTTGCTGACCCATTTTGAGTATTCTATGCCAAAAAATAGTTAACTGGCTCACCCAGATGTTTTTTCAAAATTTCAAATACTGACTTTTTCGACATATGAGGAGCCTGTCTAAACTATAGTGTACACAAATAAAGTTTCTTTGTAAAATTTAAAATAACTGTGATTTGAAGTTTGATGACAAAACAGCTTGGATTGATTATGATCTTACTGGATATCAAAATTTTATTGAAAACCCAAAATCAACTGGATGTGTTTTTATGACTCCCACTGGTCAATGGGATCGCATGCCCTGTGACGAAAAAAATAACTTGTTCTGCAGTTTGGAGCTTCTTTCTTGGCAGGTTTTAATCATTTTTTCTATAATTTGTAAACTTTATCGATAAATAGCAATTTTATAACTTAAAAGGTCAGTTTTTCTGGTCTTGAATTGNATTGTCAGATTAGGAAAAGATCAAACCAATCAAATGCTCAGGATTTCGCCATTTTTTTCAAAATAGTATAGAATAGAATTTTGTAATTACCGGCTGAAGGTCCGCTTGGTCCATATACCAGTTTCTAACCCCTTATTATAACTGTCACGAAGTCTATACCCTGGCTGCGAGGGAGCGTACACCATAATATTCCTCCCAGACCACTCGCATCCCAAATTTTCAAAAGTTGACGCTTCTTTTTAAACCATATTGAAGTAAAGAAAATAAACAATGCTTTAAATTCGAAATTGTTTCCTTGTGTGGAGTATGACCAAGTCTATAAAGGGTTCTACCTACCCTTCTGTACTCGATTATGTGGATTTATACTAAAAACGTCGGAGACCGTAAGGATAATTTGATAAAGGCTAATAACTACGTGAATTGAAAAAATTAAAACAACCACAATCTTTGTCCTGATTCCTCAATAATTAATGTTGAAAAAAAATGTTATTATCCTACACCTAATTCTAAGAAATGGACCCTGTAATCGAACGGTGCCGGGCAAACCGCGCTCTTTAAGGATACTCAAAATCCATTTTTTCTATGTAATTAAAAACTTATTGATAAAGATTTAGTTGTACATTAAATGTCCCATTTAAAACCAATCAAAAAAATTAGTAGATATCTTTTCCCGACGAAACATACATCTCAACAACGTTTACTTTTATATCCACTTTTTTCACATTTGCTGTTAGGAATGCGACTAATTATTTGGTACCAGTCAAATAGAAGAATCAAAAAAATAATACAGAGAAAAAATCGAAAGATCCGTCGCCGCTTACCCGCAGTCTCTAACGCAAAGTTGTGATAAAGGGATATAGGCTAAATCATATAGCGCGTGGTCGAATCTCACTCAGTTGATTCTCTCGAGTCATTGTCATCTTGAGTATGGATTATAGGCAAGAGGTACTCTTGATAATGGGAACCGCTGTAATTTAATCGATGTTGAAAATCACTCAAAGCAACCACGTAAGGGACAAGTCAGCTTGGAGGGACATCAATCATAGATTGGAATTCGAAGGATATAAAGATTAAACTGCTTGGATGACTTAATTGACTTATTTGAAAAATACTGTATTATGAACCGCATTACCTATCAGCGACAAGCTTATTCGAATTTGCTGACCCATTTTGAGGTATTCATATGCCAAAAATAGTTTAACTGGCTTCAACCCGAGATAGAGTTTTTTAAAATCAAACTGACATAGACTTTTCGACATAGTGGACAGCCTTGATGTACCACAAATAAAAGTTTCTTTGTTAAAAATTAAAATAACATGTGATTATAAGAAGTTTGATGACAAAACCAGCTATGGATGATATATCGATCTTACTGAGGATACAAAATATGTATTGAAAACCCAAAATCAACTGAGGAATGTAGTTATTTGACTCCCACTGGTCAAAGAGATCGCATGCCCATGTTAACAAAGAGAAAAAATAACTAATGTTACTTGCAGTTTGGACAAACAATTCGTCGTTGGCAGTGTTTTAAATCATTTTGTTACTATTATTTGTTAAAACTTTCATACGATAAATAAGGCCAATTTTTTTATACTTTAAGTGAGATCATGTTTTTCATATGGTCTATGAATAGTGAACAGAAAGACTTATATTTACAATAGAGAAGGAATAAAGCGGTTATGTATCCTTGATAATGATACAAAATGCTAGAACATGATTGGGTGGTAGCCCAAATTTAAAAATGTAGGCTGTTGATTGGCAGGGTTGCTTACATCTTTGAAATATTCAGGATCTGTCTAGCGAGGGTGGTGAAGTAACCACCATACCTTTAAATTGAAAGGTGCATTATGCCAAAAAAACTTTTTTCGATATTGCCAGTAAAACAGAAACTGACGTTAGCTTATCTTCATGGTTTTAGATGATATTACTAAGAATTACTTGATTAAAATCGATATAAGCGAACAATTCTACAAGAAAGAGAATTGCAACGTTGATCCCAAATTGTGGTGTTAAAGGGATATTGTGCGTCCCAGAAATGAAATATAAGTAAAAAGAAACATTTGTAAATTTCTAGCTTATATTACTATGAACATTTATACTTTGAACGAATTTTTTTTCATAATAAACGGTTTATTATAAACCTATAAATCTAATCTCAGTGAAAATGTTAATTGTTATCTGTTTGTATTTACTATCAGGTAGGAACGCCAAAAATCGATCAGCTCAGATTTTATTTATTTTCGGAGCCCTTTTAGTTTTTGAGCTGAACCTTGACCCAAAAAATTTGCCTTTCATTCAGCTTGAAAATTTTCTTGAATTTATTCCAAAAATTCAGAAAGTCAGTTATCTGGTCGTTTAAATATTTCACGGTGACCGACAATTACCTGTAACACCCTATATCCCTTTGTAACTTTTTGGTTAGAATGCGTAGCCAACGTTAAAATCACACGTTAAAAAAAGTAGTGGCTACGCATTCTAACCAAAAAGTGATAAAGGGATATTAGCATCAAATACTTAGGAACAATAAAACTAGTTCTCTCAGTACCACGTGAAGTATTTGTTCAGTAACACAGAACAGTTATCTGGCGAAAATTTCTAGAGTTGTTTACACGTTCTTTAGTTCTTGTGGCTTGTGAAACACTAAATTGAGCTGTATTTTTGATTTAACAGTACATGAGTTTTCGAGTTCAGTGCCGAACACTTGGTTCAAACCAAGATCGAACACTCGGTGGCGCTGTTTTAGACTTTCAGCATTAAAGATAAATGGGTTTATATTTCAATTGTTGGTATTTAATGCAGATCTTGCATATAAAATGCTCCACAATTTATATTCAAACAGTTCCACGTGGTATAGCATCCGAAACTAAGGAAAAAAATTAGGCGTAACTAAAAAAAACGGCGTAGTATTCCCTTTCTTCAATAATTTTCTTTCAAATACAGTAAGGGCCGTACTCTACGGCGTTAGTGCGGAGGACGAAAGTGAGCTTACTCATGAAAAATCAACAAAAAACCTACGCAGTTTCAAAATTATAGCGAAATATATTGCGATCAACTATTAGTCATCACTGATGACTCATCAGGTATTTTGAGAATTTTTACATGTATATTTTGAAGTTTGGAGCGTTTTACATTTGATCATTATTTGCATGGTAAACACATAAGATATTTGACATGACTATCTATTCGGCTTCATTATGTCGCTTATTGGCCGGTTCGCCTACGCATAATATAGCTCTCAGTATTTTAGGAAAACCATCGAGATGCTTTTTGTCTTCCAAGCGTTCAAACCAGAGCTTTAAATCAAATGGCTATTCTAGGAATCGTTTTTTAAATTTAACTTGATCGGATCGGATTGATATTTCTTCTTGAATTTTGGGTCAGGTCGAAAACATTTTTTTCAAATTAAAAAATAAGTTTTTTTATACGTCAATTAATTGTGTTGACTCGAAAACTTTTTTTAATTAAAAAAATGTTTTCGACCTAACCTAAAATTTAAGAAAAAATATCGATCCGACCCGATATCAGGTCAAATTAAAAAAACGATCCCTACACTTTTGATATTTTATTTCAAAAAATTTTCCGCGGAAAATCAAATCCCTTG
Organism: Oikopleura vanhoeffeni; assembly: GCA_004367855.1. NCBI lineage: Eukaryota > Metazoa > Chordata > Appendicularia > Copelata > Oikopleuridae > Oikopleura > Oikopleura vanhoeffeni. The sequence continues at coordinate 21,303 of SCLH01000888.1, forward strand.
TCGGTTTTTTGGAGATTTTTAAACCTTTCTACAACATTTTTCTTTCGCTTTATATCCCCTATTCACACTTTTGTAAATATCCCGGCCCTGATTAGGAAACGTAGTGCGTTTTTAAGTAGTAGGGCTTGGATATTTACAAAAGTGTGAATAGGGGATATGTAAAGGATAAAAAGGGATCAAAGCCATTCTCTTTAGAAGCATTATTAAAACTATGTAACATTTTATCTTACCTATTTTTAAAGCAATGATAATGTTAATTTCATTTAATAAAGCGATGCAATTACACTCATTTTCAAGTTTGAATTCTTGTTTAGCATCAAGGTTTAGCAAATTTTTTCTGGCATCTGTTGTGAAGAATTGTCATATCTTTGAACGACCTCATTTTTCGAAAGAATCAAGCAATTTTTGGGCCAAGAATGAAAAAAAATGTAAAATTTTTATGTTGTTCCGCTAAGTGTTAATTAGGCTTCAAAGTGGTTCTTAACGAACCTTAAATGTTATGTTTTTTTGCATAAAATTAATTGATCATAAAAACGGTTTATAACAGACTTAGAATTAACTTTATTTTTTTGGTTGCTTTCAAGTCCTAAATAATAAGTAATTCCCGTGAAGGTAAGGTTAAAAAATTAAACAAATAATTAAAAAATTGACATTGCTATAGATTGCTCGAGACATTTTTTCAAACCCAATTGGATCTTGAAAATGAGGATGATTTTTACAGCGCGTATTCGAATCCCACTAATTTTGTCTAAGTGATTGTCTTAGTGATTGTCTTAGTTGCCGATTAACTTTGGCGCTCCCAATACTAAGCAATCTTGCTTATTCTCAAACCAAAGACAATCACTAAAACAACATCAGTAAGATTCGAACACGCGCTAAAGAGATAACCTCATTTTCAAGCTGCACTAAGTTTAGAAAACAGATATGGTATCTCTCACATATTATTTAACCCTTGTGAGCACAAGGCAACAATTTTGGGTCAAGCATTCCTTAAATTATCCAAGAAAGAAAAAAAACGGGATCGTAGAATCTTTTCTTTCAAACAAGTTATACAGAATTTCGATTCGGTTCCAAAAAATAATTGAATTTTTTTATCTAATGTTTGGTTCTAGTATTACGGGGAGTTGATTTATTAGGATTTTTCGCCTATGTTTCACTTCCGGAAGAATTATTTCGAACTAGACATTACATACACATGAAAGATAAGCCAGTTTTAAGGAAAGTTTTTTGTGCATGCATAACCGTTAAAATAAAAATTTATTAGTACCTAGGAGCAGTTATTTTTTTCGGAAGTGAAATTTCTTAATTTTCAACTTCAAGTATCCAATGTAAAAATTAAATAATAATAAAAGTGAATTTTAGCAATCAAAAATTGTCCACAGTTTTACTTCATTACCATATTTACTTAAAAATAATATAAAAAAATGTAATACTCTGCTTTAATAAAGAAAAATAAACATTTTTGATCAAAAATCATGATTTTTCAATCATAATTTTTGATTAATTTATAAATTACTTTTGATTTATAAGATATAAATCAAAGCGGACAAAACTTTGACGTAGTACAGATACTTGTGCATCGTTTCCGACAAAAATGCAACTTGTCAAGAAGACTGTGACCGTGTATTACGTGATATGGTATACCTTGCTTTTCTCACTATATTTTCTAAAACAAAAAATTGAAATACCAGAATATAAAATGTCGGATGAAAAAATATTACCTTCAACTTCCTTATGCAGATGAAATTGAAATTCCAACTGCCTCAAGCTTGTAAACAACGTTCAAAGTAGAGTCAAGTTTTTTTTGTTATATGCTCACAAGGGTTAAGGATTTGGGCAGAAAAGGGAGAGGAGAGCTCTTCTGAAGGCAAATAAGGGTTCACAGTGTTAAAAATGCTTGACAAAAAATTGAGCTTTCGCGCACTTTCGGACCATTGAGAACCAAGCTGGCCAAATTGAAAGTATTTAGACGTGTTGCATAGTTAGGGTTGCACACGGGAAAACTTTAATCTAGAGTAAACATCAAAAAATAAATCAACAGCTGTGCGGGTTGATAAAGCATGAAACATACATTGTATGAATTTAAGAAAAAAAATTTTCGCCATCTTGTGGTCAAATTATAGATGTTTTAAAATTATCTATTTTTGCTAAAATTTGCGTTTTTGATATCAAATATGAATTATGGTAAATTTTCATTACCGGAACTTTTTCAGAACAAAAAGAAGATATAACTGAACAACAAAATAAAAATAAAATAGTCGAAAAATTGCTTAAGAGGATTTTAAGATTTCTTCTCAAAATTTTGGCCAAAATTTGAACTCGAAAATTTTTTTGCTGGATCTTATTCATAGATCTCAAAAATGCTTGTTTTTTGGGCGATTGTGTTTTTTCGGCCGATTGGACATTCTCCTGTTTTGTGTGTTCGAGGTGAAGTGGCAATTGCTTGTTAATGAGTTCTAATTATTAAAAAGGATCTTGTTGTGTATCGGTCGTTGTCGAACAGGAAGTTTAGTCAGTACACCCTCAACAAGTTCAGCCTGTAATAGACCTATGCATTATTATCAAACTTACGAATCGTAAGTTACGATACTTTGGCCAGAAATTTTGTTGATTATCCATCAAAATTACAAAACACGAAAGTTCATATTATATAAGCTACAAAATTGTAAGTAACTGATATTTATAGGCAGCAGGCTAGTGAAGGGAATCCCTCCAAGGGATGCATCCCCTTGAGTCAAGCCAAGCCAGAGCAATTTTGACGCAAGTCAAGCCAAGCCATAAAAATATTGACTCGAGTCAAGCAAAGCCAAGCCAGAGAACCCTTGGCTCGAACTTGGCTTTATGACTTGACTATAAATTCAAATTTGTTAATTGAAAGGTTTTATTTTTATCATTGATTAAAATCTGGCGAAAGCGGCGTGAGAGAGCCAAATTTTTCCTGCTTTTCAAAGTGGCCACTTCAAAATTTTGTGTCAAAATTAAATGTATCTCAAAATGGGAAAAAATATTCAAAATTTAATATTTGTTCCATAGACTATGGACCATTGTTTATGAACCCTAAACTTAAATTTTGATTCTCAAAAATTCAAACCAAGCCAACAAAATTTTGTTGTCTGGTCTAGCCAAGCAAAGCCAGAAAGTATCTCTGGCTTGCCAAGGTCCGATTTTGGGGAGACTCTCTCGGCTGTTATGTTTCCGTGTTATTTTGAAAGTTTCAACTTATTTGTATATTACCTGCTCGAGTTTTAGCTGCTGGGCAATTATTATTCATTTTTTAACTCGTTTTCGTAATACGTTTAACGAATTTGTTACTTATCGAAAAAAAAATTTGGATATAGAAAAATTATGAAAAGTCTTTACAAAACAATATTTTTTTTTTCATTTTCACGTTTGATCATTTTAATCACGAGTTACGACTGTTAAAAAGTCGGTTACAAATTAGCCCCAGCCAATTACCAGCAATTACATCTCAGAACCCCCTTAAAAATTTAGGACAAATACCGCGTGATTCCAATAATACGCAAGCATATGAAATAATCTTAAGTCTAATATTTAGAAGTCTTAATAATAAACAAATAGTAAAATTGTTTATACTTTATTTTATATATAATATATATATTGCTATTATTGAAAGCCAAATTCGATGCATCTAATTGGCATACTCACTCCTTCACGATTCTTTTAATAGATTAGTATGAAAATTCGTCTATTTAATCCGAAAAATTTTATACAAACTTATCACATTACCGCTGTTCACCAGAAATAATTGTCGCCGATAATCTTTTCGAAAAATGATAAGAATGTATGATGAAATTACCTGCGTAGGCAGAGTAAGAACAACAATTAAAATTATTTTATGAATAAAGAAAAAGAACCTTTTTAAAATATTTTAAAGAGACCAAATTTTTTTTTAATTTTCGGAAAAATGAGGTTTCTCATTCGTCCTAATTTTGGTTAATATTGAAGAGTCATTGATATAGTCTTATCGGTCAAAGCAGATTATCCATAACGGTTTTTTTGAATCAAGCTGCAAACTTTAATATTCAATGTACCGTATAACGTTGTTTTCATTGAATTTTTTATGTAAAACAGAATACAATAAGAATTTTCAACTACGTCAAAAAAAAAAAGCAATGGTTGTATTTGATTTATAAATTTATAAACATCCACAATATACATTTCTCCGCCGTGCATTGGAGATAAAAAATGAGACCCACCGAGATCGAACTCACCTGACCATAACTTTTACTCATTTAAAACTTTGAAAGATATAAAGTAAGTAATTAATTCATGAAGGAAATTATACGTTTTGACCAAAAACAACATCTTGACCTGCTGAAAGAATGCCTAAAATTATTCGGCTTCAAAAATATTTTTTTAACATTTCGTCAGTAAAAAACTCGAAACGTGGGTGTATTAAAGAGTAATCATTTCTATCAAACTGCAAAAGCTTCCTCAAAGTACACCGCGTTCATTATACCTGTCATCATATCGTTCAAAACTCGAAATAAAGGGGTTGATAAGCTAATGTATAGTTGAAACTAAAATATTATTTCTCTTATCTCTTATATAAGTTATAACGTAAACTAAAAAGTTCTTGTTAATTAGTTAAACGTGACTCATGGTAATAATGATGGGCGGGAGAGCACATCAAAGGGCAAAAAATACTAGAGGAGCTTAAATGTAAAGTTCTTTTTTCTCAAAGGCTTTAGGCTACTGATATAAGTTTATAAGTTCTGCAATTCATTTTTAATGCCAGTCAGAACAATTGTAATTGGAATTCTGAAAAAAAACGTTCAAAAACAGAACATGGTGAAAAAATCCAAAAATAACCGCATGTCGTGTAAACGGTTAACACACCCATGCTGGGTTTTTTTGATTTTTTCACCATGTTCTTTTTTGGTACAGTAAACCCTACATTAAAAAATTGATTCGTGTTACGGACCTCGTGTATGACAGTTATGGGTTGACAATTATTTTATATAGTTCTGATAGACAAATATTATTTATCAACTCATGTGGAACGAAACAAAGGCAAATTTGTAACGTGTGATTTCCAGTACATCACTATCTGGATAACCTTTTTTGGCAGGTTCTCTGTGTTTGACAGATTTTTGGTTCGCCTACGCTTTTCCCTTAATATGTCTCGAAATCTCTCTGCAAACCTTTCACTTTATGATTGATAATATTTACGATTTTAGCTCAAGTTCGGTATCAAAGTTTTGTTTCACTTGATGGTTGAAATTCGAACGTCTAAAAATCTAATCGTCTCCGAAATAAAAGCTTGACCAATGTTCAAATAATGTTTTTAAAATAAGATTTGTCTCCTCGGGTAAATCAAAAAAGAAACCGTTTGATCAAAATTATAGATAGTTATTCAAATTTAAAAAAATTCGACCACCCCCTTAAAAAGTTCTTCCGTATGATCACTTCGAAAAGTTTTCTAAATAAATGAGCTGTCACTGAGCTGTCTGATTATATCCTATACTGTTGAATAAGTTCTAGAAAGATTAAAGACGTGGTCCGAAATGAAGATACGAATCAACCTTGAGTAAATATTTCTTCAGTTTCATTATTTGCTTAACTCCGAGCCTCCGCTTTTTGTAATCGAATTTACTAAATTTCGGTGAACAATTTTAGGGTGGATGACCTTATTTTGCTTNATGATATCTATAAGTATAGCAGGCTGCTCCTTGAAATCATTTTCGAAAAATGTGAAAATAGACTATTTTCTGGAGATTAAGTTTTTTTAGCTGGAGGAATTTTCAGGAAATCTACTTAGATATAATGGCGAATTTTTGATAAAACCAAGTTTTAAGAAGAAGCAAAATATCTTTCCCGCTACTTATCAAGCAGTTACTGATTTGAATTGAACTTTTTTGAGTCGACAAAGACAGTGTCTAGCAGACATCGAATTTATCTTTATATGACATAGACAAAATAATAGGAAACGTAGTAAAAATTATTTTTTATGATTACTAAAGAATATTATGCACAATTTTTGGACAAAATCACATTATTCGCCGAAATAACACCAAATTTTTCGAAGACTTAATTTGATAATTTTTTAAATTATAGATGATCGTCGAAGGCGAATATTGAGTATAATGTCAGTACAAAAAACTCAGTTGATAGATGAACGTTATTCAATCAACGAATAACCAAAACCGATGTCTATACCTTTTTTTAATTTCTACGTTACACGTATCGATAACGGGGTTTACACGAACAATTAAGCCACTTTTCAGCCAACATTTTAAATAATTCGGCTTTTGAAAACGACTCATCCGATGGAGTTCTTAACTCAAACTAAGAAAAAATATTCAGATAAAAATAAATTAGAAAAATGATCCGAATCAGACCATTATTTCCGACTTTTTAACAAAAACTGATAATTTACCAATTTTAGAAATCTCAACAAAATGTAAACAAAATGGTCGGATTCGGACAAATTTGGTTCATTTTATCATATCACTTAATATTTGTGCTTAGTTTGAGCAATCCTTAAACTTAATCGAACGAGTAGTTTCTGAAAGCCAAATTACTTTAAAAAAATGCTATAAAAGTGGATAATTTTTTCGTGTAGACTCCGTGATTGATATTATATCTGGTTTCAAACGATGAGTCATTTCATTATTGATTGATATCTAATCAGAATTTTTATCGGTTTGAATTCAAAAAATTTAATAAATAATGTTTTAGTAATATCCCAGAAACTCCCGGATTTTGTTTCAACCTCAAGAAAATGTTTGGGAAATTTCCAAACATTTCGATTTAATGAATTATTATGAATGATAATCCATTTGCTAATTCAAATAAAATTTTTTTGCGAGTCTGCTGACTCAGCAGTGCTGAGGCGCTGGAATTGAAACATTTCAGCTACCAAAACGGGGTCACTAAAACAATTCAACAGATAGGTACTGTTATAACTGAACAGAAGCATTAAGAAAGTTTTTGAGGGGTTAGTCTTTCCTAAATGAAAGTTCCAAAACTCATAGTAATCAAATTTGTCAAATGGTTAAGCTGTTGCAATCACCGGTTTCGGTTTGTTCCATTTATCCATGAAGAATAAAAAAACTTCGATGTGCTAGAATTTAGGGATTTCGACTTCAAAAAAAAACATTAAATCTCGCTTTCGGATCAAAAATCGTATAAAACCGAATCAAATAAATTGAATTTGGTGGTTGCATCGAATTAGGAATTTTTACTTGGATTGAAAAACATTCGATAGAAGACTATTCCTTGAAAGTCGAGTAAAAAGTGAGGTATAAATTAAACCGTATAATAATTTAGAAAATTAAATTTGGCGAAGTGGGCGCAAAGGTATTTCAAATTTCAAAAGTTGGCTGGAGGTTTGAGACCCTTAAAAATTTTGACGCATGAAATTCTGCTTCAATTTCACCATTTTATTTTTTGAACTCTCAAAATGGTATTATGCAGAATTTTGTGAATGCAGTTTTTAGTGTCGCTGTACATAATGGGACTCAAAATAATTGAAATCTTGCAAAACACCTTGCAAAAAACTTTTGAATTCTTCTTTAGTAGAAATCTGTAACGAATAACCCTTGTTATCTTTATACTGTTTCATGTCTGTTAGAGGGGCTCGAAAAACTGTACTTATACTCGACAAATTATCTGGAAATATTATCAGCACTTAGAAATGGTAATGTAAAGTCAATAAGTTCAAATTCACAAAGTTTTTAAGCATATGTAGAGCATCTATTTATGTGATAGTAAGTTTTCTTAGCATAAGAAAAAGTTTTGTGTTGTTCTGCACGAACATGAATTTTTTTTAGTTCTTTCCACCTAACAAAAGAGATTGGAACATAAGAGCTATCACATGTACAAGTAAATTTGTAACACAGAAAACAAGTGTTAAGTTCAGTACAGATAGGTTAAGCATCGTTTGTGAAAATGTGTTTAACTTTTATGCTTTTATAAGCGTAACGGACATGGAAATTTGGAATAAAGGCTTTAATTTTGTTGACTAGGGTACGTATATAATATTCTAGTTTAGGGCTGGTATAATCAATACAAAAAGTCATAGAGATCTCAGGCTGTTCTGGTTTTTCTGGGGAACATAAAAAAATTGCAAATTTTTCATCAACTTTTTTCGCCGGATATCCGTTCCGTAAGAATTTTTTTTGATATTTGGCATATCTTCAAGAAAAAGTTCTTGGGTAGAACAAGAATATAAAGAGTGATGTAAGGCAATAAAAATATTACTTTTAAGGTATGATTTAGCCATCACTGATTGTTGATAGTTANAAAGATAACAAGGGTTATTCGTTACAGATATCTACTAAAGAAGAATTCAAAAGTTTTTTGCAAGGTGTTTTGCAAGATTTCAATTATTTTGAGTCCCAAATTGGCACTTTCAAACAACTTCGAGGAGTTTAAATGGGTAGCACTCTAGCCCCATCACTAGCAAATATTTTTTATTGGCTGTATAAATTGATCAAAAGCGGGGATGTTGTCTCTTAGACGAGATTTGCCAACGATAATTTAGCCATTTTTAAGAAGAGTTCTTTTGAAATAATTTTGTCTGCAATAAACAAATGGGACGAACATATTTTTTACACATCGGAAAAACTTTTGAATAATAAATTAAATTTTCTATCTTGTACCTTATTTTAACAAGATGAAAAAACTTGAATTTAAAACATTTCGAAAGTCGGGTCTTAACAGTACTACTAGTAACTATCAACAATCAGTGATGGCTAAATCATACCTTAAAAGTAATATTTTTATTGCCTTACATCACTCTTTATATTCTTGTTCTACCCAAGAACTTTTCTTGAGATATGCAAAATCAAAAAAAAATTCTTAGCGGAACGATTCCGGCTGAAAATAGTTGATGAAAAATTTGCAATTTTCTTATGTTCCCCAGAAAATCCAGAACAGCCTGAGATCTCTATGACTTTTGTATTAATTATACCAGCCCTAAACTAGAATATTATATACGTACCCTAGTCAACAAATTAAAGCCTTTATTCCAAATCCATGTCCGAACATTATAAAAGCATAAAAGTTAAACACATTTCACAAACGATGCTTAACTTATTCTGATGAATTAACACTTGTTTCTGTGATTACAATTTACTTGTACATGTGATAGCTCTTATGTACCAATCTTTATGTTAGTAGAAAGACCAAAAAACTTCATGTTCGTGCAGAACAACACAGAACTTTTTCTTAGCTAAGAAAACTTACTATCACATAAATAGATGCCCTACATATGCTAAAAAACTTTGTGAATTTGAACTTATTGACTTTACTCCAAAATGGACTATAGCTTACAAGAAGAAAATGAGAGCTACATTTTTTTATGAACTATTTCAAAATAATTCAGAAAAACTTTCGGTCTTTTCAAGAACTCGCGAACGCAGAAGCATTCTATGTTAAAATATACAAACCCTCTCTGAACGAGCAAAGAAAGCACGACAGTTTTTCATTATTTTGATAATGGCTTGAAAATTTTAATATTCTCTAGCTCACACTATTTCTGCATTTTTGTAAACTCTAGATTCTGTATTTTTACAGACTTCGAAACTTTTTTTTAGTTAAAACGTTAGCACTGAAGATGCATTAGCGAAACGTTGCAAAAGAATAAATAAATAAATATAAGTACACGAGGCGAATTTCTAAGTTTTGAATGGTTGCTCTTGAAGCTAAACGAGAAAAAAAATCTTGAGCATAATTTAAAATGAAGAAATAAAAAATAAATTTTTTTCCAAAATTTGATTTTTTACCGGTTAAAATACCGGTTTTTTGTTTAAATTTGGGCTGGTGACGTGGGGATCGTCGGGGATTTTTAAATTTTGCTTTTTCCCTGTTCTCCAGGAAATTTGACGTATGTGCTCAAAAAATTGGACCTGGGAAAAGCTGGGAAAATTTTTTTGAAAAAAATTAGTGTCCTAGATTGGATATTTTTTTCCTTCGAAATGACCAAATTTTTTTCAGAAATTTCAAGAAATTTTTTTTTTCAAACATTTTTAATTCCAAAAGGTAGCAAATTTTATTTTGGCAACGGCCCTAGTTCTGAAAAATTAAGTAAATGGAGTTTTGTATTGCTAGAGATTCGAAGTTTATGCTCTAATGGTTTAAAGTCAGTTTCTGACCACTAGATGGCCAAAAGACTTTTTTTTTCTGCCTGGATTCGTTTTTTTCTGGGTCAAAACCCCCGTGAGTCAAAGAATTTGTATCAAATACATGTAAGTTCTACTCGTTAGTTTTCCTCGTGCGCTCCCTAAATATATATGATGAATATATATGAGGAATTTTGAGGTTGGGATTTTTTTAATAACAAGCAAATTTGTTGAGGAATTTTTTCTAAAGGCAACAAAAACTTTTCTGTTAATATGCCTCGAGGACAAACTATGAGTTTACAAATTGACTTTCGAAATTATATATATTCTAAAGGGATATAAATATGTAACAAATATGTACAAATATTTGCTAAGCTTTAATTCACACCCAATTAATAAATTTTTATTTAGAAGTTAAAATGTTAATTATTCAGAGTTTCAGCTGAGAAGCAAGAAGAGAGAATAATATACATATGTTTGTGATTGAAAATATATGATTTTGATATTCCTAAGTCTCGATCGGTCGTAAGATTTTTTCTAGAAAAAGAAACGGAGAAATATTTTTTGAATTGTGGCGCTATTGAGCTCGAGTTAGGATATTCATGAGATTAAGAAAAATATTATGAAACACATGGTTACTTTTTGTCTGAACACGAAAAATATCAAATGGACACAAAATGTTTCCGAACGTCAAGAGTCTTGACTCAAAACTTTATGAACAAAAATCTTGTCGGAAAATATGTGTCAAAATTTTGTTAATTTATGAATGAAAATATCTTATCTATGCTCAAATTTAATAATGAACAGTTAAAATCCCTTAAATTAGCAAGATTTTTGTCAAAATATTCAAATTTCTCACTAACGACATTTTATTAATGCGAAAATTATGTTATAAACACGAAAACTAAATGACACAAAAAACAATCAGTTAGGGATTAAAACCTGTTCCAGCCTTCACAACCCCTTTAGACTTTTATACGTATCAGCTCTTTAAGTCAGAGACGATTTAAAATAAGGAATTTCAAAACTCAAAAATGGGTTTGGATGTTTTTGAGCTATCTTGTAGAGAATGTTTTTCTGGTCATTTTAAGACCCAGGATTTTCTTTGTGCTTCAAAAATTTTCGAAAAAAAAATGGTTTTTTGGTCATTTTTTTGAGATTTTACAGGTAGTCACCAACCCGGGTCTGGAGAAGCCGTATGCAAAGCTAGAAAGCTGATTTTTTGACCAGTAAAAATTAAGCGTTTTTTGGTTCCCTATTTTTCCTTTGAGGGTCGGCGACCAATATTTGACCTCAAATAACCCGTCAAAGTTCAAGGTTAATTTCGAGTTCATCGGATAGACTTGCAAGTACCCTCAAAAGAACCGGCAGTGTCGACTTTCTGATGAGCGTATTATAAACTATTGGTCAATTATATACCGTAAGGTCGCTAGAGTGGAAAAACTGGTCAACACTCAAGGTCAATCTTAAGTCCAGTTTTGGCTCTTTAGCAACCTCAAGGTATATAATTAACCCTTGATACGCTCATCAAAAAGTCGACCCTTCCGGTTCTTTTGAGGGTACTTGCAAGTCTATCCGGTGAACTTGAAATTGACCTTGAACTTTGACGGGTTATCTGAGGTCAAATATTTGTCGCCGACCCTAAAAAAAAAATGGGTGACCGAAAAACGCTTAATATTTACTGGCCAAAAACTTAGCATTACGGCTTATACCAGACCCGGGTTGAGGACTACCTGTAAAATCTCGAAAAATGAAGAACAAATAAATTCCTACGTCTTAAAATGACCAGAAAAAAATTCTCTACAAGATAGCTTAAAAACATTCAAACCCATTTTTGAGTTTTTAAATTTCTTATTTCAAATCGTCAGAGTGAATTGTATTACTCATTAAATGTGTCGGCAGACCGACTTGAAAAAACCTGATCGGATTGACTCGGAGAAACACCTGATGGGATTGACTTGAAAGTCGATCCAATCCAATCCGAATCGGGTGTCCAATCCGAAATTCGGATTATCCGATCTAGTTCAATTTGATCTAATTCTGCCTACCCAATAAATAAAATGCAATATTCAAACAAAAACATACAACACTGAGTATACTCCACCTATCTAGAGTTTTCGAAATGATTTAGTTGAGCAAATGAGAGGAAGCACCAAGAATAAAAAATTTCAGGTAAAAATAAAAAAACAAATCGTAAAAATTGTTAACAACATAATTTAGGTTACATAGGCGTGGTTTTTTGCAGAGCAACCCAAAGAGAAGTACCAATAGGTATTTTTGCTGATTACGGGTTAACCGGTCATCGGATGGGTGAGGACCGACGTCTATCAGGTGTCTCAACTAACATTAATTCTGAGATAAAATTGTAATTTTTTGAATCATATGAACTGTTTCCGAGAACATTCGCTCCAATTGATACCCGCTTTTTAGGTGTGTGTTTCCCAAAATTCCGCCTTTTTAGCTGATAACCGGTTAACCAAACAGTCAATCGGTAAGAGAGAAAGTCTATCATGTGTATCGACTCATTGGCTTCAGAATACAATTAGAATTTTGAGAATCGTATGTACCGTTTTCGAGAACATTCGCTCCGATTGATACCAGCTTTTAATGTGTGTTTTCCCAAAATTTCGCCTTTTTTAGCTGATTACCGGTTAACCAGTCAGTCAATCGGTAAGAGAGAAAGTCTATCATGTGTATCGAATCATTGGCTTTAGAATACAATTAGAATTTTGAGAATCGTATGTACCGTTTTTGAGAACATTCACTTCGATTGCGGGTTGCTCTGAAAAAACTCGCCATAAAGTAATAAACTCGAGACGCATTATTTATTTTTGAAAGTCGTTATTTCAAATCGTCAGTAAGCCATTTTAAGCTCAGTGACTTCATTAATTAAACAAGCTCCTCATTGGCTGCACTTCATTTGTGTCACATAGTCAATATATGTGCGAAGTCATTTGAAAAATTATAAAAAGGAAAAAATGTTGATCAGTTATTAATTCAGTTTTGTTTATTTTATTCAAATCTTTTTCGAGATCTTATTTGTAGAGAAAAAATATGCTAGTCTTTTATGGTATGTGAAAACGGTAAGGTGAAACCTCTCAAATCATGAAAATATGACCTTAATTTGACCTTAAAGTTAAGAGTTAACATAACTTAAGGAGGTTGTGGGTGCTCAATGTTGAAAATATGCAAGCAATTCAAAGTGCTTTTAAAGTGGCAATTAAAAGTGGCTTTTATTTATTACATGACAAACTTTTGGAAATAATTAGCAATATATTTTGTCCGCCTACTCTTTGCGGTTCGATTGAACACAAGTCAGTGAGTGAATTGTTGACCGTCAATGCCATTTAGTGCATGTTTATGAGTGCTTGATTTTTGTTCTCCATTAGGTAAAAACTTTTACATGCTGCATACAACTGTGATGAATTTTTTCGAGATTGTACTCCATTTTGTAAAAAATACATTTTCTGATTTCTTAGCCGATAATAATTATAAACAAATAATCAGAAAACGGCATTCAAACGGTGCGTGGTTTTTGCACAATCTCAAAAATTGTGTTAAAATATGTTGAAAAATTCAAATTTTATTACGCATTCGAGTGTTAAAATAAGCTGAAATTTAGCATACCTTGAAATCGCCCTCTGGCGGCCAGAGTCTGGCCATGAAAATTATTAAAAAATAATATTTTTCTCTATCAGTTATCCTCACGGTTTAAATTAACATATGCATTATCAAATGTATTCACTACTGCTATATTTCCAACGTTATAGCGATTTTAATTTGGTTGCAATAAGCTAGATTTTACACCCACAACCCTCTTAAGAGTAAAAGAAAATTTATTTTTGTAGTTTGATTTAAAAAGTAATTAAATTTTAAGGGCTCAAACGACAAGAAAAGAGGGATGAGCGGAAATTTTATGCTCATTTTTCCATTTCTGAAATACGAAATCTTTTGGACATCAAAAACTTATCACATGTGTTAAGTCGCCTAGACTTTTGGTTCAGGGATGATTAACGTATTGGGGAGGGGCCCTGAACTTTTAGCCTAATTTAAACTCTTGTAATTATACTACTCTCTTCTTTATTTACAGTTGCAAATTTCAAAAATGTTTTTCTTCATAATATTTTCATGATTCATAATCAGATAACCCGACCTCGGTGCCGATCCCTGTTTCTGCCCATATCCCTTTATTACACTTTTGTAAATATTCTGGCCCTACTAGTTTAAAACACACTACGTTTGCTGATCACGGCCGGGATATTTACAAAAGTGTGATAAAGGGATATAAACCAATGAGCGTCGAGAGTTGAAATACCGTGAATTAAATTTTTTGCTAAAATGTTCTGTACTGTACTTCAAGCTTATGAACTTAAGAGGGTAGCGATCGTAAAAATATCTGTGAACACCACTTTATAGGAATACAAACAGTTTCGGAACTTTTCAGATTAGTCATTTGGTGGATCTATCCTACATCTACCAACAAATTAATGAGAATACTTTGAGCAAATCGTGGTCGCCATCATGCGGCGAGTTCTAGAACGCCTAATCACATTTTAAAATGGATCTCCTCTTAGAGCGCGTATACGATTCAGCTCAAACTACGTACAAACCACGAAACGATATTCCTCGTGACCAAACGAAATCCTATCCCCCCCTAGGTAGAAAGATATCTTTGTAATTTATAGGGTAGTCAAAATTCCGGAAAATCTTGCTCTATCAAATTGCCGAGCAAAAAATCTGCTCACAGGTATTTGAAATTTTTATTTTTCTGGTCGAAAATCAGGTTTCAATGTTTTTCCTGCGAAATTAACCAAGAAAAATTAAAAACAAATTGAAATTTCTTTTTTTTTCTTAATATTTTTTTCTAATTGGTTAATGCTTTCTGAGCATTCCCGAGCTCTTTGATGCTATTTTAATCACTGCTACCCTCTTAATATTCAAACAATAAAATTCATTCTCCTTTTTAATGTGCTAAAAGACAACTTTCATCGTCCAAAATGAATCTACCGGATGAGTTTTGATGAGCGTCGAGACAAAAAGTGGTTTGTCACGGCTTGAAGTGAATAATTTTTGATTGTGACAATTTATGGTCAGATTTTTGTACGATTGTATTGTTATGATTCACCTCAAGTCTCGACGGCAGTGAAAACTCACTCGATTTATTCTTTTTTTTATTATTATTATGTAAAATGAATAGTATTACTTATGTTAAAAATGACGTTCATAAGGAAATCAGAAAAAGATATAAATTGGTAATTTTCACTGGTAAACAATGTTTGATCTAATCACGGCTGCCTGTATAGGTTGAGGCAGGAATTCTAATTGTTGTTGAACTTGAATTTTTTTGGTATTTTGCTCATTTAATATTGTTTCTAAAAATTTCAAAATGTTTCCCGATCTTTATTCCCACATTAGGCTCCAGATAAAATGTATATATATTTATCAATAATTTTTCTTTATTAATCGGTATCTCATGAGTGATATTAAACTGATGATTTGGTCTGGTTATATCCCCTATTCACACTTTTGTTAATATCCCGGCCCTACTACTTAAAAACACACTACGTTTCCTAATGAGGGCCGGGATATTAACAAAAGTGTGAATAGGGGATATACAGTTAGAATGTTAGTACAGTTAATAGAGTTCAAAATAAAATATGACAGTCAAGGACATAATAATATTATGTTTGACTGTCGTACGGACGGTTGTATGACCGCCATATAAACAATCAATATAAAATCATTATAATATATAACCATAAACCATAGAAGTATAACGTTTTCAAATAAAAATTATGACACATGAATACATGCGCTTTTCATTTTGCGTTTTCCCTATTTCTGCGGCTTACTTTGCGCCTTAATTTTCATCAAAAAAACTGCGCCTTCTGCGGTTTTATATCTCATGATCGTGCCATTTTTGCACTTTTTAATTTTGGGGAAAAAATATGCGCGTTTTTCTGCACTTTAACTTCATTTTGACCTTTTTTGCACCTTTCAAAAATGGCATTTCGAACAGATTCTTGTAAATTTATGCATTACAAAAAATTATTGCTATCTTTCAGTTTAAAAAAAATTTTGGGCTTTTAATAGGAATGTTTAATATTTTTTATTTAATTTTAACTTTTGTTAGGGGTTAGTTTTCTAGAAATTTGTATTCGAAAATGCAGTGATTATTTAAGGCGCAAAAATCAGGTGTATGCCCAAAACAAAATCTGTTAATCATTGGTAAATTCATAATATTTTAAGCGCAGGTTTATTTTGAAACTCGAATTGTTTTTTTTAATTGTTTTAGAAAATGTCCTCTAAAAATATTTTTCTAATTGTTGTTCGTCACTTCAATGCCAGATTAATTAAAAATCTAAAAATTCCTGAAATTTGTTGAATTTTGGATTAATTTTCTTTTAAACTACTTCGAAATGAATCTTTTCCTCTAAAATTACCTTCACGATTATTACCATGAAAAATTTAATTACAGGAGCACGTTTTTGCCTTAACACTCTATTTGACTCATATCCTTTGACCAATCAAACTCCATCACAAAAACGTTTACTATCTCTTTTGCGCCAGTTCGAACCCCACTCATGTTGTCTAAGTGATTGTCTTATTGATTGCTTGAGTGATTACACACCGATTAAATTTATTGGTCCCAATATCAAGCACCCTTGCCTATCATCATACTCAATACTATCACTTAGACAATATAAGTTGGATTCGAACACGCGCTATAGAGATAGTGAACGTTTTTGAGATGGAGTTCCGTTGGTGAAAGGATATCAACCAATGAGCGTCGAGAGTTAAAATACCGAGAATTAATGTTTTTGGCTTATATGTTTTGTACTGTACTTTGAGCTTATTAAATTAAGAGGATAGCGGTCGTAAAATAATATCTTTGTACACGACGTCATAGGAATACAAAACAGTTTCAGGACTTTTTAGAATACCCATTTCGTGAATATATCCTTAGGATAAAAAATATTCTTAAAATTTTTTTGGTAGATTTAGGCTACATCAACCAAAATAATTAATCAGAATTTTTTTGTCAAACTATGGTCGCCACCATGCGGCAAATTCTAGAAGGCATAGTTACATTTTTAAATTGATCTTCTCCTACAGCTCGTATACGATTGAATACAAACTTTGTACGAACCACGAAAAGGATAATGATCGTAATCAAGATAAGGAATTTTTTTATTTTGATTATTTTTAAGATTTACTTATTTTCTAGAACTGCTAAAAACCGCTCGATTTCAGCTTCTCAAACATATCTTTTCCTAGGTAGAAAAAGTATCCCAGTAATACATAAGGTAGCAAATTTTTCAATTTATATTGCTTTCCAGAAAACGTACTTTTAGTAAACCGGATGTTTTAATACAAAAAAAATGTTGTTTTATCGAATTGAGAAAAATATCAAATTAAAAGTTAGGTGATGCCGAGCAAAAAAACTGCTTACAGCTTTTCGATATTTCTAGTTTTTCTGGTCGAAAATTAGGTTTTAATGTTTTACTAGAATAATAACCGAAAAAAGTTTAAAAAAATCCAAATTTTTTTCTAAATTTTTTTAGTTACTGTTTTTTGAGCGTTCCCTAGCATTTTGTTGATATTTTTAGACATCAAAGGCACTTAAAAATAAAACGACCACTACCTCCTTAATATAATAAACAATAGATGTAATCTCCCTTTTTATGTGTCTTACAGACAACTTTTATTATCCAACATGAATCTACCGGGTGAGTTTCAAGTAGCGTCGAGACAAAAAGTGATTTGTCAAGGCTTGAAGTGAATTCGGGTCAGATTTAAGCCAATTGTATGATAGTTTTGTTTTGAATCACCTCGAGTCTCGACGGCAGTGAAAACTCACTCGATAAATCCCTTTTTATGGTTATTATGTAAAATGTATAGTATTACTTATCGTAAAAATGATGTTCATTATGAATCGAACTCAACTCGTAAATCTGTCACTAGATGACTAACCAATTCGTTATTAAATGTCAAAGCTTAAGCTCAAACATATCAATAATTCTTCAATATTTTACTATTAATTTTCACTGTTAATAGTGTTGATAAGATACGCTGCCTGTATAGGTTGACCACTCTAAAAATGCACCTCGTACTAAAGTTGGAAAATTTTTAAGATAACTTTATTTCGCTTTTTGAATGCAGTCGAATTTTGACCAATCAAAGAGCTGCCCTTTGAGATTTTTGAGTAAAAATTCAAATTGTTCTTTTACAGATTGTTTTACAGAAAAAATGTTAAATTTGGATTTTTTTTGATATTTTGTTCATTTAATATTGTTTTTGAAAATTTTAAAATCCTTTCCCATCCTTTTTCTGTCCCTCGAGGCTTTCCGACATAAAAATTATGACACATAAATACATGGGCTTCTCATTTTTCCCTATTTTTGTGGCTTACTTTGCGCATTAATTTTCATCAAAAATTTCACCTTCTGCCATTTTATATCTCAAGATCGTGCCGTGTTTCCACATTCAAACTTTGGGATAGAAGTAAGTGCGTTTTTGCACTTACGGTTTCTTCAGTTTACGAAAAAAAATTGAGCTTTTAATAGTCATGTTGATTTTTTTAATAAACTTTCAACTTTTGTTGAAGGTTAGTTTTCTAAAAAAATTTGTTTGACAATGCAGTGCTTTTTCAAGGCGCAAAAATAAGGTGTATGCGCAAAATTTTGTTTTGTAAATCATTGGTAAATTTGAAAGATTTTAAAAGCAAGATTGTTTTGAAACTCGATTTGTTTCTTAACTCGTAGAATTTTTCAATTTTTTCAAAAAAAAATACTGTAATACAGTAAAAATTTTCAAAAAAAACCCACAAACGTCATTTTGTCTTCAAGTTAGTCGATAACTTTGTAACTGATCTTGTCATTAATGTTTAAGCGTCGTAATATGCGATTAAATGGTGAATGGTCACTTTTTGCCGGAAATCGAGTCTACGAGTTAAATTGTTATTTTTTTTAAATGTCCTTTAAAAAATATCTCTCTAACTGTTGTTGGTCACTTTTATTCCTGATTGATTCAAAATGACTAGGCCATTCACATTTTAAGTTGTTTTCCCAGGGCTGTTCTGAGGAATCGACGACTTAAATTTTTATTTAACAATTAATAAGTCTCATAAATTTTTCTTGCTTTCCTCCACTTCAACAATATAAAAAAATTAAGTTGGATTTGTATCTCAATGCATGACTTTTATTACATTACCTTATTTTCTTAAATTACTTTAAAAATGAAGCTTAATAATAAAATTCAACTGCTCCTAGATTTATTTGTGTTTTTGTCTTACCGAATGTGTTTTAGCTTTTGGGGTGTTCCCCGAGGAGATTCAGGCTTACCCAATCAGAGCGCGACTTGGTAAGTTTATTTAAGGGGCGTTTCAATCTCCCCGGGGAAGACCTCAAAAGCTAAAACACATTCAGTATAAACCTGTGAAAAATACATTTTCAAATCTGCAATAAAACCTGATTAAAACTGAATGTTAGTATTTTAGCACCTCTGAAACTAATAAAAAAATAAGAACTTTCCACCTTTATTTTAAGGGTCTAACTACCCTAGGTCCAAAATTTTCGAATTTATATGATCATTTATCGAGTACCGATTTTTTGCTCCGGACAACTTTTTATACAATATGATCAAGTTAAGGAGGTGGTGCAAGCAAATTACATATTTTTGAATCGTCTCCTTAATGATGTTGGTGTCGCTGATTCGAGTGTTTTTGGTAGTTGCATTTTGCTCCCTAGTCTGTCATGGTTCAAAGTGCATATTGGTCTCCAGTCCGCACTGCAAATGAGTTTTAAATCTAAACTTTTGGTCCTTTTTACGGAGTGAAAATAGAAAGAAACGGTCGGACCGTTACGGTCCCCTTTCCTCTTTTCCGGGAAAGGGAAGGAAAATTCAGTGAAGTCAAGTCATGGGGGGGTTAACTAAGGGTTAGTTACAGTAGGGACAGAAGTTTCCCAAAAAAGGTTCGAATAATTTTGAAATAAATGTTAAGAATAAAAATAAAAATTAAAAAAAATTTAAATATCAAAAATTTAAAACCTTGATAAAATTGATGATGAAAAAACTTGAAATCAACCAAAATTAAGAAAATTTTGACCGAAAATTAAATAGAAAATAGTTTCTCAGCATAATTTGTTCAATGATATCTAGGAACTTATTGTAAATAATTTCCGATCGACTGATTACAACCATACCAGGACCTGATCTAGACTCAATGGCGCGTGATAAATATAGTTAGGGTTGCGCACGGGAGAACTTAACTCTAGAGTAAGCTTTGAAAAAATAAAGCAATAGCTTCACGGGGTGAAAAAACATGAAAAATCATCTGGTGGTCAAATTATGCTGTTTTAAAATTTATATTTTTTGCCTTAATTTGGAGTTTTTGATATCAAATATAAATAATGGTTAATTTTCATTACCGGGAAGTTTTTGAGAACGAAAAGAAGATATAACTAAAAAAAATTTCAAAAAAGTAAAGTCGAAAAATGAGGGTTTAAAAAATTTGAGCTCGAAAATTTTTAAGCTGGAACGTGAATTTTCCTTTTGTATCTGGTCGTAAATTGCCTGAATTTTACGATGAATTTAAATTTAATTATAGCAAGATCTAGCACACTTTCAAATCTCCATTTTAAACATTAAAACCTGAAAATCCCCGAAAAATTCTCCCGTAAAATTTTGGTTTGGTTTTTACTTAAAACCCCTGGTTTAAAAGTCGAAAATACCACCGTGCGCAACTCTAGATATAGTGGATTATTAAAGTGCATACTTTGTCATCTTTTGAAAAACCACTGAGAATTATTCTAAGAAATATTTAACTTTGATGATATTCATTTTATTACTAATTTCACACTGAGTCAAGGTAGAGTCGGGACTTGAGAAACCAGGAGAGGTTATAAAATGGGTATGAATTTATTGGATAACACTTTTAATGTTAATTAGTGCCGAGAAAAAGATTTTCGAAATTTTTTGAAAATTTTTACTACAGAAATTTTTCGTACCAGAAATGTTTATTAAATTTTTTTAAATAAATTGAATCGACAGATTTTTCCCAGTACTAAATGGCCTGCATTTTGACATTAAAACAATATCGGAATTGAGCGAAGTTAAAAAAAGGTTTTTTTTGTGAATTTTACCAGAAAACAGAAAAATTTGAAACATCGACAAAAATGTTCTAGACAGATCGAAATCGGACCAAAAATTTCCGTTATCGCTAAGTTCAGTGTGATCGGATACATCACAAAAACGACGCTACTTGAACATTCGTTAATAATTCCATTTGAAACATAAAAGCTTAAAATTCTTACAAAATTCATCCGCTTTTTTCAATTTTGCCCCAAATCTCTCTGTTAAAAACTTTTATTCGAAAATTATTAATAACTTATTTTATACTTGAAAAATTCATCGGTCTCATCCCGATCTTAACTTTATTTTCTAGCACTAAAAATAAAGAGTCTGAAATTTGAAATTAACGATGCAAAAACTTTAGAACCAGAAAAATAAACATACATTTTTTTTTCATTAATACTCTCAAAATTGTTAATGTTATGGTTAACATACAAATTTTTCACCAGGAACAAATGAAAAAAACTGGGATTCAGATCTCGTCTCTCAACAGTATAGTGTGTCCGCAGTCAGATCCAGCTCATTTTTTTTTACATGCTAGAACGTCGGGATTAAGCTCTCTATGTGGGGAATTTGATAACGAACAAAAAATTGCATTATGGAAAATTTTAATTTTGACCACAAGGTGGCCAAATCCTATGTTGAAACCTTATTTTCGCTCTAGAGCCTGGAATATATGTTGGGCCGTGAGATATTATTTCCATTCACCATAAAATTTTTTTCTGCATCTTTCTAGGAAAAAATGAGAAAAATAAATTTGTATGAACATCGAGATTCTCATTGGTCGAAATTTGAACCAATCAGAATCGATCATTTTGAATCATTTTATNGATCCATTTTTTGTGCTGAATTCAAATATATACTTTTTGTCCTATGTTTTTAGTCAAGAAATGCACTTTTTAGACATTTGAAATCGGCCAAATTCTCAAAAACGGCAAAAATTGGTTTATTTTGCTCAAAAGTCTCTAGCGCCTCAAATATATGGTGAGCCGTGAGATTTTATTTCCATTCGCAATAATAGTTACTGTTGAACAGTAGTAACATATCAAAAAATGAAAGAGATCCCGGCACTTTTAAATGCGTGAGGTACAAAAAACTGTTTTTGGACACCATGGAGTTTACAATAAAAAAATATTTTTTCACTTTCAATCTGTCTAGGTATATGCATAACTTATGTCAGACTTTCTGTCTTTTATTTGAAAATTCCTCGGCCACCCTACTCCCGACCTAAAATAAATGTCCAATCCCGATCCAATTCCTATGCCGACCCGTGACGCGGGATTTCGATCTCGATTTTGGATCCCGAGTCCGTTTCAGAACGCTTCTGACCATGAGTGAAGGACTTTAGATTACAAAATTCGGTTTCATTTGTGTTTATTGCGGATGAAATGAAAAATACATTACCGATTTCAAGAAAAGTTTTTTACAGTCAGTCGTATTAAATTTCACCTCAATTTAAGATAATCGATGAGTCAATTTTGACACGTGATTAACGGCTTTTTTTCATTTCGGGCCCTGCGTTTTTTTTATTCCGTGCCCTTGGTTTTTTTATTACGTGCCCTTATTTCGCGGAACAAAAAGAAAGCAGGAATAAAGATTTTTTACATACTGCGTTTTTTTATTCCGTGTTTGGCTGTCGACCCGGCGGAATAAAAAAAGCAGCAAATGACAAAACTCAGGCTGTGAAGTGCAGGCATTGAATTTATTCAGTTAAAAGTATTAATAATACTTTATTATACAATTTATAAATATTTTTAATTATTGATCCGCCTAATTTTTATATTTCAAATTAATAAGGTTTATTGCTTTGGGAACTAGATTTTTGAAATAATTTGACAGAAAACATGTTTTTATCATAATTCTCGTGAAAAAATCCATAAATCTTCAAATTTCAGTCAAAAACAGACTTCAAAAATAAAAATAAGGCGGATAATTGGTAGGCGGATAAACTTTTCCTCATATTCTCTATATATTGAAGATGATACTCGTCACGCGAGAAATTTTTTGAGAGAGTTGCTCGAAAACATGACATGCTTCAAATAAACATCGTGATATTCTCGAAAATTATCCCTCTTTCTCCTCACGCGCCAT
The DNA here is from genome assembly GCA_004367855.1 of Oikopleura vanhoeffeni. NCBI lineage: Eukaryota > Metazoa > Chordata > Appendicularia > Copelata > Oikopleuridae > Oikopleura > Oikopleura vanhoeffeni. The sequence continues at coordinate 44,615 of SCLH01000888.1, forward strand.
AACTTTGAGAAAGTGACCAATGAAATCGCGGGATTTTTGAATAAAGTCGACAATCGAGTATTGTCACCTTGATAGTGAAATTCATACCCACGTGAAACGTATACGTAGTATGTGGTTTGATTAAAAATACTACGTATGGATATTTTTTTCCAAAAAAGTTATTGCAAAGAGAGTGATTTGACAGTTGAAAAAAGCTTATTATGAAGATGTTCATGTTTTGAAGCTAATCTCTCAAAAGAGAAAATTTTATGATGGGAATTATCTTCAATCATAAGCCATCAGTCATAATTCAATTAATAGTCCTCTAAGAGATAGATATCTAAGTAGATATTTTGAGACATTTGGAAAATATGTAACTGAAGTTAATTTTGTAAAGGCAACGAATTTATTACGTTAGACATAATAATTAAATATATAAGCAGTTTAAAGATTTTTAAGTACAGATAAGCCATTTAGTTGCTGATTTGCGAATAGAAGTCGAATTTTTTTATGATCATCATTTTTTCAGTTATTTATGATTAAGGTTAAACAAAAATGCTAGCGAGGTAGTTGGACGTTAACAGTATGCGAATATAAATATAAAGTTTTGGCCTTATTCGATTGGATTTAGGCTTCTTTTTTGTATTAGTAAAGATATATAATTATTGTTGGATAGTTGATTAGTTTGTCTAAGTAGAAGATAAGATTGAATGAAAAGATGTGTGGAAGAGACTGCGACTTATATCGCGACGCATTGTCTGGATATGTTGCTCCTCTAACTTACCTGAGATTTGAACCGTTATCACAAAAGCTATATCTCTCTGACTCTGTCTATTTCAATCATTAAATCAATCTTGTATTAGCCCAAAACGTTCAATTAATATAATATAATCAATTTGGGCATGCGCAGCATTTATATAACATAAAATACTTGAATACATTCATCGAAACCAACGTTTCATTCTTCATTTTTAAGCTAATGATACCTTTGTGACTTTAACAAGTTGAACAGTGGGAAATCAAAAGTTTTTAACTCTTTGTGTTAAAAATTGATGTGAAAATCTAAGAGTTAACTTCAGACGAACTTTAATTAAGTTCGAGCAAAAAAATATTTTGCAACATTTTTTAGTTAAGTACCAAGGGTGACAAGTCTATTTATCATACAATGCAGTTGAGGTTAAATGAGGATTTTCATAGATTTTTCGCACCATTATCAATCATTATAAATTTAATAAGGTCTTTCTTGCTTGACAACATTTTTTGTCCACGCTGATTGGTGAAAATTGTTTGATCACTTTTTCAGGGATCGCCCTAAATCGCAAGGCAATTCTCTACCGAGGCAAAACCGTGGGTAAGAGGCGCACGCAAGCATTCTTATACACTCGCGGCAATTCTCTCTCAAGGCAGTGTTAGGGTGGTGCACAAGAGCAAAGTTGATTGAACGGCAATTGCCAAGGCGCGTAATTCTTAAGTGATAAAATTAATGCTCTTATTTATTGCAAATCATAAGATTATTCCCGAACTCAAAATTCTGAAACTGGCATGTAAAAAAACACTTATTTGGAACATTTTCGAAATTCGAAGTTAATGTTTTGCAAATTTAATCAAGTATATATATAACTTGCAAATTTTTGCGTATTTATAAAAATAGATGTCGAATCTAATATGCAATACAAGGCCCTGCCGAAGGCAGGGCTTGTATTGCAGTTAAATCTTGTGGGCAAATTAACTAAATACACTAAAAGTTTTACACTAAAATGGGCATTGTATTTAACTTTTTCTTGGGTGGGGCGGCCAATCACGAGCCTGGGTGGGGCGACCGAATTGAGAATTTATTTAAAATTAAATTTAATTTTTCGCACTAAAGTTTTTTCTATAATTTTTATTTAGCTGCACTACACACATCCCAGTATCGCAAAAATACACTATTTAGTGAATTGCCCCTAGATTTAACAATTGATGGGCAGAAATCAAGAAGTGAGAAGTAGTTTATATAATTTAATAAAATTCCCCAAATTCTATATATATGAAAAAAAATATAATTTGATTTGAAAATTTTAGATGGTATTTTTTGATGAAAGATGGTCATTTTCCACATTTGAAAGTTTCACCGGACATCTGGTTCTTTCATGAACAGATGATTACCCGCTGGAAACCGCTAATTATGACGACAAAATTAACTTCAAATTTCGAAAATGTTCCAAATAAGGGTTTTTTACATGCCAGTTTCAGAATTTTGAGTTCAGGAATAATCTTATTATTTGCAATAAATAAGAGCATTAATTTTATCGAAGGAAATATTTATTCTTGATGCGACATATCATATGCATTTTCACTTAAGAATTACGCCCCTTGGCAATTTCCGTTCAATCAACTTTGCCCTTGTGCACTACCCTAACACTGCCTCGGGAGAGAATTGCCTTGCGATTAAGGTCTACCCGCTTTTTCATATATAATGATGACTTTTGTTTTCGAAAATATAACCGTCTACCATTAAACATCAACTGCACGGTAGCAAAATTAATAACAAACAGGGGGGGCCTTTATTTCCATACGATCATTTTGCACAAAAATAAAGCATTTTATTTGTAGGACCTAATTATAGGGAAGTGACGCGTCATGACGTGGCCGGAGCTTGGTTGATATTCTCCAAATTGTTTACTTAGCTCACGAGCGCCATAAATCTTAATTCGAAAATTTTACCGCTATCGAGTACATCCAAAAATTCGCTATAGTACCTTCATTGATTATGAAAAAAATTTCCACTGTGTTTTCCAATCTCAGGGTTCTCTTGAATTTAAAGATATCAATAATTCATATTTTCTATGAGAAAGCATCTCTGCGTTATCTCAATTATGAAGAAGTTTTTTCAAAATGTTAAATAAATATTATTTTTAAATAAAAATACAAAACGTGGCTAAATAAATTCCCTAAATTTTCAAACGGTCAACACAGGACAAAAACATCGAATATTATAACTGTCTATTGAATGATGGACAACATTAAAGTTATTTGATTAAAAACTTTCACACGTTTCTTCTTTTTTACGATATATTTTTGTTTTGTTGACAAGACTTTTTTCGGGACAGATACAGTAGTTGACAATTTGTAACTTAAAAAAATTTAGTTTCACCTAAGCTACGTGAATCGTTTCGATCCAAGTTTTAGATATTCAGTAGGTTATTTCAAAAAGTTAAACAGTGCATCGGTTAAAATTGATTTTGTCTCATTTTTTCTATCGCATTTCGACCAACCGGTAGATTATCTTAACCGCGGGCAAAAAAAATTTATAAATTGTATTTTTTAACCTTATTTCAGAAGAATTTGATTTTATTACCGAACATGTATATCAAAAACCGTATAAGTGGTATCTGGTTTTTTCGATTTTTAACCTGAAAGTGGTTCAAAAATAACGAAAAGTGCCATTTTGTCAGTAAAACTCGATTTTTTACATTTTATTAAGGAGTCTATTCATACAATATGAATATTTCCGAGGAAATTAAATAAAAATGGTATGTTGCGAATTTTTAATTTCAGGTCTCAACTTCCAGGATCACCATGTAAAATTAAATTTTGAGCGTATCAAGTTTCAATTAGCACCACACAAATTTTTCGTATATTGTTTCTGGAAACGGTTTTATAACTTAAAATTATTGACAAAATTATTGACAAAATTAATTCAGAATTGTTCACGATTTTTATATTTCATATCCCTTTATTGCTCTATCGTAAAGATTTGATCCCTCAAAAACACGGGGGTGAGAAAACAACGCGGTTTTTAAAAAACGACTTGGCCGATGAGGTTCTTAGAAAGCTCAAACAGTGCACAAATATCTAGTGAATGATACAAAATAAAATTTAGTCCGGATCAGACCATTGTTTTAATTTTTTCTCAGACCTTTGTTTCTATTTTCTCACAAAAACTAATAATTAAACAATTTCAGTAATCTCAGAAAAAACCCGTCGTTTTCTCATCCCCGAATCTTTCAGGGATCAAATCTTTACGACAGGGCAATAAGGGGATAACTTGAAAGGCCACGCTTATTTCAAAAATCGTAAAATTAACTCTCCACACTTCCAGTTGAGCAGATATAATCAAACAAATTTCGAATCATTTTTATTTGCAATGAATGTAAAAATTTCAGCTCATTGTGACATAAAACCTTGGAGGAGATAGTTTTACCATTTTGGGTGTTGCTTATGTGTAAAAAAGTGTATGCATACAACCAAAATTTAAAGTTTTCATTTCACAAGCAGAAAAATAGTTTCACAAGATGGCTTATCTGTCTAGTATCCTTAAAGGGTACATCCTTAAAGCGCTGTATGGCTATTTTTTATCGAGATAATTTAATTCCAGCGACCAGTTCCAGCGACCTTATTTAATAGCTCGAATTAATATAAGTTTTTTATTTCTTTTAACTTTTTTCATTGAACCGGAAGCTCAACCTTATACAAATTCTGGAATTTTAAAAATGTCCAAAAACTTTCAATTTTTCTGTGATATAGCCGAAAAACAATATAGCCGAAATACTATCTTACCGATTTTGGTCCATTTAAGTTATTATTATATGACTGTTATATACTGTGTTAAATTATATACTAATATAACTTAATTAATACAAATTTGAATTGGCTGAGGTTTTTACAATTTGCTTTCTTTAAATTTTCACATTATTTGACTGGCTGTTTCGGTTTTTGAATTATAACTCGTTTGTTGAGTCGAAATAACTTAAATTTTTGAATGTTTTAAATCAATTCTTAGTAGAGCATTATAATATATTTGTATATCCTGTTCCGAATCGAATACACTCTCTATAAGAGTGAGTGAACTTGAGAGGTCGATTTTGAAGATCATGGAATGACTCATTTCACATCTTTTTCCAAAATGTCTTGAAAGGACCTGTTCTTTACCTCTCACCGTGAGGTAGCTAGAACTTATAGCCTATAAATTTAAAAAGGGTCTCTTTGATAATCTATGTATCCAAACAAGGACTGAGTATTGTTCGGGTCGAGCTCCACTAATTTTCACAATATTATTAACAAATCGTTCAAGTTTGTCGATGTTTTTGAAGATTAAGGGTATGGTGGTTCCTACATTTTCTGCAGTTATTATGTCATACAAATGCACCAAATCAATTGTTTTTGTTTGAAAAGCACAAAACAACCAAAATTAGAACAAAAACAATTTCTAAGTTTTTAAGTTTTTTCGATTTTTTCGAGTATTTTTATCAAAATTATGTACAAAATAACGTTTGTTTCAATTTGACCACTAAAACTACAAAATTGTGGCTTGGCGTAAGCCAACTTTTTCTTCAGTGTTTTCACAGCTTTCTTTTGAGCTTACTTTCGAAAAAATCGAAGCAAAATTTTTTCGGAAATTTTTTCATGTGACCTTGAAAAATTCATATTTTGAGTTTGTGGTCGAAATTTATAAAAAAGGGCTCCGCGAAAAAATATTTTTGTTTCGAGCTACCGTTTGCAGAAATTTGAGTGAATTTTGAAATTTAACCTAGGAGGAGATTGATTTTCCGATGAACAAAGTCTAAAAAACGGTGATTTATTGCATATTCTTAAAAAAATATAGCATTTATCAACAAAAGCGCTCCTCAGAAGTTTTAAATACTAATTATACAAGTTATGTTAAAATTAAGGTTAATTTCAAAATAAAGTTTGAGAGGAGATAGATTTTCCGTTTTGAGTTAGGTCTCACTGTCTCGCTTATGTGTCTGGGAGTGTATGCATGCAAACAAAAATTTGACACATGTTTTACGGAAGATGAAGGCCAGTTCCACAAACTGGCTAATCTGAAGAATTTCTTTGAAGCCTTGTTTGGCTAATATTTTATCGAGAATATGTCAAATTAGGAACCACCATACCCTGGCAATTAGATAGCTATTACATAATAAAATTTCGGAAGATAAATAAACGCTAATGCTGCAGAAAATGCTTGGGAATTTTTGAGGAATTTTCAAAAAACCAGTTGTTTTCGTGAAAAAATGGCATTTTCCCTTATTTCAAGTATTGATAACTTAAAAAATAGTTGACCAAAGAGAAAATTAATTTTTGCGCGGGAATAAAAACCTCCGCGAGAACACGCTGATAGCATTATTTTTTTATTTAGAGTAAGTCAATTTTCAGCTAATCAGAAGCCTTCATTTTTTTGAAGATTTTGAAATTTTCGAAAAAATTTTCTTGTTCTTTGAAAACTCTTTCTTTGAAAACTGAAAGAAAATGTACTTTTTTCATTTTTTCATAACTATCACAGATTTCCAATGCTGAAAAACCGATAACAGTTACCCCTGGCTATTCATTTTCAGGGTGAAAATCGAACTTGATATCACAATCCTGAGAGTATTTAATAGTTACTTAAAAAAATATTAATATTTTTGAGACGTCAGATTAACTTGATTTTAGTCAAAGGAGGTTATTACGCTTGGTAGAACGTACTTAAAGTACAATAACTACAGTGTTTGACTACTTTAAGCCTCCTACAGCTTTTGCCAAAAAGGGGGGGGGTTTCTGACTGGTCAAGAGGGGGTTACAAATGGTCACAGGATGGGGGGTTTTGGGGTTTTCTGAATTTTTCTGACCACCGGTTAAAGTTGTTATGAGAAATTTTGATTTTCCTAATATATTTTGAAAAGTAACCTGGTTTTGGCATTTTCCGACCATTAGTTAAAACCGGTGAATGTAAACATTTGAATTGTTCTATGTAAAAGTTTGATTTGATAACTTTGGGATTTGCGGTGAACGGATACAGTTATTGTTGACAATGAGGCCCATTTAATGGTCAACACTTTATTCCAAAAGTTCCTGTTTTCATTGTATAAAACGATTCTTAGATTTTTGGTGATAAATTATCATTGATAATTCTGGTACCGATTTGAAAAACCAAAAAAATCAATTTAATTGATTCAATTAGCGAATACGAAAATTTGAGAAATTTTACTTAATTAAGTGCATTACCCCCTCCATTTGACATATCTCGATAATTTTAGCTAAATCGGTGATAAATTAAGGGAGGTTTCAAGTTATCACAGGTCAGCAGAAAAGTCAGATATGCCAAAAAACGGGGGTTTTAAGTAATCAGGAGGGTTTAACTTTATGTGGTCAGCAACTGTATTTGAAACAAAAGACAAACACTTCAAAGTTCAGTTTCAATTTGTTTTTATTGCAGTTCAAAGGATACATTTGCTGCTGTTTTGATTCATATTTTTTGAAGATAATGTCAAGACTAACATTGTCTGTGTGTGTAAGTTGACAAATAATTATACACATTTAAGGGAAATACATTTTTGTCAAAATACAGCGATCAAATTAAATCAGTGAAAAGTAGTCATAAAACATAGATCTATTACGGTTCTTGCTGGGGCTTTGATAACCCTGGTGACTGGTCATTAAACATTTCAGTGATATCAGAAGAAAAAATAAGAAAATGGTCCGATTCGGACGGATTTTATTATGTTATACACTCGATATTTTTGCTCAGTTTGAGCTGTTCAAAAGCTTAATCAAATTAATTGTTTCCAAAAGCCGAATAACATAAAATTTGGCTAAAAAAGTAGTATAAAGCCCTCAGCAAGTGCCGTAATGAATATAAAGAATATATAATAAATTTTATTATTTTTAGGATGCATATTTTGTTGACGAAGATGATGCGCATCACGAGAAATTAATATTTCTCTTTCGGAAGATTCGCTTCAAACAAGAAATGCGTTAAAGTAGTTGATTTTCATCTTAAAAATTGCAACATTATAGACAATCTAAACAAATCATGTACAATTAATGGGATAGTTCTGATCCTATTGACGTTTTAAAGCGAATATCCTGAACGAAAAATCTTGTGATGAGAATTATCATCGGTCAAAAATGTCAGCAAAAATCCAATTATTATTCCTTTAAGATATCTTGAAGCATTTTGGAAATACAGTCAGTTCGGTACAGACAACAAATTAAGTATTAAATAATGCATACAATGATAAAAAATTCAAATTTGTGAACTGCAGATTCTTCTAGTTCATAAGTGGTAACCAATTTGGTTACTTATTTGCAAATAGAAGTCGAATATTTATATGACCATCATTTTGTCAGTTTTTTATAATAAAGTTTAAACACAAGCTCATAATTAGCTGCTCATTATGCATTATTTAAATCAAGTTCGCCGATTGTACACGGAGTAGAGATCCATATAAAAGTTGATCAGAAAAATATTTCATAAATCGATGAAATTATAACTGATCTAAAAAATACAATTATTGTGAAAAATGAATATGATGAGTGAAATTTCAAATGCTTATGTAAAGTTATGTTATAAAAGGTCGCTAGAGAGCAATTGAGAAAATACAATTCGTTTTTGCTCTCTAGCAAACCTTCAGCATATAATAAACTCATAGTTGCTTATAAGTGTATAAAAAAGTCGACCCCAAGCATTCTGTGAATAGTCTTTTCAAGTCATAATGATCTGTTGGAAAAGTTCCTGGTATACCAGCTCCTTGAATTAATTACAAAAAAACATTTTACTGTGGGACCAAATAATAAGAAAGTCCACGGATACTTCATTTGTGATTGGATACTTTAATTCTACTGAGTTGCAGCTCATAACTGCTTTTTTTGAAACATCTGTGTGTTCTTACCCAAAACCCTGAATTCCATTGTAATAGAATAATCTCTGGTCTTTAGGATTGCAAATATTGATTTATGACCGATCCAAAATATTTCAGTCTCATCTTAATTCTCAAGAAAGTTTTTAAGCAAAACTGTTAAATAAATATCATTTTAAATTATGATCAATAATCAATACGTTGCTCAATACATTTATATTATTTGAAATGGTCAACACAGCACTACGAAATCAAATATTATAAACTTCGCTTGAGTGTGAGACTACATCCTAGCTGTTTGATATAAAGATCTTTGATCTATCTTAAACGTGTGGTAAGGTGGTGGTTAAGGGGGTGGGAGTCGCAAGTGAGGAAGGAAATGGATTTGTTTTTGAGTTTTGCTGAAACTATCAACATATATTATTTGAAGACTTTCCAATCGATTGGTGGTATTTTCAGAGTTGTAGCTAAACCAGAAAGTATTTTTCGGCACTTTCAAAAATAATAGTGACGTCTGACGCAAACTTTAAAACCGTGAAAAATGTTTTTTTCGAGAGAAGAACAAATTGTGTGTATTATATAAAAAACTAGATTTTATATTTCAACATCATTATTGAAATGGCGCGCCCGGACGTAAAAATTGAACATTATGACTCCTGATATTATTTAATAATATACTATTCATAAAATAAAAACTTGCCGCATTGAACAAATAATTTTTGTTTGATTAATAAAAATTGGATTAAACTTCCGAAGGTTCTGGGTGCTGAAATGCATGCAAAATAATTTTTCTTAGTTAAATAAATACAGCAAATACAATCTCCGAGTAAAAAGGCCCTGAAAATCGACTGCAACTTTTTAAAAGTTGCTATTTCGGCTTTAAGGTCTATTTTGACAGTTCAAAATCAGCATATAACATCAGTATGTAAACAAATGACAGTTAAACAACAAAATTTAATTCTCCGGTGCAAACTGACAATGAAAAGTATGTTTAAAAAGACTGAGACTATTATTAGCATACATAAGGCTTCTTACTGTTTGTACTTACTGTTTTTCGAGATATGTTATATCCCTTTAACAACTTTTGCTTAATCTGAGAGATGTGGGCTGAAAAGCGGCCTCATGAGTGGCTAGGAGAGGTCTTAGAAGTGTTAGGATTGGCTTCCTTAACCCACATCTCTTAGATTAAGCAAAAGGTGTTAAAGGGATATAACATTTTCTAATTAAAACAAATTGAAATTTGTCAAATCACAGATCAATATATGAAAAAAAATAAAATGTGGAAATTTATTTTATCTTTCATATACAATAAAAATGTTCATTCTTACAAACGTTTACATTTTTATTTTCTTAACATAACTAACTATAGTTAAAAATACAAAAAAAAACACTTTTCACTGTGCATCAATTTCCAACTTAACCCGACTATAGTTTTTTTTTAAGACGATATTAATAAACTTCACACAATGTCGGGTGTACTTTGCTTATTAGTTCCCTAATTACTCTGCACAGTCGAAAATTTCTTAAATATCAAAGTTTTTTTTTCATGAGAAAAGGTAAAAATTGGCAAAAAGTTGATAAAAACAGCTTTTCTGGAGATAAAAATTGACCTTAAATTGCGTTTTGATATTAAAAAATGTCCTGACTATTGAACAAAATGGCGCCTATTACACCCACCATTTTAGTGGAAATTTTTCACAACCATGAAATTTTTAAAGATTCAGTGCTTATCGAGTGCAAAGTCAAGTGTTAAAAATTTCATCAACCGTTTCAAAAGAGTTAATGGTGAAATGTAAAAAAGTGGAAATGTAAAAAAGTGAAAATGTAATCAAAAAGTCAAAATGTGAAAAAAACATTTTAGAAAGGGTAAAATGTCCACATAATTTAAAAGGTAAAATGTTAAAGATAAAATGTAAAACAAAATTAAAGGTGAAAATGTATGATATTAACTTTAAAAAAAATCGAAAGTTAAAATTTAAAAAAATTATCCTGGAGGAGTAAAATGTAAAAATAAAGGGGTAAAATGGGAAGAATAAAAAGTAAAACTTAAGGGGGGAAAATGTAAAAAACAACGTTCTAGATTATAACTGAACTTGAAATATGCCGGCAAATTATATATTAAAATTATTATCACATAAATTAAATTATATAAATATGGAATATAGAGATTACGATTTATCAGATATAGAGATTACTCCCTAAATTCTTCTTTGGCCAAATTCTTCCGACATAATTAACACGAAGTAACATCAAAAACTTAGTGACTTCTGACCATTTTTTTTAATTAAATAAAAATGCATTTTCCTATTACAAATAATTCAAGGCCCTCAATTGACAGATTGTGACTATTCAAATGATGAGGATTGCGAGAATATAATTGAGTGGCCCAAAAATTTAATCTGATTTCATTTGCGTATTCTGCAATTCGGGGCGCGCCTGAGCTTGATTTGAGAAAAATGATTGAATTTGGCTTTTACCAGAATCGTAAAATTGACATCATTTTTCAAATCTCTCAGGTCGTTTTAGTTCTAAACACTGAAATTTTCGAATTTTTCTAAAATTTTCCGAGAAGATAATTAACTTTGGTTAACTGAGTCAATCATTTATTAGGGACCCTAATTACGGGTGTTATTTTTGAAAGATTTAGATTGAGACCCCACAACCTCCTTGAGGGGGTGGTTTTCGCATTTTAAGGGTTCTTCAATAGCCAATCGTCGCAAAAGTACAAATCGTTTGTCCAACGTTTACCTCTCTTTGATATATTTAAACACAAATCTTGCATCCTAAACAAAATCGAAAGTGACGGATGGCTCGTCCAATCAGAAACGTGCTTACAAAACTAACGGAATTATTTCTTTAAAATGTATCTCCTCCCTGAGTTTTCAAGGTTCAACAATAATACATGATCTAAATTAACCAGACAGAACGTGAGCAGACCGCTGCGCAGAGTTTTTGGAAAATTGAATTTGGCTTCAGAATCACTAAAAAACAGTATTTTGCACTAGTTGACATAGGGTCAAAATAATGTTTAGGAAATTCTGAAGCCAAATCAAAGATTTTTGCCAAAAACTCTACGCAGCAGTCTGCTCGCGTTCTGTCCGGTTAATTTAAATCATGAATGATTGTTGTACCTTGAAAACTCAGGAAGGAGATACATTTCAAAAAATCATTTTTGTAAGCACGTTTCTGATTGGACGAGCCATCCGTCACTTTCGTTTTTTTTAGAATGCAAGATTTTTGTTTAAATATATCAGAGAGAGGTAAAAGTTGGTGCAACGATTTGTATTTTTGCGACAATTCGCTATTGAAAACCCCTTAAAACGTAAAAACCACCCCCTTAACTGTATGAAAGTATCTGACGTTGTTTATATTTTCGAAAATTTCATGATCTTTCAACCAGAAAATGAGTTTTGAAAACCCGCATACTTAGCATTTACATAAATTTTAAGAATTTTTGGTTTTTTATAACAATTATTGTTTGAAAATTGAAACTGCTGTTTCTTGGTTTACATTAACGCCAATTGATAAAAGTTTCTTCGCTATGCATATATAAATTAACGGTTTAAAACGGTTATTTTCACACAGAAGTCGCAAAGCTTTCGGTTTCACCAAGAAATACTATTTTAGCTCATCAAAATAAGCAGAACTGGGAAACTGCAACCACTTTTCATTTTGAAAAATGATGAGAAATTATTTGGGCTTTCTTGACATGTACCTATTCGGCGAACAAAAAAAACATTTTCATTATAAATGTTCGATGTAGTAATCGTGAAAATAGAAATGTCAAGGCTTGTCCAGGAACAGCCACAATTAAAACAAAAAACAAAGGTTCGGATTTAAAATTAATTATATCCAATTAAGGGGTGGCCGTTGTTAGTTGCAACTTCCAAAATCTAAAATTAAGTAGGAGACTTGCATGATTACATTTTGATAAGTAAAGACCTATTCCAAATAACTGAGGAAACCGAAAATCAGGAAGAAAAGATTGTCTTCAATCTGTCAAACAGATTTATTTTTGATGCAAATCAGTATGTTTCTAATGAAAAAAATTCACATTCATGTGATGGACTAAAAAAACCAGTGGTAAAACAAGAGTTAGTTTTACAAATACATCACTTATTATATCATTTACTATCGAACCCTTGTAAACATTAAAAAAAAATCCGCAAAGGCCCAAAAGTCTATTGTAAAAGTATTTCAAAACCTCATCACTGTCATAATTCACTGGTAACCCCGTAATTCATGTACTCCGAATTACAAAACAACTCTGGAATCAGTAAGATGTCAATCGGCACATCCTCACTTCAAAAATCTTATTTTTTTCCCTCTACATGACACGTAGTTATTATTACACTAATTTTCGTGTCGATAGTCAAATGTATAAATTTGAGATTTTGAACATGAAAACGCAGGAACAAGAGAGTAGGGGATATTCTAACTTACTTCCGGTAGGAAAACGACATTAATGGCAGTCATTCAAGACAAACACTGAGCAAATACTTTGGCTTTCTTCTAAAAAGTTGATAAACAAGTCAATATTGACTGAGGTACTCAGTAGGTATTTGTATGTTCTTTTTATACTTGCGAAATAAAAATTGTCCTTAAGCTAATTACGACCAATTAAAAATGGTGACTAAGTGGATTTTATTTTGAACGCAAAGCTATAGCCAATGTCAAGGGTTTGAGAATAAAATCCACCTAGTGACAATTTTTTATTGGTAATTACCTAAAGTACAATTTTCACTTCGCAAGTAAAAAAATTACATACTGTAATTCGCCAGATATAAACGGAAATGTAATTTTATTGAAGGTTCGAATCTCGATAGCTCCAAATTTTTATTACTGTGTTTTATGTCTATACGGACAGGTGAGATTTTCCGAAATTGTCCTAAGCAAAATTCTCCCTAATTGTCCTAAGCTAATTTTCCAAAATTGTCCCTAACAATCTGTCCTAAGATATTTTGGCCATATTTTTTAAAATAATTACAATGAATTAAAAAAAATAATTTTGCGACTGATTTTTGTGGGTTTGTTTTTATAAGAAGAAGAAACGACACAAATTTTAGCGTTCTAGAAAGTTTTGAACGTTTTTTGTGCGAAAAAGCTAAAAACAGACTTGTTTTTAACTTTTTTTCGCACAAAAATCGTTCAAAACTTTCTAGAACGTAGGCACTATATAAACCGCCGGAGGCAGGTCTTTCGGTCACTCTCCGCCAAAAGGAAGACAAATTTTTAAATAAATTAGGAGATAATGGGGAAAGTGCCTAAGTACTCGGCCCCAAGACGGAATGGACCACCTTCCAACGCAAAACCTCGAAGAGACGAAAATACAAGTGTCGGCTCTGTGACATTAGTTACAATAAGGAGATCCACCTGACACGGCATGTACAATCGGAAATCCATAATTTAATGGTCGGGACTTTGTTGGGGCTTCCCGAATGGTCAGAACCAGGAACACGATACACCACTGCCGCACGCAGAAAAAAAGTTCAAAGTGAGTTTTGTCTATAACATAATTTATTACTTTTGTTTCTATTTTTGTGTCAACTTTTTGTTCAAAGAATTATTTCTATCTCAATCATTACCTGAAGATGAATAATAGATTCGAAACGTAGTAAAAAAACTATTTTTGCTCGCAAAATATTATATAACATAATTCATGTTACAAAAGTCAAATACAGCGAGCAGTTTTGTATCATTTTTTATACTACGTTATTCAAATTTGTGTTATATTTAAAACAACAAATTAAAAAGGTTGTTATACAATTTTGCTTTATAAAGTTTTTTCAACAATATCCCTGAGGGTGGTTTTTTTGAGAAAGGAGAACAAGATCTGTTGATAGTTGAACATCAGACTAAGAAACTATCTCCTCTCCTAACTTTAGAGATTTTTCTTTAATTTTTTTTCGAGTCATCAGGCAACACTAAAACTATTATCGGCGCAGCCGGACTCGGTTCGGTAATACCAATCTCAGGTTCTCACGCCGAATTTGGAGTGTTAAAATTGCCAAAAAATCCCCAAAAAATCAGCCATCCATTAAACAGTGTGATTATTTAGTTAACAATGCCCTTAAGGGTGTAACCGACGGGTTCTACTGATTTTCAAACGTTAGTCCTGAGCTAACCGCTATTCGTATTGAGTTTAAACTTCGGATTCTAGGAGATATTTGTTTGAATTTTCAAAAAATGGGTGTCAAAAGTTTTTTGTATGACCGGACCGGCCGGTATACCGTCAAAAAGTGATTTTTTTCATTTTCGTGGTCCATTTCAATCGCTCCTGATATCTAAAAAAAATTTCCAGTATAAATGTGTTTTTGCACATGTGTCGCTGACCCCATTTTCATTTAGTCGAACAATATCAGATTTTTTTTGAGGAAAAGCACTTCTTTAAAAGTGTGCGAGCGAGGAGGTACAAAGAGTTTTTTATATTTTTCTCATTTGCTTTTTAAGCATTCAAAGTTTATTACCCTCAAATTCGTCAAATAGGATGTTGGAAGAAAAATTCCAAACCTTTTTTGAGTAAAAATCATAATTTTTAATACATTTTTGTCAGTAAGTTGCACAATAAATATAAGTTGTAAAAATAGTCAGATCCAATGTCTAGATTACGAGAAAAAGATAATTACCTGAAAAAAATTCGTAGTAAAAATTCCATTATTATGCAAAATTCGGAAAAATTTTTTATCGAAATTCATCTTTTTTTAGGTTTTTATAAGCAAACCGTTAACAAAATAAAGAATGCAGCTAAAATCAGCCTTTTATCACTTCTGACTCTCGAGAAACAGCCTCCGTCGGTCACCCCAAATTTCTGGATCTAAGAAAATATTTGGAAATTTTATTTTTGAAATTGAAAAATTTTTTATTGTCATTTTCAAAATTTAATTCACAGTGATCTAATGCCACAAAAATTAGAGCAAAAGAGTTATTACTTCAAAAGATACAGTGCGGTTAAGGAAAATAAAACTTTGAAAATATAGAAAATTTTGAATAAATTTTGAAATCGAAATTTTTTTATATTTTTGGAAGCAAACCAGCCACGAAAATGAGAATGCAATTAAAATTAGCTTCCTATCACTTCTGAGTCTCGAGATACAGCTTCCGTCGGTGACCCCCTTAAATTCCAAATTTAAAAAGTTATTCCTTAATTTGCAATTTTCAATAAAATAGTGAAATTTGATGTTACTGTACTTTTCAAATCGCTTGATGTGCCTTGGGTTGTCGTTTTTATTATTAAGAAAATGTATAAAAATCCCGACCAGTTTTTTGGTGAAAATCACTTCGAAAACGGATTTAATTGCCGAAAAGAAGGTCTAACTATGTGATCAACACTCAGTCCCACACGAATTGATATTTTTCTTCAAATGATGGAGTCTACAGTAGACTGTCTACTATAATTAAGGAATTCTTCGATCAAAAATATTGCTTTTTAAACAAGATATGTTGACGATTGTCTCCTTATAGTCCGAAAAAGATCAAGAGAGAAGAAAATTAGATTTTTAATAAAATGAATTTGTTTAATCTATATATGATATAGATATATAATATATGTCATGTTTACTGATGTAGAAATAAAAGACAATGAATTGATATACCTAGATAATAAAATAATTAAAAAAAACGGAACTTTAGCAAGAGCAACACTGGAAAAAAGTTTAGAAACAACTGTTGTAATGAACTTTGAAAAAGCAGCCGCAGTTGAATTTGGCATTATATGATTTTTTTGTTTTTAATCAATACCCGACATATTATATAACCATATTATATATCGAATCGAAAATAAACTACCTGGTATCAAAGATCGGAATTTCGGTCCTCACCTTAACAAAGCACTGCGTCTGGCAGACGAAACCAATTCTGACCTAACATTTTGTTAATCTGAGTTTTCCTATCACAAGTTATACAGGGTGTAAGGTTTTTACCTTCTTTTTTCCAAATTGGATTCACTTGCAGCTAACGGTAAGAACCTTACTGAACTCTCAAATCTTTTATACCAACATTTCACTGCACTTCAAAAAATTTGCCAAATTGGTATATTCGACCGTCTAATCATAACTCAATTACAACCCATGCTATATCGGTCATGATGCTCGAGTTACTTAAATATCTTATACCCTATTCTTTTAACAGGCAAATAAAATATTTATGTTACTCGGGCATCATAATGGATATAAACAACTTAAATACAGAAACTCGATTTTAATTTGTACGTGCATTTCTCATCGTTTGATGATGCATTTGAGCAGAGTGGATAGTAGGTCTTTAATTGGCTTATTTTACGGCCTACTATTTCTAAAATTTTGAGCGCGAAGTTCTTTTGTTAACCTGTGAAAAATTACTTTGATCTGATTTGAAAATGATTCTTATAAATTGAAAGCTTAATAAGCTTAGCTTATTTATTTTGAATTTGTTCAAATCAAAAAAAATGTTCTCATCGTTTTTTTGTGTTTTTATGTATTTTTTATAGTTATCGACGAGTATAATTTTGTTGCATTAATTGCTTTAAATCTTTTCCGACTAATTTTTTTTTCTGATATAATTTCAACAAGTTTTTAGCCGTGTTTAAGAAGAGGGTTTTTTGGATGTTTTTGGAGTTTAACGAGAGACTTAAACGTAAATATGCAATTATTCGACGTTTTCTTTCTTCTCAATAAAGTTTTACTCATTTTTCTTAGAAAATGAAATAATTTGTATGTAGACTCCGCTAGTTTTTGGCTGCTGAATAATTATTTTAGTAAAACTAAAAACAATTTCGTGAAGACCGTGACAGCTTTGAGATTATTTCAGAAATAATTCCATAAATAAGTATAAAAGAAATTATAAATAAGGTTTGTGAAAGAATATTTTTATTTTATGTTTTTTTTACCAAACAAAACTTATAGACCGTTCAAAATACGTTAAAAATGCCTAGCGAATAATTCGCTGCAAATTCCTGTGTCAGCACTCAGAAAACTCTCAGATATCCTTCTTCGAAAACGATTCTATCTTTTTTGGTATTCGATTCATGTACTCTAACGTAGTCTAACATGTAGTCTAACATATCTCAGTTTCGCCTTGGCCACCCTCTTGATCAGATAATGCTGAGTTGATTGAAAACCGTATGTCACATACGCCATCAATTTACAAAAATAACTGTCTCTTCGATTTTTTAATTTTTAACTAGAAAAGTCTCAATAAGTAAAAAAACTCTGGGCTTTAACAGTTGTGGTCACGTAAAGAGATATTTTATTACATAGTCGCAGGTAGGCACCGCAAAACTTTGCTGCTTAACATTCTTTTGACAACTATATATCCTTTTATTGCCCTTTCGTTAAAATTTGGTCACTACGTTACAGTAACGTCGTTACTTTACCATTTTAATAACTTAATTAATTACTATGTTAATAAGATATCGACCAAATATAGGACTAAATCTTCACTAAAGGGCAATAAAGGGATATGTCTACTGGCTTACCGACACGAAATTTCGAACCAGTGAGCATGTAGTATTTTTAAATTATTGCTGGTCAAAAAAAGCACGAAATTTTGAACCAGTGAGCATATGATATGCTGCATATCTGAGATAGGGATCCCCTGTTCCTCCGGTTCGCATTCGTGTTTGACCTGCCTTTGACCAATGAGAGCACCGGATTTCAGTTTTTCGACCAATAAGAGCTTTGAAAAGAAGTTTATTCACGAACGCGAACCGAAGGAACAGGAGATCCCTAACTAAGATCTACTCACTGGTTCAAAATTTCGTTTTTTTTTTGACCAGCTATACTTTGATAAAGTATTCTCAGATTAAAGCTGGTGAAAAAAAGCATGAAAGGTGATTTTCAAATGTGATTCACAGTTCAAACGCCCCGAGGGTAAATCAGTGCTGAAGAAAAATCCAGTACACAAGTAAAATTAAGCCATTTTCTGGTCAAAAAGTAGGTTTCAAAATGATGGTTAATTATGTGCTAATTTTTATGACATCGGCCGTGACATTGTCAAATTAATTTAAATTGTGTCACAAAAGTCACCTTGAAATCTTATTCAAAATATTCTGATTTGTGATCACAAGTTTTTTATTGAACGGTTCAAAGTTTCATCGTGTTAAATCATCACAGCTGATTAAAACATAGCTTTCTTCAGTTGATACAATTGGCCTAGTAGTCATTTGCAGAATACAAGAAAAGAGATATAAGCAAAAAGTAATTTTAAAATATTCATTCAATGACAAAATTCACAATATAATAAGTTTTTTTATGGAAAATTGTGTTTATTAACCCGCAAATGAATCTACAGTTAAGAAAGTTATGATGATAAGAAACTGAAAATATGAACACTGAAAATTTACAGCCAGACTGAATGGTTCATTTGAAAATGTGTACCTTAGAGAAAACCAAATGAAAACAAAATGATAATTATTTATGAATGTTTCTATGTTTGTCTGTAAGAAATTTAAATTCAATTTTATGAACAAAATATGATGTAAATTTTATTATATCAATTAATTGATCTCCGGTGCTTAATTTGACGGAAATGATGCCGTTGGCTGATCGGCTAACACTTATGGGCTGAATTAAAATATAATTGTCGGTCAGCCAATTATATTCACCAATTAAGCACCTTCTGAATCAGGCCTCTAGTCTGCATTCAGATTGGAGATTACTGGCTTTATCTGATTCACTCACAAATGTATCTTAAAATGTACCTCCAGAGGACCAAGAGGACCATCCACCAGCAATCTATTCACTTATTACCTATCTTGTATGTCTTGTCTTGTCATAAGTTATGATACGAATTTATAATACGAATTCATAATACGAAGTTATGATACGATTATACGAATTTTTTACCTATCAAAAATTCGTATAAACGGAAATTTAGAAAAAAAAATCTTGTTTCAATTTTATGCTCAATAATTAATTTAATAGCTAGCGTCAATCGCGTATGGTTAGGGATATCTAGCGTGTCCACCATGAAAATTTTCGAATTTATCAAATAAAAACCAATTTTAAAAAGTTCTTAAAACGTTCACAATAATATTATATTGCATTTTTTTATGACCAATTCCAAAATATTGCTCGGCAAAATTTTCTTTATTGAAATTTTAATTTTTCTGTCACATAGCTCCGGTTGGCTCTACGGAGAGACTCACCTTAGCAGTACCGATAAAAGACAGTCTCACAGCGACAAAATAATCAGCTATGGTGGAGATCGCTTATCATTTTTAAGAAAAAATATCGATTTTTGAAATAAAAAATTAATCAAAAACGCGCGATAAAATAAAGCACAAAGTTCTTCCTTTGAAAATTGGAACCTTCCAATTAGTAAATGGTTAATTTTCACTCAAAATAGAATGATGGACACGCCGGGGAGTTCATAAATTGTATAATTAAAATTAAATTATTACAAGAAATGAATTCATAATAAATGAATCTTAATTTTCGTTTCAACGGACAATTTTTTTTAAATAATCTCAAAATGAAACTTTTCTATGGTTACCAATTTTTTCCGTTAGACGCCTGTACCAAATACGGACTGTGACTGTTATTAAAAACTGAATCTTTAGTGTGTACTGTACACATTGTACACCAAATTTTATATTTTTCTGCTTTCGCTCGTATACCGTTAAATGTTTAAAATCGGATTTTTCGATCTTATTAAATAAAAATTATTTCATATTTTTGGATTATGTTAGACTTATTTTATTGGTTGTCGTCGATAATTTTGTGGAAATCGGGGTTTTCAATGGCCAATCGCTGGAGTACTATAAATTTTTTTACCAAATATCCCCCTTTCACACTTAGTTTAAGATTTTGGCTCTACGATTGAACTAAAGAACATTTAAAGTAAAGTCGGAAAAGGGGATATGACTTCCTTTCAAATCCCTTCATATTTGAACAAAAATATTAAATCCTACAAAATCTCAAATGTAAGAAAAGACTCATTCACTCAAAAATGAGCTCACAAAACTGATGGAACTATTTGTTAAAAATGTATCTCCGCCCTTAGTGTTCGAGGAATAACAATAACTTATGACTCGAATTAACCAGCCAGAACGTGAGCAGATCCCTTAAAAAGGCAAAGGACAAATTTTATGATTTGGCTTCAACATTATCAAAAATCGTATTTTGTCCTTATTTTAAGGAGCTCAATCAAAATGTATCTTCTCCCTGGATTGAAAATTTACTCATTCGAAGCCAACATAAATGTGTAGCTGGAGATTTCGTTCAAATTTGTTCTAATTTTTAGTTAATCGTTTTTGAATTTCCAAAAATTGATGAAAATCCTCTAAAACATGTGAAATCTTGTCAAAACGACCCAAAATAACTGACGACCAACCCCTTAAATAATAAACTTTGAATTGAGGTGACTTATTATTTGTTTGTTTTGTGGACTGAAATTTTCCGCGGTTAGGGCACCCCTTTTAAATTGGCCCATTTATCATCGTCTGTTCACAGCTGGATATCAAAAATTCCCAAAAATTGCAAATTTCTTATCTAAGCTGTAAATCAAAAGATTAAAATCGTACGCTGTGCAATTCGGACAATGGCGCTGGCTTGACAAATACTTTTAAGGTGTTATTTCACAGCAAAATACGCATATAAGCCAAAAATAACTTCAAAATTGTTCATTCAATGGAAAAGATTTGAAATTAATTTACTGGGAATTTTTTGAATATGCACATTTCGGATCATTGTTTGAAATTCAAGCGTTAAAATGGCCTGGTCTTAAATTGTAACAGCTGATTTGAAACACTTGGTTCAGCTGGTTAACATCTGCGAAATACTGCTTATAACCGAGAGAAAAATCGAAAATAATGTATTTGATGAAAATATTCAAAATTTTTTTTTTTTAATTACTGCCTGACTTCCAAGTGGCGAAGAAACCAAAAGTGGAACGTTGAACTAAATCCGTCGTTTCCAGAGCCCACATTCGCTTTATTTGCAAATTGAAAAATATAGAGAATTTCAAATGAGATCCAATGATACTTTTCTCTAGAAAATCGGATGAATAATTATAAGCATTTTTTAATGTCCCACTTTTGGTTTCTTCACCACTTGAAAGTCACGCGGTAAATATGCTGTTACTGATGTTATTGACTCAAAAATGAATCGTGAACTTATAAAACAAGAACTTATGAATCAAGAACTGAAATTTTGAAAAATAACTGAAAATGAAATAAGTAAGAAATGAAAACAAAATGAAAATCTCATTCGCGATGAATCTGCAAAAATGGATATGAAAACAACAAAATAAATTCAAAAAATCTTTAAAGTAAACAAAAAAAACGCAAATTTTAATGAATATTTATTCCTTTCCTATGATGAAAAATGCTAAAATGTCACAAAAGAATCATTATTATCTACCATTTGTCATACTGATTAGGTGAATGCTTTAGTTTATATTGTGCCCCATGTTGATGATCTAGATTTATGCAATCATATATCCTCTATTCACACTTTTGTGAATATCCCGGCCAGGATTAGGAAACGTAGTGTGTTTTTAAGTAGTAGGGCCGGGATATTCACAAAAGTGTGAATAGGGGATATTGTTTCCCCAACTCCATCTTGAAAAAACTAACCATTTCTATAGCGCGTGTTTGAATCTCACTAATGTTGTCTTAGTGCTTGTTTGAGTGATTACACACCAATTAGCTTTGGCGGTCTCAATATCAAGCACCATTGCCTATATTCATAGACAACCACTGAGACAACATTCTATAGATGAACTTAGGTTTGGAAAAGGATATTATTGGAAACAACCTCGGCCAGCCTTTTGTGTTGCTTAAAATGTATTGTACTTACTTTAATTATAGATTGATAGTACTGCACTATCAAAAATGAATCTACATCTTTTAAATGTTCAAATAGAAAATGTGCAAAAAATGTACAAAAAAATGTTGTGTTTGACTGTTTTTATTCACTTAAAAAATGAATCATGAACTTATAAAACAAGAACTTATAAATCAAGAACTGAAATTTTGAGAAATAACTGAAAATGAAATAAGTAAGAAATGAATGATGAAAACAAATTTAACTTCTCATTTGCGATGAATCTGCAAAAATGGATATGATAACAATAAAATGAATTCATAAAATCTTTAAAATAAACAAAAGAAACCCAAATTTTAATAAATATTTATTCCTTTCCTTTGATGAAAAATGCTTAAATGTCACCTAAGAATCATTATTATCTACCATACTGATTAGGTGAATGCCCTAGTTTATATTATGCCCCATGTTGATGCACCAGATTCATGCAACCATATATTGTTTTCCAAACCTAACTCCATCTTGAAAAAAACTAACCATTTCTATAGCGCGTGTTTGAATCTCACTAATGTTGTCTTAGTGATTGTTTGAGTGATTACACACCGATTAACTTCGGCGGTCCAAATATCAAGCACCCTTGCCTTTATTCATAGACAACCACTGAGACAACATTCTATAGATGAACTTAGGTTTGGAAAAAAATATTATGGGAAACAACCTCGGCCAGCCTTTTTTGTTGCTTAAAATGTGTTGTACTTTATGTTATTATAAATTAATAGTACTGTACTTTCAAAAATGAATCTACATCTTCTAAATGTTCTAAATATGGCAGTGTGCAAAAAATGTACAAAAAAATGTTGTGTTTGACTGTTTTTATTCACTTAAGTTAAAACGCTTAGAGCATCTAAAAATACGGTATTATTTTGCAAATCTTGTAATGTGTAAGAATAAAAATTTGCTAGAAATATGGACTTATGTGAACTTAATTGAAATAAAAGTGGGTGGAAACGCAGTTTATTAACCGTCGCTAAAAAATCTGAAAATTTCCAAATGCGAAACGATTTTTGATAAAATACGATGTAGGCCTAATCGAGAAACGTTATCCGCAATTTGAAGCCAGCTAAAAAGTCAATGGGAAATTTGTTATTGCTTTCTGCTTTTCCGGTTAAGTGATTTCTGAATATTTATCACATAATATTAATCGAGTGATGAAGATTTTTTTTATTTTGTACTCAAATCATTTCATTTTGAGTCAAAAAAAGTGTCCCGGAAAAACGATCTGTACGATTCACATAGCCACGATTCGCTGATGAGGTATTTTTTAATTTCATTTCATAATCTGGGAATCCTAAGAATTGTATAGACCCACTTTTCTTAGGACACTTGATTTGACTAATAAAGTAGAAACTTGAAATTCGCAAATTTTCACGAACTTTATTTTCGTTAACCTTTAAAATAATATAGAATTTCAAATAATTATTAAATGTACAACAAATGTAACAAACTTGCTTGATAAAACCAAAATGTAACAAAATATTTAAAATATTTTTCCCATTTAACTTATATTATGAGACCTGTACATTTGCCGTTAATTCTTGCCTACAAATTTATTTCACTGTAAATATGTGTAGTCTAACTGTAGTGAATGTAATTTTGAATTTGTAATAAAACACTATTTAAACCGAATGTTGTCGTCACTATGAAACAAAATCGTTGGTTCAGTATCGCTATTATAAAGTAACGCAGATTCACAAATTCCAGCCTACTCGGCACTCCTCTCAGTGCAGAAAATTCCAGTATTTAACATATTTAAAATATGATATTTTAAAATTAAAACAACTTTTCAAATTCTTCACGGGTTTTCATTCTTGAACGAAAAACTTTACAGTTGGTGAGACCAATGGGCAACACACGAGCTTTTTGCCAAAAGTGTTGCCATTAGTCTCACTGTTGCCAAAAAGTCACTGTTGCTCATTAGTTTCACCCACTGTATTTCTGTCCTAATATCGCCGAAATTGCCAATTTCACCGAAAGTGTGTTTTGAAGTTTTCATTTCAGCACAGAAACTATAAGTGCTCCGTATATAAATTGAATCTGAACTCGTCGATTGCAATTTATGTTCGTTGGAAACTGACCATGTGATCAAAAAAGTGTCAATCGACACTAACGGATTTCAAATATTCATATTTAGTTTGCCTTTAATGCCACGAAGTTATGATCGGAGTCAGTTATAAGCCAAAACAATTGTGTGTGAAAAAAAGCTACTTTGGCATCGTTTCATGCCCACATTAGTATTTTATATAGCTGTAAATATGTAAATTTCTCTGTAACGTCGGTTTAAAACCAAATAATAAGTTTTTAAATTTAAAGTTTTGATATAAGAAAGACAGAATAAACAATTCTGAATCGAGAAAAGTCACTCAAAATTCCTATTATCCCTATTGAATCCCTAAAGACTGTTTGATAAGCATTAAACGTAGAAAATTATATCTCATTATTCTGATGTTTTGGCATTCTGGATCTAAATATCCCAGAAATATTATTAATTTCAGACGGTCTCAAAAATTTGTGATGGTCGGAAATCAACTTATTTTGAGTCCTTATAGCTTTTTATTGTCAATAAGTTATGAACAAGTATCAGCACCTCCTTGATTACTTTGCAAAAGTAAGATCGTTGATTATAAATTGGATGTTTTGCAAACTGGTAACTACACAGTGCATTTTACAAAAAACGATACGATCCAATCCGATCTAATAATGCCAATACGATCCAATCCAGTTTTGCCGATCCCTGCTTGCTTCAGTTTTGATGCACAAATTATTTTAAAACATATTTATTCACTTATTATTTATTTAACGTTTCGATTTATTTTTCATTATCAAGGATGTACTTTCAATACATCATGTTTAAGTTTTAAGTTCATTAATAAAGGAGCAGAATACTAGCAGTTTAACAGAATGAAAAAAATAAAGTTGATACATTTTTGAAGCTGAGAACACTGAATCAAATTATATTGGTTTTAGAATAAATAATTCAATAAAAATTATTTTGCACATTCGAGGAGAATACAGTTAGTTTTGTCACAAGTGCAAAAAGGTAAATGAATGCCTCATAAAAAAGTTGCTGAATTTTGCTTCTTGCTGGCGGTTCAGCTAAGAGTGAGACTCTTTATTTGTTATGTACACTGGGTGCACCCTTATCCGTACGCCTCAGCTCGGCCAAAAATCGTACGGATAAGGGTACATCGTACGGATAAGGGTGCGTACGGACAAGGGTGCACTCAGTGTAATAAAGTTATGTATAAAGTCGTACTCTTAATTGAAACGCCAGCAACAAGCAAAATTCCAGCAAATTTTTTATTAGACATATCTTATGTACGGCAGTTTTTCTGCTAATAATTTAAACTACATGTATGTTCAAATTGTAGCCCTTGAATAATAAAAAAAAAAAAATTTAAGTTCAATAAAAATTTTTCAAAGTTGTCAGCAACTAAAGTAATCTTGAAATATTATTCGTAAAAATCACAAAAATTTAACTAAAACACAGGCAATTGCAAAAAACTTCTTTCTTTTTTGAGTAGTAGCTGATAATTTTTATCACAGAATATTTTTACAAGGCGACAATTTGAAAATGATTCATAAATGTTGAGCTCAAAAAAATTCTGTCGTTATCTTTCTTTAAGGGGGTAGCAGCGATGTGGCAGACTGGCGTCTATTTAACTTACGAAAATAATTAGCTGGTTTATTTTTTTGTGCTTGTTATCGTTAGCTGAACCAGAATAAATGTGTATCAGCTCATTAAAATCATTTTTTATCTATTTTAGGAAAAATTTGAATTCGAACTTTTATTTTTGAATTCGTAAAATTTTCAAAAAAATTCAAAATATTATTAAATTTCCACGCATTTTTCACTCAAAAATTTTTTTGCTTTTTTCTAAAATCTGCGAATAAAAACAAAAAAAATAGCCGCTTTAACTTTTTTCATGCATGTTTACATATTTGCTGAATGCTGTTTGAAAAATCATAACGTGTTCATTTGTCATTTTTTGTCGACTTTTTTTAAAATTATTATGAAAAATTTTAGCAAATCAAGTCCAAAAATTTTTATCAATGCTTTTTTTTAAATCTTCTTTAAAAATCATGTCGAATCATCGGTGTAATTGTCTGGTATTTATTTGATTTCCGTATTTCAACCGATGGAGTCAATTGAATATCGTTTCTGAACTACTGATGAAATTTACAACACTTGCTTGTGACACCGGTTTTGTGCCATTTGACACGCAATTTATTTAAAATTTATTTATCAAAAAATCAATTTAAAAATTGGGGTGTAATAGGCCTAACTTAACTTTGAAAAAATCAGGACAATTTTTTCAATAATTTAACTCAATTTTTTTTTTTCTTGATCTTTTAAAATAAACTCTTTATAACAGAGATTTTCATGTTTTTTTTTAACTAGAACTTGCGAAAATTATATAATTTTCATAGGTGCATAGAAACTAATAATAAAAATATAAAGGCAGAAAGGTTGCAGGAGGATCCTTACGGGAAAGTTTTCGTAATGAAATCTAAAAATGATGTGTTCGGACAGCTTATCTTTCAATCATCGAACTTCTCCATGCAATCTTTCCGTCTTGTTTTTCCGTTGGTGATTTTACGGCAGGTAATCAGCATTGTTTGTTATCTTTACAGGATTTTCGTGTTTTTATGCGCGGTGGTGAAGGACGAATTGAGATAGGCATTAGTATAAAAGTGACTTTCTTAAAAATAATCGACTTTCATTGGACGCTAATTTTTATCGCAGTAAACTTTATTTTTTTCCTATGATTAGCCTACAAATTTCGATTTTTACGATTTCGTTTGTAAGGACAATTTTTCATAGATGGAAAAAAATACTGTTAATACCTGTACGTCCTAATGGTGGTTTAATATAAGTGACCACAGACCCGAATTTTTAATAAATTTTCATACTTAGGAGCAACGTTATTATAATTTTTCAATTTATTTCGTAAGTGTCTAAAAAGAAAATTCAAAAGTACAAGTAAGATTACTCAGATTTTTCGATGTGAAAAATTACTTATACAAATTTCATTACTTTATAAATGCAAATATTTTTCCATTTATAGTTCCTGATTTATTGATATTTAAAGTGAAAAACTGAACTTTTTAGCTTAAAAATGATATAAATCACCATGAGGCCTCTGAGGGTTAATTTATAAATACCAATAAAATCGATGAATAATTAATTCTTATTATCC
This sequence comes from Oikopleura vanhoeffeni, assembly GCA_004367855.1. NCBI lineage: Eukaryota > Metazoa > Chordata > Appendicularia > Copelata > Oikopleuridae > Oikopleura > Oikopleura vanhoeffeni. The sequence continues at coordinate 72,194 of SCLH01000888.1, forward strand.
AAATATTACGAGTAGACTGATTACTCATAACCAATAAAATAATTCATAAATAATGCCGTTGTTTGATCAACTCAACTGTATTGTATAACCATTTAAGTTGACTTGGTTAAAAACGTAAAATTTACAAAAACGGCATCGTTTATTGAGTATTGTATTGGTTTTGAGACACCATTTATATATTTAATTTCCTTTTACAAATGGTATTTATTTACCGTGTTAGTTAAAAGGCCGGCTTCAAAAGTGAGAAAAAATAGACTCGTCGGAAAATTGCTTAATTTTTTTCGTACACGTTTTTCATCTTTACATTTGTAGACTTTTCCGCGCCTAACATTTTATAGCAAAA
>SCLH01000888.1:72557-98834 GCA_004367855.1 Oikopleura vanhoeffeni
TTCAACTTTTTTTTCTTTCAAAAAATCACTCCGAAACAAAGAACCAATTCTGTCACATCGCTGCGAACCCCCTAATGAAGTGTTCACTGAACCTCGGCTTCAAAGGCACAGTTAACGCAGTTTTCTTTTTCTGTAGAGACAAAATAGTTGAAATATCATCATCAATTTCTTAATAATTTCAAGCTAGTTTGCGCTGACATATTTCATAAATTTCAATTTCATGAAGCCTATTAAAATGCACTTAGTCAACAATGAGTCTTATAGAGTTTATCTAGCAGATTGGTAAAGGTTAATATTTCTCTGATTCAAGAGAAATTATTGCAAATTCGGAATTATCTTGCAAAATAGCTTTTTTTTTATTTTTGTAATTTGAAATCGTGCAATACAATTGTCGAAACACATTGACAATAATCAAGAACGCAAAATAGGAAATTATTAAAAAACATAATTATATTTAATGTCTCGATTTTTAATTTTCTTCGAAAGTGTTGTTTACTCAAAGATTCGAAATAGTAACATTGATTTTTTATATATTTTCAATTTACCCGTACATAAGTTTCCAAGAGTGGGAATCGCAATTTAGAACTCTTGATCCGGAAAAGCTGGACCTTTCTTTACGCGCACAAATGCGGGGGGGCCGTTCAAAGTAGTTCAATATTTCAGTAAATTTTCATTTTACACAATAACCAAGTGTATCAATACACGAAACACATAACTTAGAACAACAATTCACAACATAATTAACAACCTAATTCACACAATATCAACATAATTTACAAACAATTTAACAACATTTAACATTATATTTTGTATAATATCCCAGTATGACGATTGAAATAAGAATTTCAAAAAACTCAAAAATGGTACGAGTTTAACCTACTTGTAGAGAATTTTTCTGGTCATTTAAGACTTAGGATTTTTTTTTTTATCGAAAAAAATTTCAAAAAAAAAATCGATTTTTAAGGTCAATTTCGCGATTTTACAGGTAAACATGTGATCCAGTTCTACGCGCAAGCCGTATGAAGTGCTTAGAAGGCTGATTTCTGGGCCAGTGAAAATAAGCGTTTTTCGGCTACCTGTTTTTTAAATTTGAGGGTCGGCGACCAATATTCTGACCTCTAATGAACCGTCCAAAGTTCAGGTCAATCTCAAGTTCATCGTATATCGACTGTAGTACTCCCAAAACGAATCGGAAGGGTGACTTCTAATGAACGTATTACGGAACAATGGGTCAATCAATGTACTGAGAGGTCGCTAGACGAGCAAAAACCTGCTCCAACACCAGGTCAACCCTCAAGTTCACGTAATAAGACTTGTAAGTACCCTAAACAGAATCGGAAGGGTTGACTTTCTGGATGAACGTATTCGCAACTACTCCGGTCAATATGTACTGAACGGTCGCTCAGAGAGCAAAACTTTGTTGTTTTAGTTTTCTGCTCTCTACGACCTTCAGTACACTTATGACCATAGTTTGCTAAACGTCAGAAAAAATCACCCTTCCAATTCTTAGGGAAAATACTTACAAGTCATACGACGAACTTGAGGTTGAAACTGGTGTTGCACGCGTCATAGAGGTTCCAATATTGGTCGCCGACCCTCAGTTAAAAAAACGGGTAGCAAACAACGCTATTTTTCAACCTGGCCAAAAAATCAGCCTTCCTACCTCATACGGCTTCGCTAGAACTGGATCAACATTTACCTGTAAACAATCACGAAAAATTGCACCTAAAATCATTTTTTTTGCAAAATTCATTAAAAAAAAATCCTACGTCTTACAAATGACCAGAAAAAAACCATCTCCTACAAGACCGCGTTAAAAACATCGATACCCATTTTGAGTCTTGGAAATTCTTCTATCCAAATCGTCTATAGCTCCAAGCAACTCCAAGTGATTCAAAAAAAGTCGAATTACAACAATTTTTATATTTTCATTCTGTCCAATGTATATATTCGGAAAAATTTTTGAGTTTCTCCATTAGTACAGAATTTTCGAGAATCGATAAATAAAAGTCACAATTGGATGTCCGATTAGAATATCATCATATTTCAGTTTTTGAAAAAAATTAACCAGAAGAAAAATGACCTAACTATATTTAAAGTACAATTTTTATTTACACATACAGTATTGTAAAATTATATTAAACAAGCGACAACTAACGTGCAACACATTTTAAGAATACAAAAGACATACCAAGGTACTTTCAGATTATCGAGGCGAGGGCGTTAAGGTAGCTTCTTTTTCGCTGGCTACACGATACAAAAAACCGTTTCTTGATAGCTACGGTTTTTGCTGGAGAGGAGGGCCGCCTAAAAAAACTACCTTAACGAATCAGCATCAACAATCTGAGATAATCAAAATGTTTGTCCCAATTTCGGCACATCTGAAATTTTTTTTGGATCGGATCGGGATCGGATCGGTCGCTTTAATTTTTTTTGGATCGGATCGGGATCGGATCGGTCGCCTCAAATTTTTTGGATCGGATCGGATTAGATCAAAAGATTGGATCGGATCGGGATCTGATCGGTCGCCTTTTGAAAAGATCGAATCGGATCGGAAACCGATCCGATTCCGATCCAATTGTGCCAACCCCTGGGTAACAGGCTAAACACAACATTTCCTTGTTTTTTGAGGTATCTTTTTTTAGGATATAATTTTTTGAGGTTTTCCATAAGTACATCCTCGCGAATCGACAAATCTTAGTTCTGAATTTGGATTGTTGAATTTGAAAATCTTCATATTTTCAGTTTGTTTTCAGCATTAATTTTTCATAATTAAACTAAATTTCTGTTTTATAGCAATCTTATAAACCTTTGAAATATCATTTCACGATTCAAATGTTTTTAATCGAATGAATATTTCTTATTTCGTTCTCGTTTATATGCAGTATTTGGCAGATGATAAGCAGCTGAATAATGTTCATTTTAACCAGCTGTAGCAATTAAACACCATCCGATGATTGACGGCTTGATCAAAAACAAGTAATCAGATACCTGCATATTCTCAGATTTCCCGGTGACCAAAATGTAAGGTAGGCCCGACAAAATTTTTTCTGCCTACGGTAGCTGATTTTTGATATCTTCTCAAAATTCATAAATATAATGATCAATCTGAAATTTTTTTCAAAATTTTACCAGGAAAGTGTTCGAAAACGCGAAATCGTTTATATAATTCCCTATTTTTAAAAAGTTGTCATTTTTTCAAGGGAGTGGCTGTCAATAATTCGGGGTCAGGGACGAATCTTATCGAGATGATTATTATATGAAAATTTGAACAAAACGAGCATTTTGGTGGTCTTTTTTTCTAATTGTTTTGAAAATATTGCTTGGGACCTATATGATATAGCCTAAATATCATATACCCTATATGATATAGGCTATAAATTAAAGCCTCTAATTCTTTTAACGAACTAATGGTAATGTAGGATGTGCGGGCGAAGGGAGCTAATCCTGAGACCCCTTCTGGCCACTCATGAGGCCACTCCTCAGCCCGCACATCCTAGATAAACATAAGTTCGTTAAAGGGATATGATATCCTTTTCCCAACGGAACTCCATCTCAAAAATGTTAACTATCTCTATAGCGTGTGTTCAAATGCCCACTAATGTTGTCTTACTGATTGTCTTGAGATGATTATAGCAAGGTGCTTGATATTGAGACCGCTAAATTTGATCGGCGTGTAATCACTCAGCAATCACTAAGACAATCACTTAGACAACATCAGTGCGGATTCGAACACGCGCTATAGAGATAGTAAACGTTTTTGAGATGGATTCTGTTCGGACAAAAAATATAGGCTATATTCGTTGACGAGGAAGGCAAAAAATTTTAATTTGGTCTAGTAAATTTATGTATTTTAAGTAGAACTTACCCACTAGACGATATAGTAAAATGTCTACCTTACTCGTGAAGGTATATTTTTATTAAGATTTATCATTTTTCAAAAATCCCAAACACGATTTATGAAATAAAGAGCATGAATTTTAACAAAACTATCCGTAAGGCTCTGGTAGAGCCGCTCTGCACGATCTCATCAGCTACACATTCATTTTTTTTGTATATTGTTCGACGACATCCGATTTTATATTACCCTGAAGAAATTTTTCCTTAATTTTTTTTCTAATTTTTAAAAGATAATTGACTTTTGAGATCTCAGTTAACCATTTATTATAATTAACAAATCAGAATTAAATCTACATGTTTCGCTTTTATTGCATTTTCAAGATTTGTTTAAGAATAAAAGGTTTAGGAAAAGGTTGCGACAGCAAAACAGTACAAACCAATCCATTTTAATTGTTCGCAAAACCCGAAAAAGTGAAAAATAGGCCTAAATTGTGAAATGTGTAGGGTGGGCAAGAATATTTTTTAAAAAATGCCCAAAATTAAAACAATGCAAAGGAGTTGTGGTCTTTTTGGTCGTTCAGGTCTGGTCTAAGTATACGAATGAAGAAGGCTTCAGCGTTACGACGTTCAAAATACGAACCAAATCTCCTCTGCAGAATTCTAAAATGTTGCATAAATTTATTATAATGGTATTTGTTATGGCGCAAAAAATAGGATTGCGATCCGACAACCTCCTTAAACATTGTCTCAAGAAGTAAAAAAAAATGTTTCTAATCTTTGGCAAAATCAGCTTGGATTATATCGTTAACTATCTTCAGGGACAAAAAATAAGGAACCAGGAGTTCTATGAATATGCACATTTCTGATCACTGGTTTTGATTGAAGCATTATAACTGGCATGGTGTTAAATTGTAACAGCTGATTGAAAACATTTGGATCAGCTGGTAATTATCTGCGAAATACAGCATATAACCGGGAGAAAANACCTGCTGTAACTGATGTTATTGACTCAAAAATGAATCGTCATTTTTTTCTGTATTTCAGATGTAATTTTTGCCCGTTCAAATATGAATCCGTAGCTAATTAAGTCACTATAAAACAAAAACTTAGTTTAATTATGAAGAATAACTGAAAATATAACGAAATTCCAATTCGACGTTCCAAATGGAGAACTCTGAATGGAACTCCAAAAAAATGTGAAAACTTCAAAAATGAACTCCGAAAGAACTATATAAACCATTTTACTCTTTCAAAGATGCACAAATGCTCAAATGTCTGCTCTGAGATAAATGTGGAAGTTTACTTTTAAAGACAAAATATGATAAAACCATAAAATATACCATGAAATTTATGGTTGTACTCTGTAAATCGAAAGTTACATTTTGGTTAAATTCTTGGTGCTGATTGGATCATTATTGTCGAATCAGAAATTGTGAAAAATGAATGATGAAAAGAAACTGAAAATATGAAGACATGATTACAAAAATGAACTCTAAAAATCCGATAATGCACTCATTTTCTTTAAGGAAAAATGATAAAATGTCTCAAATATATTGAGGCAAAAATTTCAATTATTTCAAGTTGTTGCTAATTAAATCGCTACAGAAAAAAACTCTGCTAAATTATGAAAAATTAAAAATAAAATAATAACTGGAAATACACCGCCATTTCAATTCGACTTTCTAACTGACGAAAATGTAAAAACTTCTAAAATGAACTCCGAAAAAGTTATTAAAATATAATTTTATAGACAAAATATGATGAAACGTAAAAAATAAGACATTAAAATTCAACTTTTCAAGCGGGGAACTCTAATTGGTTGGTTTTTCGAAAAAATGTGAAAATTTCAAAAATGAACTCCGAAAAATCTATACAAAGTATACAAAAATAAAGTTATAAATAAAATTTTATCGACAAAACATGATGAAACTATGAAATATATTATGAAATTTTGGGTTGTACTCTGTAAATCGAGAGTAACATTTTCGTTAACTTCTTGAGGCTTATTGTATCATTTATGAAGAATCAGAAAGTGGCGATTCTTTTCATGCGTTATTTACTCAAATTGGGTTATATTACTCCTTACTAATTTTAAATAATAATCGTTATTATAAGGAATCTGCAGCTGATTAGATTGCTGCATAACATCAATTCAGTTAAATTGTAAAATAATTATCGATGAAAACAAAATGAACATATCAAAAATGATCCTTACTGCGTCTTTCTGTCGACGCCTACTTGTGACGCCTGGCAAGCCATTCAGAGCGCCATTCAGAACGTCACTACCTACACTACAGGTAGGCGTGGACAGAAAGGCGCAGAAGGGATCATTTACGATATATATGAAAACATTGTTATTCGATATTCCAAATTGGAAACTTTGATTGGTCGATTTGCAAAATGTGATAACTACAAAAATGATCTCCAAAAATTTAATAACAGTAAGAAGATAATTTCAATGAATATTTATCCCTTTCTTACGATGAAAAAATGCTAAAATGTCTAAAATAAACTGGGGCAAACATTTCGATTATCTTAAATTGTTGAAGCTGATAACTGATAACAACTTATGCTGATTGGCTGAACTCCCTTGTTTCCATTATGGCAAATATCCTTGACAAGCCTATTGTGTTGATCAAAAATGTGTTGCCCGTTATGTTATCGCGGAAATAAATACAATTATCAAAAATGAATCTACATCTTCCAAATGTTGCAAATGTCAAAATTGAAGAACATTTTCATAAAAATAAGAAAATGTTGTGTTTGACTGTTTTAATTCAGTTAATCTATAGTAAACATGTAAAAATTTGATTTTGAAAATGTCGTAATGTGTGAAAATGAAAATTTACGAATAATTAAGTTATGAAATATGTACGTACTATTAAAAACTCAAATATATCGATAACCGACCCTCAGAGTACAGAACCTAAATATTTGAATGATACAAACATGCAAAATATTATCACCCAATCAAAACCCTGGATTGTGGAAAGGTCGATTTCATTGATCAGATTAAACCAATTAAATAGTCAATATCAAATGTACTTTGAGGGTCGGTAATCCATATAAGAAAACTCAAAAATGTTATCATTTCAGATGTTTTCCTGCTCAGAAATAAATATAAAGGTTCTTGAGATTGCCTCTGTTGAGCTTAAAATTTGTGATGAGATAGATTAAGTAACAGACAATTTGTAAAAAAATAGAAACTCAACGTAATATTTTTTCTAGGGGTACAATTTGCACAAATTTTAAAATTTTAGCAGTAAAATTGCCGTTTCTACCTCACAATATAGAGCCTCAATTTTAGCTGACACTACAGCAACAAGCAAAAATTCCGCAACTTTAAAAATGAGCCCTTGTTCTTTGTTTCACTTGAAACAAAACAAACTGTATTCTCCTCGAATGTGCCATATGTACTTTTATATATAACTTTTATTCAATTATTCATACTGATTCCAATATGCTTTTTTTCATTTTTTCAAGCTTCAAAAATGCAACAAATTTTTCTTTCTCGAGGCTGGTTTTTTTCGCAGCGTTATCGGATGTACTGGCTGGTCAAAATTGGCCGATAAAGTATAGCTTCCGGTACCGGTAGTGATATTTTAATGATTAACATGTACCAAAAGATGCGCAGTTATCGGTTTTCTGAAACTGTTTAATTAAAAACTAAGGGTCATAAGTGACCGCAAGGTGGCGCCAGCGCGGAATTTGTATTCTGAGTAAAAACCGAAGGTAATATTTTCTCATGCTATAAATTGCGTTATAGCGCCACCTTGCGGTCACTTTTGACCCCTAGTTCATAATATTGTTCTCAGAAAACCGATAATTGCGCATCTTTTGGTACATGAAAATCATTAAAATTTCACTTTCGGTACCAGAAGCTATACTTTACCGGTTAATTTTGATCAGCCGGTACATCCGATAACGCTGCAAAAAAACCAGCCTCGAGACAACCTTTTGTTGTCTTGTCAACTTATTTTATTTGTGATACCGCTATTTTAACCCCGTGAGAACCCGAGGACTAAAAGGTCCCTTTTCGCACCTCAACCCTTGGAGTGGTGCGACTTTGAGAGCTTATTACGGGAAAAGTAAAAGTGCTTGGAACTTCATTGTACTCTAGTCCTCGTGATTAAGGATAGACTTAAATTTTAATAGTATGTAACTTACATTTTGACTTCATTAACCATATAGAAAAATGACATTTACAAATTGTGCTTCAACCTACGCAAATTTTTTGTAAGAAAATGGGAGACGTCAGAACAAAAATAAATAATTGAAAAGATTAAAAATTTAATTTTCAAAAAAGTGTCTTCCCCAGAAATAACCTGCAATTTTCAGTCTTTAATTTACAAGTGTTTTCCGAAAAACTAACCTAGCCTACGCAATTTATAGAATTCACTTTCAAAAAAATAAAAGTTTACTCAGAGCCGTCAGGACAAAAATTGAAAATGCAGCAGTTTCAGAAAAATTTTTCCTATCAAGTGAATCATTCAGAAGCAATCTGCAATTTTTGGTATTTAATCTACAGGTGTTTTTGAAAATAGTTCGGAGTCTCCAAGGGTTAAAAGGGTTTGTTTTTTTTTGAAAAAAACCTCAAGACCAGAAAAAATTCTATGTCTTGAAATGACTAGGAAAATTTTCTACATGATAGCTTTAACACATTAAAACCGATTTTTTATTTTTGAAATTCCTTATTTCAAATCGTCCGAGGTAATAAACCAATGATAAAATTTATTGTCAATTTGTTTAACCCCCACCCGAACGATATGTTCAACCCCATAACCCGCACGAGTGTGTTTCAGATCACACACATAGTGTTTGCTAAGGTTACTGACCTCAAACATAGCTTGTCTAAATTGAAAGGTTTACCGGGTGTCAAAATAAATTATGCAAAACATGTTCGCTTGGAAAACTATTCCTATAAGTATATTTTAAGACTCATATTTGGTCCAAATCACGAGATAAAAAAGTTATTTTGCACCACCAGGTGGTGCCGTGCAAGAAATTAATAAGGCAAATTAGAGGAACTTTCGGGGGTCTGTTCGGATATTCCGCTGGCCAAAATTACACTTCCCAATATTTTTTTGGTCTCTGTGATTTGAAACACACTCGTGCAGGTGAAGGTGGAAAACATTATTTGTCAAATATGCTGGTATCAAAAACTTGAAAGCTGATTCCAATTACGTCAAACCAGAAAATGTGGTTTACTTACAAATTTGTAAAAATAAAAATGTTACGTTTTTTAAAAATAAGTGAGCGGCAAAGATTTCACGTAACAATTTAACATTTTTAGTGCCCATGAAAAGCCGAAATTCAAATGTCGTATAAATGCTGAAAGTTTGAATGCGATACCTTTAATATTTTAGAGACATAATTTGTACCAATTATCTCTTGTGGTAATTTAGTTCCAAATAGGTTCGAAATCGTTCTCAATTCTCGATTCGGTAGCATCGTGATTCGGTCGCATCGTGATTGGCCGCCTCGCCCAGCAGTTAGTTATTTTGAAATAATATCATCTCAAGCTGAGATTCTCAACCACAAATTAGTGCACGTAATTAAACTGAAGCCTTGTAATTTTGCGCACTAAAGTTTCTTCTATAATTTTTATTTAGCTGCACTACACACATCCAAGTATTGCAAAAATACACTATTTAGTTAATGGCCCCAAGATTTATCGAATATTTTTATCGCTATCAAATAGAATTGATATCATACAAAAATGAAATTATATAAAAAGAATCAGTTCTTGAACGTAAACAAATCATTTGAAACAACACATTACATATTTTTTACACAGTTATATTTTTTTCACTTTCACGATTGACCAAATGACTATAATTCTCATACCAAATGACCACTCAGTGCCAATTGAGACTGTCTCAGCATAAGGGTTAAGGCATAAGGGAGTAACCGACGGACGCTTTATCTCGGGATTCAAACATGAGAAAAAGTTAATTTTTGCTGCATTCTCATTTTTGATATCGATTTCATCCAAAAAAGTGAAAAAAAAAATTTTCGATATAAAAAATTATTCATATTTTGTATTTTTACGAAGTATTATTTCATTCACTTTTCCGTATCTTTTAAAGTATTTATCCGTTGAATAAATTTTGTTGCACTTTGCCTGTGAATTCATCTAGAATGTAAAAATAATTTTTCGAAAAAAGGTTTTCAAACTTTTCCTTAGATCAAGAAATAGGGGTACCGACAACGCTATATCTCGGAATTCAAACATGAGAAAGTTATTTTTGCCTGCATTCTCATTTTTGATATCGATTTCATTCCGAAAAAAATTTAAAAAAAAATTTTCGACTATAAAAAAATTTCATAACTTCGATTTTAACGAAGTATTATTTCATTCACTTTACTGTATCTTTTAAGAATTAATCCGTGAATTTAATTTTGCTGCACATTTTGCCTGTGAATTCAATCTGAGGAAAAAATGAAAAATTTTTATTTTGAAAAGAAATTATCCTTTGAAGAATATTTATTTCAGTTTTGAGGTACCCAACTTGAGCGCTCGCATTATAGTACTCGAAAAATATCAAAAACCCTCTCATTCAGTTCGGCAAAAACGATTTCCTAAAAGTGCTTTTTTAAACTAACCGTTTTGAGCAAATTGGCGAAATTAATCCAAGAACAAATGTATCTTCAAAAACACCCATTTTGAGACGTTTTTTATAGAAACAAAATTGAATGAGACAAAGTTTTAAATTTCTGGCTTCATTTAGTTCCGGAGTTTTCGAATTTAGCATACTACACAAAAAAATAAAAAATTCTGATGTCACCTCGAAATTTGATTGTCACCTCAAAATTTCTTTATAAAAAACGGCCAAAATTGAATTTTTGGACCGGTAATACGACCGGTACGATCATGCAAAAAACTTCCGGTTACTTTTTTTGAAAAATTCAGACAAATATTTTATAAATGTTACAACGAGAAAATCACTGGAATTTTATTCAGCTCCTGACAGACGTTTGATCACTAAATCACTAAATGGCGTCGGTTACTGCCTTACTTGTTTAAGCAAACAGGAGTTCACTTCAGACAATCATCTCGACGCATTTTTGCATCATTTCAATTGGTTCGTGGCCTTCATTCGGAGTGAAGATCCATATTGTCCTTGGGCCATCCGCGGTTTATCTTGAAATTTGAGCTTTGAAAACACTTTATTTCAGAAATACGTTATTTCCAAGAAATTGAAACTTTTTAAAATTTTTGAGACGAATATTTATTTCAACCAGTGTCTAGTTTCGGCTTTAGAGACAACCGCGGATGGCATAATTGTCCTTTGATTCAAAGTTGCATGTAAAACTTTGACCGAGTAAATAACCTACCAAATCAGATGGAAAAATCAATCACCTGTCGATTTTAGGTCAAACCAAGTTCCCAAAATATTCACATCTGTGTTCAAACGTTTATAGCCAAATTGTAAAAAAACTCGCGGTGTGAAATAGGCACAGCTGGCGTAAAATACTTTGTTCACTTGATATTCATCTGTAAAATGCTGCATATAAGCAAATGATAATTCCTTTAATATTCATTCGATGAAAAAAATAAAGTTTTTTTAGGAAAATGCTGGGACTTATGATATTCACTCAAAATTTATCATGGACAATCATGTCAATTAATGATTATGAACGATTTACAGGGTAACTTCTCCCAATAATCCCGGGAAAGACGAATTGCCATTTTTTAATCCCCTTTTTACACTATGTGGAATATTTGAGCCCTGATTAGGAAACGTAGTGTTTTAAGTACACAGTAGTGGGGCCCAAATATTTAAGATAGTGTGAAACGGTGATATATCGCATATAAAATGTTATGAATCGTATTATGAAAAAGGACTGAAAATGTATTATGTACAGTATGTGTTTTTTTTGAGGGGGGAACAGAATATCAAGTATCCGGGAGAATCGTCTATAATTTGGGGAGAATTCTCCCGAATTGTTTACTTTTTGTTCGACGAAAAAAAAATACTCATATTGTCACGGAACCTCAGAGTACAATCCTAACTCTTGATGATACAAACAACGCTATGGACCCAACAAAACCGTTGATTGGGGCAGGCGATTTCATTGGTCTAAATTAAGAAAGGATCAACCATCAAATGGTCAGATTTCGCATTTTTAATAGTTAGGATTTGTTACTCTGGTCCCTTGATCCATATAGTACTAAAAAATGTCTACTTATAAATGAAGCTTCGAATTTTGCAGAATGCCTTTTGTTCTAAGGCAAACTTTTGAAGACAGTTTAATATGAATAATTTTAACCACAGTGCATGAAATATGAAAATATGTGTCTTTTACCTCCCATTTTTTTTTATATTCAGAAACTGAATTTATTATTTATTCGATTGTCTTATTAAATTAAAATGATGATCTAAAATAAATGTATCAAAAATGAATGAACTAAAAATTTAGAAATTTCGCCAACAACTTGCATTTGAATCGTATTGACTAAATTTGAAATGCTGATCGTAATAACATCATCGTTAAAAAATAAATCATCACATTTATTACGGTTAATTAATGTGATGCCATGATAGGCTGTCATCGGAGTTTTTCGACTTACGATAAATCGGATGTCTGAAACTTATAAATACTGTATTATCGAATAAAAATCATCTTAATCTAGTGTACTACTGTTCCACCTATGTTTGAGTTTCGCGTTGTGCAATGGCGCAAATAAGTAATATTAACAGTATGTACTTTTTTAACTTGCGAAGTGAAAATTGTCCTTTAGCTTATTAGGGCCAATTAAAAATGGTACTGGTTGAGTTATCTGTTTTGTATGGCTTTGAGCTGACCCGCTCTCTGATGCAATCAAAAAGAGAGAAAGAGGATTTTATTTTGAACGCCAAGCTATAGTCGATGTCAAGGGTTTGAGAATAAAATCCACCTAGTTACTATTTTTTATTGGCCGTAATTACCTAAAAAACAATTTTCACTTTGCAAGTAAAAAAATACATACTGTATAATATTGTATTATACAAAATGGGTCTCCATAAGAAATTTTAACCATAAAAATGCTACCTAATAAAAAAAAATTAATAAAACAAACTGTTTACTCTCAAATGTGTAAGAGACTTTGACTGTAATATGCAAAATAAATCAAATAGAAATATCTTATCTTCGAACATGGAGTCATATTTTTGAATTTGATATACTCCCTCCTATTAAACGTCATGACATTTCATGACCCCTCAGATTTGAAAAATTTTGTCAGGTTGTTTTAGAAACTTTCAAGACGTTTCAGAAACTGTCGGGAGGTTTGAGAAACTGGTATGAAAACAATTCAACCTGAAAATCTTTCAACAAGGTGATTTAAAAACGCCTTCATCAGTTTTTGAACAGGAAAACTATTTTTGTTCCGATACCGCCGAATGTGCCAATATCTCCGAATTTGCCAATATCGCCGGATTATCTTGGCAAAAAACTTTAGGCGATATTTGCCCCCCCCCCTGTATTACTTATATTCAAAAAAAGACGACACAGGAATTTAAAACCATTGTGAGCACAGAGATTATTTTACGGCTTAAATAACCTCAAACTGTCTAGAAATACCGAAAAAACATTTTGCTTAGGTTTAAAAAAAATCCTCTTTTTTTCGGATAGTTTATGGTAAAATCTAGTGTTCTAACTTCATGTTTTAGTCCTTCCCCCCCCCATCTTTTTTGTGGTGCTCAAAATATGTGTTTTCACTCACAGTCGATCGCAAAAATAGATCTAAATCTTACTATACTTTGTGTGGTAAATATAGCACGACATTGCTAGGGAACACTCGAGAGCATTTGCTTATCACGAAAATGAAAGAAAAAATAAAAAAAACTTCGAAATTTTTTGAGAATTTTGAGTAATTTTTTTTGAAAAACATTGAAACCGAATTTCGACCAGAAAAACTCAAAAGATTGAAAAGCTGTAACCAGATTTTCTTCCCGGCGTCACGCAAGCTTTGATTTGATGGTACTTTCGACTAAATCCAACGACTTTTGTTTTCGAGTTTTATTTCCAGTTTACTAAAAGGCGATTCTCTAAAATTAAACAAAAACTTTCAAAAATCTAAATGGCCTTAAATAACCGAAGCTTATTTCTCCTTCTTTTCTCGAACTTATACTGTATTCTGAAATTAAACCTAGGAGGAGTAGAAATTTGAAGAGCGAAAACCTTTAAAAAGGCGGTTTTTGGCAATCCTAGAAAATACGTGTTCGAAATTCAAAAATCTAATTCCTCAATTACGAGCATTATTGTTTTCGTGGTTCATGACAACTTTGAGTGAAATCTTATGTGAGCTATAGAATGAGTTGGAATTTGAAAATTTGATTGAGTGTTCTAGAACTCGATGCATCGTTATCACAGGGGTCAGCGAAAGATTATTCTGATAAATTATTTTTGTTATTAAAAAATAGATCAAATGGCTATTCTCAAAAGTTTTGAAACAGTTTTATATCCCTTTAACACCTTTCGCTGAATCTCAGAGATGTGGGCTGAAAAGCGGCCTCATGAGCAGGGATGGGCGTCCGAGCTAAAATATCCGAACCGATCACGTCCGAGCACCGAACCGATCCGATCCGATCTTGACTTTTCAAATCGGGCTTCCGAACCGAACCGATCCGATCACATTTTTTCAAACTCGGGTCCGAACCGATCCGATCTTGTAAAATTTTGAGGCCCGAAATTTCCGAACCGAACCGATCTTGAAAATCTGCTCGGATGCCCATCCCTGCTCATGAGTAGCTAAGAGGGGTCTGAGGAGTGTCAGGATTGGCTCCCTAGCCGCTTTACAGCCTACATCTCTCAGATTCAGCGAAAGGTGTTATAGGGATATTCCGATAAAGTGATGTACAAAGGTAAATTTTACAACCTTTTTTTTTCTTTTATGTCAAACTTTTATTGGTCAAATAACTTGAACAAAAAGATTTAAACAGAAGACAGGTTTGGGGAAGTTTTCACAAGCTCGATAAAAAACCTCGGTGAGAAAAAAGAGCGTTAGTTTTACATGAAAGAGCTCTTTTAACCCCCTTAAAATTTGCAAAAAAAATTGGTAAATCCAAGAATCAGTTAAAAAACGATCACCTGTCGTTTTCAGGTCAGAACCCAAACTATTGACATTTGTGATCAAACGTTTCTAATAAAACAGTATAAAACGCACGGTGTGAAATGGGCACGGCTGGTTAAAAATCATTTGTTCAGCCGATATTAATCTGAGAAAATTTGTATATAAGCAAAAATAATTTCAGAAATATTCATTCAGAGAAAACAGAATTAAAAAGAATCGTTTTCAGAAATATGATGTGACTGTTTTACGATACACTAACTTACCATTTATGGAAACTCACTTTCGCGAAAAAATTGTTTCCATAAATGATTATGGGTTTTCATTTGATGGTTACGGGTTTCCATCACAGAGTTGTGGGTTTCCATTAAATGGTTATGGTTTTCTATCACCAGGTTATGGTTTTCCATTACATGGTAATTTTTGGCAAAATTTGAAAAGTTGTTTTCAGCCAAAAAATTGAATATTTTTTAAAAGTTTTTATTTTTTTTCTAAATAACATGTTCAGAGATCAATTATAGGGCAGCCGAAATCAACAAACTTTTTAGAAGAATTTTGAGCAAATTACACACCAAAAACAGAGTTCATTTAACTCATAAATGGTTATGGGTTTCCATTACATGGTTATGGCCTTCCATTACATGGGTTTCCATAAATGGTTAGTTAGTGTACTTGTATATATTTTACAAATATCAAATTATGAAGATTATTACGTGCACAAATATTGCTTGTGATTTAACCGGAATCCCGGAAGATGTGTTAAGTATAGAACTATAAGCAGAATTAGAAAATGCTGACAATATATGATAAATAAGTTTTAAAATGTTATTCAAAATGTTCCTTTAAAATTTTGTTTTTCGTCCAAAATTTTTCTCGGATTTTGTTTTTGAAATATGTGAATAAAAACGAAAAAAATTGCCGCTTTAACTTTTTTCATGCATGTCTTCATATTTTGAAAAGTATAATGAGAAGTATAATGAAAAGTACAATGAAAAGTATAATGAAAAAAAACAAGAACCAGAATGAGAAAATGCTGACAATATACAATAGATAAGAACTAAAATGTATTTCAAAATGTTGATTTAATAACGTTGCTTAAGGGGGTGGCATCGACCGGCAGACTGGAGTTCAATTTAACTTACGTAAATTAATTATTGGTTTCTTTTTTCTGCTTAAATCCTTAGCTGAACCAGACATCAAATGTGCATGCTAGCTTATAAAAATAGTTTTTGCCTATTTCTAGGTAAAGATTTGAGTCCCGAACTTTATTCTTTTGAATTAGTTAAATTTTAAAGAAAATCAAAGCCATTATGAAAATTGTTCCGCATTTTTGTGTCCAAAATGTTTTCTGATCGTTTTTTTAAAATCTTTATAAATAAAGCTAAAAAATAGTATTTTACTTTTTTCATGCATGTCTACATATTTTTCTGACTGGCTGTTTGAAGATACATAATATGTTTATTTATTTGTCATTTTTTGTCGACTTTTTTAGAAAAATTATGAAAATTTTTCGCAAACCAAGGCCAAATTTTTTATTAGTGGTTTTTTGAACTCTCCATAAAAAATCAGGCTGAATCACATATTGAATGTTTTGGTATCTATAAAATATCCGTATGTCAACTAATGAGTTGGTCGGGCGATTATCATTTCTGAACTATCGATGAAATTTTTAACACTCGGATGTACACTCGATAAGTGCCATTTGGCACTAAATTTTTGAAAATTTCATGCTAGTTAAAAAATCCCAATAAAATTTCGGGTGTGATAGGCGCCATTTCTTTAGATATTAAGAACATTTTTTAATATCAAAACGCAATTGAAGGTCAATTTTTATCTCAAAAAAACTTGTTTTTCTTTACTTTTTGGCATTTTTGACCATTTTTCATCGAAAAAAAACTTTCATATCAAGGAAATTTTTTAATACGCAAAATAGGAACCCGACTCTTTAGCGCATTACACCCGACAATGTCTGAAGTTTATTAACATCGTTTTCAAATAAAATTCTAATGGATGTGCAGTGGAAAACGTTTTTTTTATATTTTCACAGATAATTAGTTATGTTAAGAAATTAAAAATATAAACGTTCGCAAGAATGCACACTTTTATTGAAGATAAATAATAAACAAAATAATTTTCACATTTTTTTTCATATATTGCTCTGAAAAAATGTACCGGATCGATGCCACCCCTTTAGTGTTTAAAATATTGATTTTGAGATGGAATTCCGTTGGTCAAATGATATATCGACTATATGATATCCTATTACGAGGAAGGTAGATCAAAAATGCCCAGGTAAAAATACAAACCAATTACAAGGTAAAAATTACAAGGTAAAAATACAAACCAAATACAAACGAGAGTGAGACGGGCCAACCAACCAATCAAATCCCTGAATTGAACACACAATTGGTTTGTATTTTTACCTAGGCAATTTTGATCTACCTTCCTCGTAATAGGATATAGTCTATATCCCTTTAACACCTTTCGCTGGATCTGAGAGATATGGGCTGAAAAGCGGCCTCATGAGTGGCTAGGAGGGGTCTGAGGAGTGTCGGGACTGGCTCCCTAGTCGCTTTTCAGCCTACATCTCTCAGATCCAGCGAAAGGTGTTAAAGGGATATTCTTATTATTCGCAAAGTTGATTTTACTGATATCACGTGTTTTAAGACATCTTCAGAAAAACAATTTCAGAAAATAATATAAACGTGAACTTGAGCAGTATCTAGAACTACAAAATAACTTTCTGCTTTTTTTCGGCTTGTTGTGCTAACAAAATTTAGGTGGGCGTAAGGTCAAACTGAGGCCTAAGGCCTTTATAAATTTTACTTTTTATATCCACTTTCCTAAGTTCTTTTTTTTTTTTAAGGCAATTTAGTGGAAATTTCCACTTAATTTGAAAATTTCTGGTTATTTTCCTGCAATCTTTTTAAATATTAACAAATGTTTATTGACAAATTACTTTAAATATGAAGTACTAAAAATGTTTAATAAAATAGTACTGACCATACTGAACAATTGAAAAAAAATACTTGAATTTCTTTCTTTGAAATTTTGTTATGTCTGAAATGTATCAGATTATCGATAATTAATTTGAAAATTGTATTTAGTTTTTTCCTCTTGGGGTCGGTGCTATTTTACAGATATGGATATGGGCTCTTGATGAAAAACTTGAAACTGAGTTGATATATTTCCTTCAATATATTATATATATATATAATATATACCTTCAATGTAATGTTACATAGTCCGGACAACTTTTGTGACCATCGAATTTTTGTATCATTGCTTTTTAACTGCAAGAGAGTCCTCACATACAAATTTTCGAGACTTTAAGTTTATAATACAGAAAAAACGAACAATGGTCACGCGTGACCATGATGTACTCTGGGAGTTGAGAAAATTTTGAGTTTTTCGGTTTCTAATTATTAAATATTAAATAATTATCTTACCTCAATTTTGACACCTTCAACCGAAATCTCCCGTTTTTAGTGTGTGTTTGAACAATCAATTTATAAAGTGAAAATTATAGATCTTAAAAAGTCGCAAAAAGTTCACCGTCAAGAGAAAGAAAACGGAAAAAATGCAAATCGATCAAGAATTGATCAAATAGCACCGACCCCACCCCTGTAATTTCAATATACCAAAAATGTTACAAAAAGTATCAAAAAGATTTATTTTCTAGTTACTCTATAAGAAGTCCTATGAGTCTCTATTTGCTTTAAAATGGAAAAGATTATCTGTTTTAATGTTATAATTGTAGTGGGGTACCTTGTGTGGAGGGATGTCGAGTATTGAGCGCAAGAAGTGTGTAGCAGAAGGAGTACGATAAGTGAGTTTATATTTCTCAGTGTTTCAGTCATGAAAAGGAACATAATCGGGGATTTTTGTGTATCACTTTTGTTGAAGCAGAATGTTCAGCAATTGTGAAAGCTGAGATGTGAGAACTAGACTGGTATGTTTATGAGAGAATGTTATCAGATTATCGTTTTTGTATTTGGAATTGTACCGAATGTGTTTCAGCTCTTTGCGGGTGTTTCCGAGGAGATTCACGCTTAACCCAATCAGAGCGCCGACTTGGTTTGTGTATTTAGGGCGGTTTTCAATTCTCCCCGGGGATAACCCAAAAGCTAAAACACATTCGGGTTGTGGTAGAGGTTTTTAAAAAGATTTACTATATTATTGTTTCCTATAATTAAATTGTTGGTGAACTATTTGGCCTTACAGTACCCCGGCGAATCAAAGACTTTTTGAAGATGTTTCTTTTACATCGCCCGTGCGCTCCTGATTTGGCTCAATGGATTGAAATATTGAGCGTGAAACATTGGCGTTTCATACTTTTAATCATGTTTTCTTACCAAAATGAAACATATGCCAAGACACGTTGGATAGAAACTGCATTGTATATCAATAATGATCACGAAAATTAATGTAATTGATTCAAAAATGTTTGCTTGAAAATGCGGCTATAATAAATACTGTTATACAGGGAATACAAAAGAGGGCGGCGGTGGCCCATAAATTCCGATGCCGCCGAATTGTTTTCGGCGGAAATGGCGCGTGGGTAGAGACTTTCGGTGCGATACTACATTGGCTATCATCCGTGTACTGTTTAATGATTTATATTAATTAATCAAAATTGCAATCTTGACGGTTTATATCTCATTCTTACTAATTAAAAAATATTTCTTGCCATTGCAGGTTTGTTTGATAAAACTTAGAGATTTCCCATTGTAGCATTTTCGTCTAGCAAATAAACAATTCTCTGATTCGGTCTAGAAAATAACCTATTTATCAATATAAATAGGACCAAGTATGATAACTCTCTAAAACACAGTTATATTTGCAAGGCAACACCATTTTTGCATCTCTCTGAATTGGGGATTTTGATTACCGATAAGACCTCTTCCGAGGAAAAGTCTTTCTCAATTTTAAATTTTAGCTATTGTTGCCACTGGCGCACTGTATTTCCTTCAGACGTTATGGACGATACACACCCACCAAGCAATTTCACCAGCGTGAATAATTTTTCTAAAATAGCATGGCCGAGATTTCGGATTCAAATTTCAATTATCACAAAAGCATAAAAATCCGACGAATATTCTGTTTTCCTGGCGCGCGTTGTTTGAGAGTGGAGTGTTGGACTAAAAAACCTCCAAATTTTTTTGACCATACCACGTGATCTCCGCACGTTTCTACGAGTACCATTTTTGGATTTTAATAAAAATTCGTCTCGAAGAGTCTCACAGGGACCTGTAAGTTTGCATTTCCAAGCCCTAGGGGTCAAATTTCTGGGTACAAAATATGTCGAAATTTTGGCTAAAGAATGCGGTCACGGAAAAAAATTGACGTCCATTGCTCAAGAAATTCATCTAAAAAATTTTCAAAAATATTTCACAGGTTCGAATTTTTTGTTAAATGGTAGTGAAAAAATGCTCAATTTGATCAAAAAACTAATGCCGGCAAAAAACACCAAAGCTACAGGAAATTACGAGATGCCTTATTTCCTACTCATCAAAATGATTCCGGTAGATGATGCGTTAGAGAGCGAAGATCACCGAATGACTAAATGTTTAGAGATTGTGAATTTCAAACCGAGAAAAAACCCAGAATCCTGTTTCCGCGATTTTTGAGATGATTGAGATTGAAAAACTTCTTCAAATTTTTTGTGTCAGCTGATCTCCGGCAGTTCTTTTAAGTTACGGGTTTTTGTAATTTTACATGCAAAGACCTTCGCTCCTCCAGAGGTGTCGCACAGGACCTGAAAGTGGGTCGATTCTCCCCTAGGGTCAAATTTCGGATGCAAAAAAATGTTTGATTTTGTTCCAAAAAGCTACGTTTATTGAGGAGATGGAAGCTCACAGATCACGATAAAGATGACCGGTCGTTAAATTAGTTTAAACATTAATACAGCGTGGTGCTAAGGAGCAAAGAAACAGTTTAATGCTTGCATTAATGATTGTGCTCACAAAGAAATGCTCCGAAATTTTTTCATACAAAAAGGGACTAACAGAAAATGAGTAAACTCTAGAAAGTTCACAAAAATTACCTATGATTTACTTGATTCAAAAAGACTAATTCGTGAGCAGGATCGATGCTAGAGAGCCATAACAATTCATCCACAGAGAGTGGATTAATATTAATGAAATGGTGAAATGGCACGGCACAGAACTGTCGTTCTTTTGGTGATAAACTAGAGAGGCAGAAAAAAGATTTGACGGGGAGATGACGTCAAAAAAGCAAAGATCAAGTTGAATTTACCATGATTTAACTCTCAAAAATTTTGCTTTTATTGAGAAAAAATTATTTCATCAGTTTGACCTTTTAGTTAATTTTTCGCCGTGCATTTTGTTTGTGAGACTCCTATCATTCACCCGTTGTTTCCCGTTTCTTAAACATGTGGATCGATCAGGTACAAATGGTAAAATAGGTCAAGCAGTTAATAGAGAATGATGTGTACGTGTTTACCGAACCGCGTAGTAGAAGCCTGCTTGTTTTGACTTCGACTCGTAAAAGTATATCTGAATACAGCGCGGAAAATTTTCTCGAGGTTTGCGCAGTTCGAGCGGACGAAAATCTGTTTGGGGTTGCGCTTTTAGAGCTAACAGCGCTTAGAGCGCTAACAGGTGTGGTAGAAACAACGGTGACCTTTATAAGAAACTGACGTTGTTTACTTAATTTGAAAGAGCATGCTTGATGTCGCGTCCTACTACATACCTCAGTGATCGTCCTTGCTGCTCCTTAGTTGCCTCAGTGTCCTTATTGCCCGTCCCTTAGCACAGGCGGCGCGCGCCGCACAACGCGCCTTCTCATATCCCGTAGATAGTGAAATTATATCGCAAAATAGTCGACACGTCACCACACCGGCGCGTTCTCGCTCTGGACGTCTCAAGCGCTAGACGGACACTGCGCTGGCGAATACTCACGTATCTTATGCTGCTCTCCTCATCCCCGATAACTTCAGTCTCTTCGCGACTAGTTTTGACTGTCTCTGTTACAGAGATCATACGATGACGCTCGTTCTTTTAATTGTCACTCAGAGCGAAACTCGTCTAACTCACGGCCCCGGCCACTTTTACTCGAGCTTCTCCTCTGAGAGATATGCTCCTGAGGATTTTCTTTTCTCTCCTTGGGAGACGAATATTTTAAATTTCAGGTGTTTCGCAACTTTTATGTTCTAGAGACTAGCAGTATTTTTAATTACCGCTTTGTTATGTATTTAATTATATCAATCAAGAATTAAACAAATTTGTGAGCTGGCAACAGAAATGCCAAAACTCTTTTCAAGGGTGTGGGTCATGAGCAGAATTCTTTTTCTGCAACATTTTTATTTTCAAAGTTGTTCGTGCTGGGCAGAACAATTGGTGAAAGAAGACCACTGCAAAACCTATCATCTNACTTTTACTTTTTCATGCATGTCTACATATTTTCTGACTGCTGTTTGAAGAATCATATCATGTTTATTTCATGAGTTAAATTTATTTAATTTTGCGTGGTTAACGAGTCGGCTTACCAATTAGGCAAGTCTCGCTGAAATAATTTTTTCAATTTTTGATTATAGAGGGCTAAAGTACATTTCGCGCAAACCGTATTTTCATTCAAAAAAGTATGATTCAAAGTATAAACAAGAGCGAAGAAACAAAACGAGGACATATTTGAACAAGAAATGAGGAAAATTTTCAAAATATTTCCAAATAGTTTCGACCGAAAATCCCCAAAAAATGTGGTATGATTTTTCAAATATCATATAAAAATATGTGGTCAACTACGCGAAAAGTTAAAGTTGCCATTTTAAAGAGTTTTTTTTTTGTTGATTTGAAACAAACACTGTGAAAAAAATTATATGGAAAAATAAGGCATTTTTTTATAATGCTCGGAACTTTTTTCAAAAATTTCTTATATTTTGTGTAATTTGAAAAGTTTAATTCGAGCTCAAAATTTTCTTAAAAAGCAACTCGAAAATTCTTAAGTTACAAAAGTTGCCTGGAGTATGAAACATTACTTTGGTGGTATTTTGAGAAAAATA
This sequence comes from Oikopleura vanhoeffeni, assembly GCA_004367855.1. Taxonomy (NCBI): domain Eukaryota; kingdom Metazoa; phylum Chordata; class Appendicularia; order Copelata; family Oikopleuridae; genus Oikopleura; species Oikopleura vanhoeffeni. Next base: position 95,477 of record SCLH01000888.1, read on the forward strand.
TATAAACCCAGTGGAAAGTTTTTTATCAAGAGCCCATATACGTATCTGCCAAAATGCACCGACCCCCTTAAATCATATACCAAAATGTTACAAAAGTATCGATAATATTTATATTTCTTATTTTCATCATAAAAAAATATAAAAAAAAAATCGATTTTTTTTATTATTTTTTAGCAAATTTCACAATTTAAACTAACTGTATTTTATGAAAATGTATCAGATTATCGTTTTTTGTATTTGGAATTGTACATGGGTATTGTACATGTGTATTGTACATGTGTATTGTACATGTGTATGTTATATTTTCTAATCATAAACCGAAATGTAAGATAAAATCCATAAGATATACTTTTCCAATTTTCATGAAACCAATTTCCATTTTTTTCTTTTTTTTAAATAGTTTTTAGCAAATTTAACAATTTAATCTTATTACAATTAACCGTATTTTATAAAAATGTAAAAGATTATACCTATTATAATAAGTATTATAAGTTATCAATAAGATTAATTTCACAAACTTTAATAATCACAAAAAATTTCAAGAAATTTTTCTTGATATTTTTCTGTATGACTTCATTCAAAAATATTTTTACATCATTATGTTTGGTTATTGTCAATAACTTACTGAGAGTTTCCGATTTAATGAAAATATACCCATTTTGACATGGCTTTCCTTCTGAAGGCCGTCAAAAAGCTTAATTTGGGCGTTTAATAATTTTTTAGCGACTTTCACAATTACTTTTTATGAAAACTGACTGTATTTTTTTAAAAGTATTATATATTATTTGTTCTATAATTGAAATTGTTGGTGAACTATTTCGGCCTTACAATGTACCCCCCGAATCAAATATTTAAAAATGTTTTTTTCATGCCCTGGCTCCTGATTGGTCCAATGGTTGAAATTGAGCGTAAAACAGGCGTTTCAAACTATTTGAATCATGTTTTATACCAAAATGAAACATAAGCAAGACACTGTGATGAAACTGCATTGTATATTCAATAATGATCACGAAAATTAATGTANAACTGGCTTCATGACACCCTGTAAAATCTCGAAAATTTGAGCGAAAAATCGATTATTTTTTGAAAATTTTTCATAAAAAAAAAAAATCCTTAGTCTTAAAATGACCAGAAAAAAATTCTCTACAAGATAGCCTTAACACATTTAAACCGATTTTTGACTTTTGAAATTCCTTATTTCAAATCGTCTGCTGTATATCTATTACGGTACTTTCTGGGGCTTTTATGCCACCTTTTGAGCCGAAATTTTTATAATTCGGCTTTTGAAAGCGACAGTCGTTTAACGACTCATCCGAATAAGTTGTTAGATAACTTAAACTGAGCACAAATAACTCATGAATGATAAAATATCGAAAAATGTGTCCAAATCGGACCATTTTCCGGTTTTTTCTATGATTATTGAAATTCTTTGATTATCAGTAAATGAAAACTATGTTTTGATTCGGACCATTTTCTGTCAATTTTTTTTTTTAATATTTGTGTTCAGTTTGAGCTATTTAAAAACTCGATCGGATTAGTAACTTTCAAAAGCCGAATTAAATAGACTTGTTGGCTCAAAAAGTGGCACAAAAGCCCCAGCAAGTACCATGATAGATATAATTAACGCTTTAAAGATACTAAAATTTTCGACCAAAATGTATTTAATTTACTCGAAAATAAATCTGAAGCTAATTAAATCGCTTAATAAATCGCTATTAAACAAAATAATTTTAATAAATTTATTATTAAACATAAAAAGACATGTACGTATATGAAAAATTCAAAAATGATATCTTAAATACTTGTTGACTCATTGAAGCCTGTCTGTTCAAACTTGAAAATTTCCAATTTTTTTAATTTGCTAGTATTTTATGATTTTCTCAAAATCAATGTTTAACCTTCATAACAGGCTTTGAAAAAAATGGCTGTTTGACTATTTTTCATCCCTCTGCCCAATATTTTCCAATTTTTTTTTTGCCTTGAAAACGGAAAGAAAAAACAGCGATTCTTTTTGGTAGCCTGATTAATAATGAGTTTCGCGTTTTGTGCTAAATAAAACGCATTACCAAAAATGTATCTCCTCTTTTGTTCGCCACCGATTTGGTGGCTATAAAATATTCCCATTACGTGAAAAGGTTGCCTTCAACTGAAAATGTATACTAAAAACTGCAGCGTGAACCTTTTTGAATTCTCCACTTTTTAACCCAGACGGCTAGACCGCATAAGTATTTAAGCAAAGTATAGGCAATTTCTGCTGTCGCCTGAGTAAAAAACGGAGAATTCGAAAAGACTCACGCGGCAGTTTTTAGTATACATTTTCAATAATTATAAGGTTCTGTAAAGATCCCGATCCGATCCGATATTGACTTTTCAAATCGGGCTTCCGATCCGATCACATTTTTCAAACTCGGGTCCGATCCAATCCGATATTGAAAAATTTTGAGACCCGTGAATCACGCTATACTCTCAATGTTGTATTTAATGTATATCTTTACCAGGGAAGGGCATCCGAGCAGATTTTCAAGATCGGATTGGAAATTTCGGGCCTCAAAAAATGAAAATGGCAAAAATTCCCTGAAATTTTTTTTGAAGATCACTTTGAGCTAAAAATAAGAATTCTGCCTGCTCAGATTACATCAGAAATCGTCAAGGAAATTTTGACTTTTTATGGACTTTGAAGTGGAGTTTGGCTCTTGACTTTGAAATTTTTAATAAAAAAATCTTCGAAATATAACTTTTCGCTAACAGACTGAGCACAAGAAGAGAGTAATCCGAGACATCGATTACAAAAAAGTCTCAGCATACTCAAAATCCAGCCAACAAAAATGCCACAAATGTCCCGAAAGCGTTGGTAAATTTTAAAACTGCAAAAAATGTCACAAAAGCGTTGGTAAATTTTTAAAGTTCCACAGATGTCACAAAAGCGTTGATAAACTTCAATCAAATATTTAAAAATGTTTTTTTCATGCCCTGGCTCCTGATTGGTCCAATGGTTGAAATTGAGCGTAAAACAGGCGTTTCAAACTATTTGAATCATGTTTTATACCAAAATGAAACATAAGCAAGACACTGTGATGAAACTGCATTGTATATTCAATAATGATCACGAAAATTAATGTAATCGATTCAAAAATGTTTGCTTGAAAATGTATAATAAATACTGTATACAGAATACAGAGGGAGTGCCAATATCGCCGAATTGTTTTGGCAGGAAACTTTCGGCGATATTGTACCTCCCTGTACTGTTTTTGATTTTATTAATGTTTAATCAAGAATTAATCTTGTTCTCTTAACGTTTATATTATTCTTAATAAAAAATATTTTTTCCATGAGTTTTGAATTAATTTCCCTTTAAATT
>SCLH01000888.1:101598-120732 GCA_004367855.1 Oikopleura vanhoeffeni
ACTCATGCGGTCTATCACTGTGCTTCAGTGCAACCGGTAAAATTCCTTAACCACCCTAATGACGCATAACCATGACGTTGCATTTTTCACAACATATTTTCGATTCACACCAACGCCCGTGCTTTCCGTACCCAAATTGACCTTAATAAAAACAAATAATGCTGACTAATTTGGGTACGGAAAGCACGGGCGTGCTTAGCGTACCCAAATGGGTACACTAGACACCGACTCCTTAAAGCGACACCTACCTCCTTGGAATGAAATTTTTTGTGAAAAATAAATTTTCAAAATAGTTTTCAGGAGCTTATCACACTTTGCAGGCCTTTAGATGGTGAGATAAGTCCAGCACATTGGTACATTTTCTCAGAACAATATTTGAAAGAAAAAAATGTGGAAATTAATTTTTTAATTCCTTATCTTCAATAAAAGTGTTCATTCTCACAAACGTCCACATTTTTATTTTCTTAGAATAACTATGTTTTTTTAAATAATTTATTAAACAAAGTTTCGCTAAATAAGCATCTTCAAGTTTTTGAGAAATAATTTCAGAGTCGTTTCAAGACTTCAAAGTTTTCAGAATTTAGAAAATATTTTAAGATTTTAAAAGATGTGTGGGCAGAAAAGTTTTAATTTTTTGGCCTAGTATTAAATTATAGCAAAACTTTTATGATCCTTTTTATCATTTAGCGAAGGTCGGTGAATACGTATTTTGTATGCTTCGGCTTCTCAGAAGCTTGATTAAGGGGGTGGGCGTCGTAATTTTTTGAGCCCTTTATAGAATAAATTTATGATACATTGATATCGGTTATGACTAAAGTTGACCCAAGGAATCTCATGGTGGCAATTATTTTTTTCCTAATTATCGAATTTGACGCTGATTGGTTAAAAATTTTGATTAGCTGTAAGCCAACTTTTTGATCAGTGAAATCTGAGCTTCAATTTGGTGGTACTTTTTTTCCGATCAGACGAACAATTCCTTTTTTTTCGAACCTTTCATTTCCGGTTAACTTATAGTCATATTTCTAGAATTCTAGGGTGAAATTCAAAAAAATGGCTCCAACATATCAGTCACCTCACTTTTCCCGTACTCTGTGTAAATTNACTCAGCCGATTAAGTTTTTAGATAGCTCAAACTGTGCACAAATATCTAGTGAATAATACAAAATATAAATTGGTCCGAATCAGACCATTGTTTCTATTTTTTCTCAGACCTTTGTTAATATTTTTTAACAAAAACTAATAATTAAACAATTTTAGTGATCTGAGAAAATAAAATAAAAACATTGGTCTTATTAAAAACAATTTTTAATGTTTATATTAATTAGATAATTGTGATCAGTTTGAGCTATCTAAGAACTTAATTGGATGACTCGTTTTCAAATGGCGCGTCGTTTTCTCACCTCCCGTTTTTTGAGGGATCAAATCTTTGGGAGAGGGCAATATAGGGATATCTGAGATCCTTTTTTAAAAGTCGATTTTTTCAAATCACACCAAGTTGGAAGTTAAAAGCCTTGGATTGACAAAATATGTTCAATAGGCTTTATGCCTCGTTGAGTTAACCTTCCGCGGCATAGGACATTTTGAGAGGCTCAAGCCACTTTGCATTAGCCAAAAATGATTGCGGAAATTTTTCCTTCGACCTGATTTCAAAATCAAATAATTTAAATACAATTATTGTATTAAAAAAATCGGATTATATGTTCAAATTTTAAAACGAGTTGATTGAAAAGCGATTGTTTAAAGTCTCACTTCTGAAAAATAATTTATGACCTAAATTTTCTCTTGACATTTCAAATAAGCCAGTTTTTAGGAAATGTTTTTAGTACAATTTAAGGAATTAACGTAACATTTAGACAAAGCTAGAGCAAAAGTTTTTTTTTTGTAAATGCAATTTCGAAATATTTTATTTCGATATAAGTATGGAAAAAATAATATGTTTTTAATATTTTTTTGAATTGTTAAAGTCATAAATTAAATAAATAATTATTCAACAAATAATTTCATATAATCGAAAAAACGTACAATTTTTTTCGCAATACTGTGAACTTAAGGTTTGGAAATTAAGGTTGGAAATTAAGGTTTGAAATATGTCATGAATTAATTCTTAGTTCTCGTTAATTGGTCAAAAAAAAATTTCAGCGTAATTTGATCGCTATTTGNGAGTACAACCCAAGATACCGTGGATCCAAGGACACGGGTGGGAGCAGAGAGAAACTATACTTGAGTTATTGTGGAGCGGCAGAGGTATTTTGCGCGCATTTTAAAAGCGAGGAGACATCTGGACATGACTTGAATTGAGTACTAATTTCAAATGTAATAAATATGGATTTTTTCTTGTTCCATTTTCTGTATTTAAATGGTCAAACAAATACGGCATACTAAGTTGACGAGTCATTATCAAATTATAATTCATAAATCAGAAAAAATGTCTTTATATCCTTAAATTTTCATCTGGCGGATGTTATGTCAGCTGATTACAAATGAGGTTTTCGGGTTTTAAATAATGAAAAAACTAATCTTCAGAAACAATTTATTTTCGGCATGTGGTTCAAAATATGCTGTATTAAAATTTCTTTTTGTTGATTAAAATTTATTTTGTTCACTAATATAAAATGATCGAATTGTTACCGAAACTTTTTCAGCCATATTTATTAAATAAATTTGATATGGAACTGTACTCGTTCTATCATAATCGAAATATTATTTTTGAATTTAAATTTCACCAATTGAAGCCTAATTTTACAGTTATCATTTTTTTTGCTAGATCTATGCATGAAGTCTAGAACTTGCGATTGTGCAACCGGACTCAATTTTTAAATTCTAAAAAAAATAGGGTAAATTAGTAAAATACCACCAATCTGAACTGCTATATTTCTAATACAAAATGCTACGTACCATAATATCGAAATTTGGTCCAATATTTCATAATCATGAAAACCAAAATTCAATTGAAACTAAAATTCTAGAAAACGGCCCAGACCACATTTCTCAAATTGAGTATAAGTTGGAGTAATATGTCTTCTTACGTTCTCATGCAAATTTTTTTTTGGTTCTTTGCACTAGAACTTTTTTTAATATTCTCGATTTTTTTATGATATAATCTCACCTTTAAGGGAGTAGGTGTCGCTGATTTAAGCCTCTTCCAAGGTTATTTCCCGCCAAACTAGCAAAGGTGGTATTCCAAAAACATTTGTTACTAACAAAACCAACCTTCGCGGTAATTTTGAACTTAACAGTAATCTAATACAATCCCACCTACGCCGACACCTACGCTTTTAAAAAGCTTCTTAAAAAGACACGCAGTTCGTACCTACTCCTTCAATTTTCATCATTTTTTATTATTTTTTTGTGTCAGGCTCCGGAGAAGCCTAACAAATAATGCAAAAGCGCTTTTGTTTTAACATTTTGCTTTCAGCGGACAAAAACACGAAAAAACCAAAAATTAAAATTTTGAAATGGTCAGTTTGGGAGGCTCAGGCAAAAGCTATCTCCTCCACCAGTTTGAGAGATANATATGAAAGATATATATGAAAGACATACAGGGTGTAAGATTTTTCCCTTCTTTTTTCCAAACTGGTTACACCTACGTCTTTCTCAGATGCAACCAATCAAAACGGCGGAAATCAAGTGTAACCAGTTTGGAAAAAATAAGGGAAAAATCTTACACCCTGTATATGAAAGAAAAAAATGTGAATATTTAATTTTTATTTTTTTTCATCAATTAAAGTGTTCATTTTTGCGAACGATTATATTTTTAATTTCTTAACATAACTGATTAGCTAGTAAAATTTAAAAAAAACACATTTAACTGTACATCCATTTCCAACTTAAGGGTATGGTGGTTCCTAATTTGACATTTTCTCGATTAAATATTAGCCGAACAGGGCCTCGAGGATATAATTTAGATTAGCCAGTTTGTAGAACTAGCCTTCAACTTGCGAAAAAAATTTGCCAAAACTTTTTTTTATGACCACACTCCTTCACACATAAGCGGCACAAGAGCCACCTAAGCCAAAACGGAAAATCTATCTCCTCCCAGGTTTTATTTTGAAATAAACCCAAATTTTAAAATAACCTGTATAATTAGTATTCAAAACTCTGTAGGTGAGCTTTTGTCAATAAGTGCTATATTTATTCTAGAATACGTAAAAAACCTGTCCAAAATACCGGTTTTTGGACTTTTTTCATCGGAAAATCTATCTCCTCCTAGGTTAAATTTCAAAATTNTGTAATTTTTGAGAAGATCACTTCCGAAAAAATCGTGGGAAACCGCAAAACTTTTCGAATTTTTTTGTTGTTATATGGGCTGTTTTATGTGTTTCCAGAACATAAACAATTGACTTGGTACACTTTATGACATAATAACTGCAGAAAAAATGAAGGAACCGGGCTTCCCTTAAATGTAATTTAAAATAAATGTCAACAGGGCAGAAAAAACTCCGAAAGGCTTGCAGAATATACAATCGGGAATCCTTAAATCAAAAAAACAGGAGACCCTTTTTTTTAAAATAGCCATTTTACCGGGACGTAGCCAAAAAAACATTTTTTTGAAAAAAACAATTTTCTAGGTTGTTTCTTAGTGTTTTTTTGTTTAATTAGAGACCATAATTTTTCCTTACAAAATTTATTATAAAATGTGACAGCTCATTGGTAAATCTGAGACTTCTAAAAATAACTTTTAGTCAATTGGCGTTAAAAAGCTCGTCCCTAGGTTCCTAAAAAAGTTCCTACATTTTGTTTTTTATGAAAAAAATTTTTGTCCGCTCCTCTCGGACAGTCGCTCTGTTGTGATCAGGAAGTTTTGAGCCTTCGATCCCTCAAACTCAATGTGGCCCTCTGAGTCACATAACTCTGTTTTGCGAATTAATTCTGAAAAAATGTTAAACCAGCTCTTGAGCAGTCAGGGTGATTAATAAAGTGACACATAAAAAAGAATCAAACCGGGGCATTATTTGTTAAGTGTTATAGGCCTTATTTTCCCTTAAAAAGGGACTTGATCTGATTTGTATTTAATCAGAAAAATGTGCCTAAAGTTTCAAGTTTTGGCGCCCTTTGGTGAAAAAACCACTTAAGGGCATCCCGGTCCCTAAATTGACACATTCTCGACAAAATATTAGCCAAACAGAGCTTCAAGGATATAATTCAGATTAGCCAGTTTGTAGAACTAGCCTTCATCTTGCGTAAAACATGTGTCAAAACTTTTTTGCATGACCACACTCCTTCACACATAAACGGCACAAGAGCCACCTAAGCCAAAACGCAAAATCTATCTCCTCCCAGGTTTTTATTTTGAAATAAACCCAAATTTTAACATAACCTGTATAATTAGTATTTGAAACTTCTGAGGAGCGCTTTTGTCGATAAGTGCTATATTCATTCTAGAATATGTAAAAAACCGGTCCAAAATACCGGTTTTTGGACTTTTTTCATCGGAAAATCTATCTCCTCCTAGGTTAAATTTCAAAATTCACTCAAATTTTTGTAAACGGTAGCTCGAAACAAATAGAAACTTCTGAGGAGCCGTTTTCTTCAATTTTGGCCCCAAACTCAAAATATGAATTTTTGAAGGTCACGTGGAAAAATTTCCGAAAAAATGTGCCTCGACTTTTTCGAAAGTAGGCCCAAAAGAAAGCTGGGGAAACACTAAAGAGAAAGTTGGCTTACGTCAACCTGATATTTTGAAGTTTTTTAGTGGTCAAATTGACACAAACGTTATTTCTGAACATAATCTTGAGAAAAATACTTAGAAAAAAATCGAAAAAACGCAAAACCCTCGAAAACTTTTCTGTTGTCATTTGGGTTGTTTTACGCGTTCAAAACATAAACAATTGATTTGGTGCATTTTCATGACATAATAACTGCATAAAATGTAGGAGCCGGGATGTCCTTAATGAAAGGTCGTGAGGCCATCATCAGCAGATTTTTCCGTCGATTTAGTATAGTTATCTCATTTTCAAAACAACCTTTTTTTATTGTAACTATGAAAATTTTGAAAGAGGAGACTTTCCGAAAGAAAAAACTGAAAGTCAGATCGTTATCTACTTTCAGTCCTTTTGTATTGCGAAAAAGTATCACTTCTTCAAAAAGAACCCCAGGAAAACAACAACCTCCAGAAAATTGACAACCATAAAAACCCCTCCACCGACTAAACAATTTGCTTTTTTTGCAAAAAAATCCATAATCTCAACTACATCTATCCAACTTATTTTTATAGAGTCGTCATGGTCCCGAACCTTTATGGTAGTCTTCACCGTTTAATTAAAGAAATCCATGGTAGCTCGGGTATTTCAGATTCCACAAAAGATCGCGATACTACCCGACTCTACAAAATATTTCCTATTGTTACCAGATTATTGCAGGTTCCAGGGGCTCATAACAACTCGCCTCTGGTCTCATCAAACGACCAACGTCTGTCCGAAACTGATGGGTCACGTTTCAACCGTTTAGCCTTTTGTAAAAATGATGGAGGCGGCGGATTTTTTTATTTAAATTATAGTGCTGGTTTACAGCACTACTCCGCTCCTAACGCTCTTGGTGAAATTTTGGAACTAGACTTCCAATTTTTGGAAAAATATGGATTTCTTGGGGATAATTCTTTATTAATCCCCACCGATATTGCCGCTATGACCATGCGTCAGCGGAAACTTCACCCTGTCGCAGTCTTTGATGTACACGACGCATACAGCCCATCTTATGCGAGTGGAGATGCTATGAATAATATGGGAATTACCGTCAGTACATTTTTCCACTTGGTGTCCTCTCAATTCGAACTAGTCGATACATCCGGTAATTATTTTTTTCAAAAAAACATCCAACTAATATTTGCTCAGATTATACTTCTGAGTGTTTTTTGTATCCTGAAAATCATTCATTTATTATGAAACAACCCCCAGAATTATAATTTTCCTGCATCTCTTATTTTAATACATTTTTCAATTTAAGACTTCATTTTTCTAGTTTTAGTTCTGGTGGTGACGAATTCTGCCCCTCTTGTCGCTTCACTCGTAGATTTTTCTACAAAAAAATATTCTATCAATATTTTTAGTAGTTAAATTGCTACAAAACATCACATCACTTTTTCTATCCTTTTTTTAGATAGGATATATGTAGGGGGGATACCGTGAGAAATATGGTAAAAAATGGGTAACTGAACGCGTTGGAGTTAAAAGCCGAAACGTTCCGGATTTCATAGAATTAACTATGATTAAAAAATTTTGGGGAACATCTTTCCGAAAAAACGACCCAAAACAGGTTATTGTGGGTTAAAACATTCGAAAACTTCAGAATTTGATGAATTTATCGCGTTAGAGTTGAGCTCTGAAATTTCTCCGGTCTATAAAGTTTACTCCAAGAAAAAAATTCATCCTTTTTCTCTCTTTTTTTATAAGAAAATTATATGATAAATGAAAGAGAGAAGCAGCGTTAAGCCAAAAAAACCCCAACCGAAAAAAGTTCATCTCGTCAAAAAAACCATCCCAATCAAAACTTCATTTTCGGCCTTCTTTTTTAATTTTTATCAAAGAAATGACTCCGGTGAGTTGTAGATATTCACCCATGGAATGTTTTCCCAGGAAAAAATTTTAATTTTTATGAGTCTTTTACATCCCTTTTTCGCATTTCCCCTTAAAATTCAGCAACAAAAAAAAATTTTCAACAGTAAAAACTTCTCAACAAACAAAACTTCATAATTAGTCATTGAAAGTCTTGTTTTTTTCCCTTTTTAATCTTTATTTGTTATAGCCGGATTCACCGAAGCTAACATTGTACGAAATGTTCAAAAGTCATGGCTCTTGTCTGGCGATTCTATGATATTTTCTTTTGGCGTTGGTCGTGGTACTCATTGGCCTTTGGTTCATTTGAGTACCATCTGTGCTATTGTCAACGGATTTACTGGTACGGACCCAACAGGAAGTGTAGAATGGTCCGGCGTGACTCTTCTAAACAAGTGAGTCTATAAGTTTTCTAAATCTTCATGCAAAAGAGTCTCTAAAAGTTATGCTCTTTTTTTATTTCATCAAAATTTTTCATAAAAAACAAAAAAAAGTCCTATCAAAAGATAAGCAATATCCCTTTTTTTGTAGAGACTCTTCTGATCTTTGCATTTTCGTACTCTTTTTTAAAATAGAAACAAATAGCAAAAAAAATATGGCAAAGAAAAAGCCTCCCGGGATGATACAATCTCACTTAGGCTCCGCACCAACTTTTCCATTTTCTAGTTTTTTAAAACAATTATTTTAAGCTTAATCACATCAGTTCCCGCTCGAGATATCAATGAAGAACCAGATGTCATCAACGGATTGGTAACATTCGACTTTGCAAATTTTGGTTTTGATACTATCAAAAAATTCTGCCTTGTTGGTCATTTTTTACTAACCGAAGTGTTTACTTATGAAACTCAAATTTTGTATAATGACCCTCTTTGGGCGGCTGCTACGGCTACTGCCAATACTGATGATAATAATAATATCGGTCTGAGTTTGACTGATCGGGAAGCTCTTTTCTGGCTTAAAACCTGGAGATCCCATCGTGCAAATTATGGCCTTTCAGTGACCGGTAGCTGTGGCGCCCCCGGCTGTAGATGTTCCTATATGGGATAGTTTATAGCTCATTGTGACCTCCTCACAAAATAATTTTTATTCATTATCGTTTTTTTATTATTTTTGATTTATTGCTTCAATTCTTCCATTTTTCGTTTTCATTATGTGAGTAATTATTAGTCATTATTGACCTGTGGGGAGAGTCGGAAAAAGTACATTTTGTTCAGAATTTTTCAAAGATCAAGGTCCCTTCAGTGGATCTCCATCATATCTTATCATGCTTTCACTATATTTGACCACTGCCCAAACAGCCACAAAACCTGCATTCTTTCGCCTCAAAAAAAATTTCTGGATTTTCACATTTTTCATTTTCCTGCGAAATGCTCATTATCTGCCGTGGTCCTCGTGACCCTACAAAACATTTCATCCACTTATTTATGTCAAAGAAAATAAATCCACCCCCTTCAAACGAGAGGAAAAATTTATTGTTGTTCTAAGTTGTTTTTTTATTTCTATGCATGTCTCCGCTTGGCCCCTAATAGTAATGGTATACAGTATACCGTATATTTTTATTTTTTTAATTTTTCCTACTAGCTTTTATTTCCAGATAAGAAGTTATTTTTACAAAAAAATTTACTGCATTTTTTTGTTCTTTCCGTTGAGCAGGGTGTAGTTATTTTAGTTTTTGTGTATTGTAGGTAGTTGGCCAAGTCCTAGATTTTTGTTTTTAAAGAGTGTTTTTACTTTATATTGGTGTTTTTGTCTACGAGTTTCTACTTTTTCAGATTTTTGTTCCATTTTTGTGGAGAGGCTAAAAAACACCAATTAGATTTTTGTTTTGTGGCGTAACGACTTTCAGTCATCTCATAAAAAATAAAAAAATCACTTTTTAGTTTTTTTTATATTTCATTTTCAGTTTTTCAGAGTTATTCCAGATGAAGTTATTTCTGCGTTAGGTTTTCCACACCTTTTTATTTAAAGAGGATTCTTATCAACCTTTTTTTCTATGGTTGTTTTTTTCAAAAAAAACTTTCCTGGACAGTGATTTTTAAATAACTGATGACATTTTTATCCTTCAGAAGGAGTCTGTTATAGAACGATTTTAGTATCATGGACATTTTTAATTTCGATATGCAATACCGTGAGTACCCCTTCTATACATTTTTATTTAAAATAATTTTTAAATACAAAAAAAGGCTTTTTCTGATGTCTTATTTTATTTTTGCTAGGTTTTGTTTTAAACAAAAAAATTTCGAATTTTCATAAAAAAATGGCCTTAATCTACGCCTCTCTAAAGTTAAAAGGACATCGAATCTTTATTCTATAGAAACACACAAATCACATAATAAGTTTATCTTAATACTTTCGTATTTTATTATTGATCTCGCGATTCTAAGTTTTATCGTTCTTTTTCTGTTTAGGTTCTAAATCTTTCAAAAAAAAATTTTCTATTTTTCTATTTTTTAGAAATGTTTCCCCCGGGTCTTAATAACAATAATAACAGAGAACTCTTTCCCCACAATGGATTCTACGGTACGTTTTCTGGACCAAATCAGTGTCCTTCAGTGCCGTTTTCAAATGGTAATTTTTCCCATGTTATTTTTTGTTAAAAAGATGAAATTCATTTTCAGAAAAAACATTTAGACAATTTTCACATAAGGTGAGTTCTGACGAGTTCTTTTTAGGATAATTATGATTTTTCCTTCCGATCATAAGATAGTTATTTTGAATTTTTTTATTTTGTAAAAATGTTTTTCCAAAAAAATCTATCCTTCCAACTATTAACTTCCAAAAAATCCCAGAAAAAAATCGAAAAAACTTTTTCTAAAATTTGATTCTACACTATGTCACACTACCTCCAAAAAAATCCTCATTTATAGGCAAGCGCCCTCGTGTAGATAACAGTTCCGTACCCCTGAGCCCAGCTGAATGTGTCACTCCACCCAATCCTACAGAAACAATCTCCTCCAGCTCAACACCCCCACGTTCTCCCTATGTTGGCTTTGTAAACTGTGTCGGAGCCCCCATTTCTACTATACGGACCTCAGGCAATCACCTTTTTAGTAAGTTTCCTTATATATAAAAAAATCCACCCGTCACTTATGAATGAAATTAACACATTTTTTGAAAAATAAAAAAACTCATAATTATGATTTTTTGCTCCAAAACCTCGATTCTTCGAAAAAACGCAAAAGTGAGAAAAAAAAGGGATGCCCGTTTGATTCGACTTGAATTATTTTATTATCAAATTAACCGCCTCGTTGAACTTAGTTAGAACCAGTTTTCGGTACATACATCTCATATAGATGGTGTCATATTACACGTTTTTTTGAATTTTGGAATTTTTCCTGAGTATCTTTCTACTACTGGAAAAATCTTTGCTGAAAAAACTTTTTGCTGATTTTCCAGAAAATTTCAAAAAAATGAAAAAACCTTCGGAAAAAATTTTTGGCCGAAAATCGATTGGTGGACATGCCAACTTATATATTTATCAGAGGTTATTTTTCAATTTAAAATACTTTTTAACGGTTTTTTTAAAATGTCGCTTTTTTGCTATAGAATGACAGTTTCATTTGTATTAACAAGTAAACCCTATCCATCTATACATACATAAAAAAATATTTCTAGGTGGTTCAATTGTGTGTCGGTGTATGTCAGCTTTCACTTTCAATCCAATCATTGCCTTTTCTATGGATAAAATTGTCGAGCAGGAGGCCGATGGTTGGCCCGTTGCCAACGTGATTTCTTTTAAGTATTTGACTCTGACCGGTAATCGTCTTTTTAACAATGCTGGAATTTTTATTCAAAATGATGACCGTTTTATTATAAAGGCATTATCCCCATATTGTACAATTGACGTTACCGATATCAGAGTACTACAGATGCTCGAAAGTAGTCTAGTCGATGTAGTTCTACATTTGCCTGTTTTAGACAGACCTAGCAATTTATGGGCTCTAGGGTGGGATTCCGATTTCAAATGGGGAAAAACCCTGCCACCACGGTGTGCTTTTGATTTTGCAGAACTTTTCGGGACTGTTGTTTTAAGCATTTTTGACTCTGCTACTGGTGATTATAAGTCTTTTCATCATTCATGGGTAATTTATATTAGTTATTATCCATTTTTCCTCTTTATACTTTCTCATTAAAAAACTCCCCAATAACCAGAAAATTTCTAGGATTGGCATAAAACTACGAGCGTTGTCTATGGGTTAATGCAGTTGGCTCAAATGGCCCTTGCTACCCCCGAAACTGCCTTTTTACTGTCAACGCATGGGACACCCATTTTTCGAAGGTATAGAAACAATTTTTCAAAAAAAAGATCACAAAAAAATTTTAATTTATTTTTGCTATACTGATTGTATATTTTAATATTTTTATACTCTCTTTTTCATTTTTAGATAAAAAAATAATTAATCCCCTTATGTTTATAGGGTATATATAAACGTTGGTTTATCTCTCCGGAATTTCTATGTGCGCGCTACCAACCCAACCGACGACCTATGCTACCCAACATCCTCAGAAGTTTTACGTCAAATATCATTGTTGTGCGGCGCACTTCATCGAATAGTAACTGGAACTCTCGATCACCCAGATTTGAGTTTTAAACAAGTTTCGACGTTTTTAAGCCGTCCGTCAACTTCGGGTTTTCGGGAATTACCAGTCGCCATTCTTGATAATAGTACTCACTAATTAGCATTTCATTAAATCAACATTTTTCTTTTTCTAAAAAAGGCTCTCCTTTTAATTTTTGTTTATATCATAAAGAAAAAAACCCCCCTTTAAAAAATTCACCCATTTTTGGTTTTTCATTCGAAAGACGATTTTCACCGTTATTTTTGTTTACAAGGAAGGTTTATCTTTGGTTATTATTTATAAGCATAATTCCAAACTGCCCCTGTTTCACACCAACGTTTACTGTCCCCCCGTCCGTCTGTCGATTACAACTTTTTATATTTATGGTACAAAACACTTATAAATCGATTTTGTTTTTAAGTTTCTTATTATTTTTAGTAAACGTCTTTTTCAACAAAAAAAATGTCCACGAGAGGCTCCCCGTACAAATCTTGTGCCCAACCTGTTACGACAATTACTACCACCTTAGATTCTCAATCATCAGAGGACAGGGTCGTGACACTTACGACCAACTCCGACATGGCCTGGTCTACAGTCGCCGAAGGTTTTTTGTGTATATTTTTAATTTCAATTTTTATCATCCCAAAAAAATCACTTTCTAAATGTAGTAATCACCTTGGAATTCATAGTCAGAGAAACTACCTTCAGAAACTTATGGTTTCTTTGGTCTTAAGATATGTTTGATGAATCAAAACAAATTTTGTATCACTTTAGGTCCATCTATGTATTTACAAAGAAAAAATAGAAGGCCAAAATCCCTCATTGTCAATTGTTTTTTTGAAATTTTTCATTTATAATTTTATTTGTTGGCAATGAAAGATTCTTAACCTTTTACATTTCTTTTTTCTTACATTACCTAACATTTTTAGATCAAGAAATTTACGCCCGGCATCATGTCAAGGCGCTCTCCCTAACCCCCCTCGCTTCTCCTCCAATCAAAAAAGACAAGATGGTCGATGCTGTGACTCAAACCAACAGTCTCAGCGTTTCCGATCTACGCACCGTTGTTCGCACCCGCAGACTACCTGATCCTGATTTTGACAACCTTCATAATCAAATAAGTGCAATCATAGGAAACGTTCACAATTTCTATTTATCTTTTTTATTTTTAACTTAAACCGCACAAAAAAATATCCTAATTTTGATCTATCAGAGAAGTTTTTAATTACCTACATAAAAAATATTTTTATTTTTACTTTTATGGAGATAAATTTTGTGTTTTTATCTTCCATTTTTCATGAGAATTATCGGGTTTATTGGAACGTTTTATTAAGAACGGACAAAAAGTTCACGTGCGTCTAGGAACTCAACACCGAAATAACTCCTCAATCTTCGCGACAGGCTCATAATGGTCAGAAAAACCCCTTTTTCAAAAAAATAGAGACACAACACCACTTAAATAAAAACTCTCCTGCACCACAAATGATTATTAAATCTGTTTTTATATGTACAATCAACCTCAGCCGGAAACACGCGATCAAACCCCATTTATTTTCGAAAAAAAATTCCTTCTAAAAACAATCTTTTTTTAGTTTTAATCAATCATTTTTGTTGTGATAAAAATATGAAGCCTAACTCTTCCAATGAGTCCCGTGAGAACTTTTTACATCGTTTACGCATGGGTTTTACCACCGGTAACACTCGGGGTTCAGTTCCAGCAACTGGTAATGTGCAACGGTCTTCATCTTCAGCCGCTGTTCATAATAATACTTTATCAAACATGCGTGCTCAGAATCGTCAGTTAAGTGCCAAAAGACTCCAAGATCTTCGATGGAATGACCTGCAAGCAAAGATGAGTGAGACGCTAGAACTGAGACGAAAACTCCGTGTCAGTCAAACTGCATTTCTAGCCATGGTGAGAAAAAAATAATGCTCCTTCTTTTTTTATTTTTATGAAATAATTTGCAATTTTAACTCAAGGAAATCTTGACAGACGGTTTTTTCCTCTTTTCTAGGAATATATTTAAAATTGTTCATAATTTCATTGAAAAAATATTTCAAAATTACTGTTGCTTTCAGTCTAAAGAAAATCCTGGGCTGGCTCGCCAATTATGTCAAGACTCACGACGAAATGTCTTGCCTTTGTGTATTGCAGATTTTCCTCTACGACCCCCATCTACCATCCCCGAGTCCATCATGCCTTCAAGTACCGCAGAAATGGTTTTTATTTTACCATTTTACAGCCAAGAACAACTTTTTTTAAATTGAGCTCAAGAGTTAAATACTGAACCCCCTCCCATGATAGCTTTTCTCGAAAAAAACTTTCACTCTTCTTCAAAGATAATCAAGAAAACCAATCGTCAATTGTTTACTTATCTTAGGGGTTGGATCAGGAAACAGAAAAAAACTCCTTAAAAAACCTTTTTTCAAAATCTTAATTAAAAAAATATCTCAAAAAAATGTTTTCATTTTTAATTATGATTTTATATTTTCAGGCTTTAATGGGAAATACATCATTTGATCTGGTCCTTGCTGACTGTCTCGGCGATGTTTGTTCAATTTTGTGTCAGTTGGACAAGATTCACGACCGATACCACAATATGGGCTCACCGCTAGTCAGATCGCCATTTTGGAATTACTTGGCAATCTCAACACCCCCTGACGATATTGATTTTCTCATGGAACCTTTGGAACCACCAAACAACTTTGTTCAAAGTAGCGTTGGTACGTTTCAATTACTATCATTTCATGACACATTGTAAAAAGGCAGAAGGCCGATTCTTGAAATGACCTGAGAAAACAGAAAAACGTACCCAAAATTCTATGCAGTTGTAACTTTGTTTTTATTTTTTTATTTCTAATTTTTCTGCACTAGTTTTGGGCACGTTTCATCATTTCTAGAAAAAAATTGCTAGTTTTGTTTTATTTTTCTCAAAAAAACATAGTTCTAGTTTATTTATCCCTTAACTTTCGATTTTTCAAAAAGTTTCTTTCAGGAGCGTTTGAAATACCGAATCGATATCAGATGAGAGAAAAAGTTCTGATACACGTTTTGGGTATCAACTCTCGGCATTCCTACAATTTACATGTCGCTCTTCCTTTCGATCTAGGTACCCTTCAGTCCACTCACTTCCCAACCTCAAAACCTGGTAACGCATTTATCACTGATTTTGATAAACATTTGGATGTTGATGAAATATCCACCCGCCTACAGACGCTTTTTTTGGATAGTGGTAATGACGTTCAAAATCTAATATCGTTTGTGTCTTCAGCGTTTGCAAAGGTATGTCATTATGTCATTTCTCTATTCCCTTTTTTAAGGTAATTTTCAAAAAAACTTTTCCAAAAAAAAAATTTTCAATTTTTACCCTACAGAACTCCGAAAAGATAAAAAAGAGCAGTTTGTTTTAGTTTTTAGTTCCATTTCAAAAAAACATCATTAATTGATATCTTAAACTACCCTTTTCAGATGCATGCAGAGCTCCATACGATTAAGGCTGATGTCGGCGTTTCCGTTCCAAAGCTCGAATCTGTCTTAAATGACAATCGTTTGCTATCGTCATTCTCCTTTTTGTTAAAAATGCGTGACGAAAAAACACAACTTGTGTCTGATTGTCTGCTTCAACAATGGGTCGGCGGCTCTGTTACTGCAAAGGATGGCTCAAAGAGCAAAAAGTCGGGATCAAAATTCAGCGGTATTTACGGTCAGGTCAAGGATGGATGTCTTATCCCGAGTTGTCAATCGGTCAGTAATTATTTTTCACGTATCCATTATTTTCCGTAAAAAGACACTTTTTACTGTTTTCTTCAAAAACACGAAAAAATCAATTTTCCCGTTCCCTCCAAAGACTGTATCTACTTTTTATTAGAGAACAAGTCGATATCTAAATAATGTCTTTTTTGAGCGAAACTTTTTTATTTTTCACCTTTTTCTCAAAAAAATTTGTCATCTGGTTTTTATTTTTAAATTATAACTGATTTCTTTGTTTCTACAAAAAACATTGTCCTTCAGTGAAAACGAAAAAATATACATTTTTTAGAAACTAATGGATTTTGGAGCGGAGGCTGATGATATAACTGTCAAGTTAAATATCTCCGGTCTACATGCTCCTTATGAATATCTAAAACAATCCGGTCGTACCGGTCAGGGGGATGAGTCATTTGTCTCAAATGTATCTCAGTTTGATGACAATGGTGCTGAAGTTGATCAATTAAACAAGTCCATGTTGGATGTTTTGGAAAATTTGTTAGATTTCCATGGGCCTGAAAGTTTTAACTCCGGTGGTCCCGAGTCTGAACAACATCGAATGTCAGATAGTGCCTTGTCATCAGCAGCTCTTGCGGTTGCTAGTTTTCAATCAACTCACGGACATGAGCAGGTATCACATTTTCACAAAAAAAATAGACCTTTCATTCAATTATTAAATGACCAATATTCACAGAAAAACTGACACCAAAGATTGTTTTCCAACAAAACCTTCTTCAAAAAAATCACTCTCTCAGAATTTTTAAGTATGACATATAGTGTTTTTCGCTATTTTACCAAAGAAAAAGGCACAGTATGTTCTTATTTTTGGTTTTTTTATTTTTGTAATTATAATTTGCCTTTTCTTAATTTTTATTTCACGCATATTTACAATGTCTGTGTATGCGCGTCTCTGCACCCCTTATATGAAAATTATTATGTATAGTTTTTTTATAAACTTTTTATGTTTTCATATTTGATAAAGGATACAGACACATCCCTACACATACACTGCAAAATGTAATTTTTTCAAGGGGGATTCTGGGGTTCATTTGGGTGCGGGGGTTTTTGTTTTTTATTCTGTGAAAAAATTTCACAATGTCTTTTAATACTAATATATACATTTTTTGTCAAGTACAAAACAGTCTATTACTATTGTCGCTTATCTTTCATTTATTTTTAGAATTTCTTAAAATATCTATATACACGAAACTATTCACTTTCTCATGAAAAAATTAAAAAATATTATTTTTGATTTTATAACCATTTTTGTTTTTACATACAGTGCTGATTTTCGGGTCTATATTTATTTTTAGAAAGAAATTGACTCATAATAAACTCTTTTTATTCTTTCTATTTATTCAAAAAAATTTCTTAGGGATTCAGGGGTTCTCGGGTTCGGGGTATTTTTATTTTTTTAAATAACACAATGTATTTTTATTTAATTTTTTTAAAAAAACGGGGTACAGTTGTACTTTATTATTTATGACTACTATTTTTAGTACAATGTGCACCAATTGATAAAGCATGTAACCGATCGTTACGAATATCATGGTGTGGGATATGAAGATCGAAAAAATGTCGATTCAGCAGGAAGTCCTTCCAGCGGTCCTTTCCTGACACCTGAACACACTGATTTCGATTTTTCTAGTGATGTGTCACTTTTACCAACACTGACTCGAATTCAGAAGGTCGGTGAATCATCAAATTGTAATCAAGCTGATGAATCTTGTATGGCTAACGAAAGTGAGTGTGATTCAGGTCCCGAAATGAATTCGACCGAGGTTGGTCAACCTGTGGTTACCTTCACAAAGCAACCTGCAACCCGTAGTTTTAAAGGTAATTTTGTCTTTATATGATTATTTTTCCAGTCTTTTACTTAATTTAAAACAAATTTTCACGATACTTATTTTTCTACAACGAGTTCAATCCCACCTATCAATAACTGCCTATCAATTATGAGCTGCAAAAAATCATGTGCAAAAAATTGTTACTTTTAATTTTACAAAAAAACAGTTTTGGTTTTTATGAATTTTAATTATTTTTCAAAAAAAAATTTTTCATTTTACATTATTGTCACTTTATCGTAGTAATTCCAGACTTGACATTATTTTTAATTTTTACAAACTAGACGCATCTTCATAATTCAAATCCCTTCAGAACATTCTGGCCCACTCGTCCCATGTGACAATCAACCCCGAAGTGATCAGCCAGTCAGCTTTCACTTTGATGATTCAGCTCAACGAGTTACTACCTCTCCTCTCGGTGCCTCAAACCCATTCATGATGCCCAAGGAACACTTAATTTTTTTCCCTACTTTTTTAAAGCAAAACAGATTAGAGTGTTTCTCGGGCATCATAATGGAGATGATCAAGTTTAAGAGTTAAATTCTCGAAACAAAAATTCAAATTCTAAAAATTTAATATTCAAATTTAGAAAAAAACGTTTGAAAAACAAGGTTAAAACAAGGTTAATTAAACCACGTGATACTATTTTATGGTAGACTCTAGGGAATATATGCTTATCTCAATAACTGCGCAGTGCTCTGTGCTACTCAATACTTTTGGCTGATTGAATATCGAAAATCCTGCCTTGTCGTAAAAATTTCTCGAGAACTTCTCGGGAATCCCGTCATTTCATTGGTCACTTTCTATTATTGTGACGTAGTGATAAATTTTTACGACTAGGCAGGATTTTCGATATTTCAGTTGAGAATCAAAAAAAAATTGTAAATTAGTTCAAAATATTTATGAAAAAATCACTTTTTATAGGAAAAAATTGTTACTTTTCTCTATTTAATGGAATAATTTGATGAATATTGCAATAGTTAGGGAAATATGGTATAAGACTACCACTCTACAAAACACGTACCACTCTAGATACCCACTGTAGTATGATTTTCACAAATTATATATTTTTTCAGAACATATCATTTTTTCCATACTGATATCGAAATAAAATATTTTCGCCCAAGAACTTCCTGGAATGTGAATTTTTTTGCAAAATGGATTCAGAAGACTTTCCTAAATACTTTCTTATTTCAACTTTTTATTCCATTTTCAAGTCGAAAATAATATTATCAAAAGTAAGACTTAGACGAAAAATGAGCTTTCGATCAACTCGCCATAAAATTTGAACTTATAAGCTGAAAAAAAAATTTTTTGATCTGAATCACCAATTTTTAAATGTAACGTGAACAAAATTCCGAAAAAAGGTGCTTCGATTTTTTCGAAAAAACGATCAAAAGTCGAAAAAATGGAAAATTTTCGAAAAAAAAAA
>SCLH01000888.1:141546-175473 GCA_004367855.1 Oikopleura vanhoeffeni
CCAACCTACATCTTTCAAATCATCAAAAAGGTGTTAAAGGGATATGTCAAACTTACAGTGAAAAGTTATGGTCTAACTTCAAAACAATGATTTAGACAAAAATATCATACTTTTACGTCAGAGTAAAAAATATTAATTTATTAATTGTCTGAGACTCAGAGTACAGGCCCTGTACTACAGGGTTGTTTCGAAATACTGAATACACGGGTTAAAGGGTCGATTTCGATATTTCCTGAGATTAAAAATTTGTTTCTTATGATAAAAGCTTCCTAACCAGAAAAACTCTCCGAATTAGTGTATCTGTTATTTGCAAATTGCATTATGCACAGGCCAGCCGTACCTCTGTACAAAGTCATCGAAAATTCTTTTGGGTTGGCAGTAAAAGGCCGAACTAGTAGAAGACCAAAACATTTAAAGTTTTGAAATTCAAGAAGATTTTTTTTTTGAAAAAATGCTGATATATTCTTGTTCGCGATGATATTTTGGGTTTCTTACAGAATTTGTAAAAAATAAACAATTGACTTCAGAATAAATAGTTTTGAAATTTGCCTTTTTCATGAAAAATATTCACTCTGTAGTCACTCTGAATTCACATTAATATCATATTTTTTACTATCTTCTACCTTCTTACTATTTCAGCCTATTATTATTATACTGCTCATCACTTCTTTCAAATAAATTTCTTGTAAACAGAATCTGTTTAACAGATATTCAGATTTTAAATGTATAATTTTAGCTTTATTTTATTAACACTTTTTTGAAAGAACAGGTACACAAATTGTGTTACACAATACAATATACATAATGAACTTCTTGCACTAAACATATTTTCCATGAAGTCTTAGCAGGTTAAAGCCAAAGCGCTTTGCGTAGGTGAAGGTGAAGTTTTAGATAAAGTTTTTAGAATTTTTTCACAAAATTGATAAACTAATCGAGAAGAAATTGAAGGTTTTCGAATAATTCCCTTTTTATAGTATTGTCGGATACTTCTACTTAGTTTATCGTAGTTCATATTTGGTCGATTTTTTCGTAGACCCCATAATTTGGCTACTTCTTGGCTATCCTCGATTTTGAAAATACCTAAAAATTTGCGTTAAAAATAGGATAAAATGCGTTATTTTAAATGACATATATCAAACGTTCAGATTTTTTACCTTGATCCCGTTCTATCCATTTTATGCATTTCCATTTATCTTGATTGAGAAGTTCAGCCAAAAATTGCCAAAGATGAATGCTGTTCTTATGATTTGGAGTCAGCTCTAATCTCTGTTTTTCGGTGAATTGAGCGGCTAAATTTAATCATTATTATACAATTTAGCTATAAATTACGGTACTATTCGTAGATTAGCCAAAATTTACAGAAAATAATTTCTAGGGCAGCATGATTAGCTACTAAACCTACGAAACATATATTCGTGAATATAACGACAATAAATTTACTACAGTATGCCCCTTTTTCTTTCTTAATATGCGCTTATTGAGACTCCCAAAAATTAAAATGTTTTTCAACGATGACTTGTTTGTTCGAAAATGTGGCTGATCGCTGGCCAATCACAGCGCGCGTTTGGCATGAGTCTCACTGACCACAAATTATGTGCATAAAAAATCTCAAAACATCAGATTGATGTAAACAACTTCACTTCCACTGTAAAATTCAGATATGAACTTAAAAATATTTTTATATAATTAATATTTTATATATTTAATATTTTTGAGTTCATCTCTGAATTTTCCATTGGAAGTAAAATATTTGCGTAAATATTTCTTACTGTATAATTATCGTTTTGCTGTGGAAAATGTGATACTAATTTATAGATTTTTAATATATTTGAAAGCACCGATAAATTTGTAATTGAGTCAACTATGTGTAAAAATATTATGGAGACTTGTAATTTACCTTCATCAGATGTTAATGGTCGTTTTGTATTTTTCCTCGCTTTAGTTCTCGCTTTGTGAGTTTTTCGTTCGTAATTTATCGAAACGTGGGAATAATAGTAAGGTCCCTCGGCGTTATATACCGGCTGTGTCGCCTTGTTGATCGCAGAATCCGGTCCAAGACTTCGATAACTCGACATTTCTAGGAAATAAATTTAATTAAAATATATGTGTGAAGATTAAGTATCAATATCCGGGTTCATTTTCCAGAAGAACATGACACACCTGAATTCTACTGCTGAACACTGGGTTAAACGGTGTGCCAGTAATTTCCGAGTATTTACTAATATTTGAATTAATTCAGTCGAAAAAAGTAATTTGGCAAATAAATTTATCGTGAAATACTGTTTTTTCTGTAAGGCAATTTATAGACATACAATTGTAAATTATATATCCCTTCAGGAGGAAGATTTTTATTTTCTAGTTTGGTCTAGTACATTATGTACGTTAAGTAGTACCAATGTACTAGACCAAACTAGAAAATAACAATCTTCCTTGGGATATGAGAAATTTGTCATTTTCCGGTGAAATAAAACATAAATTAAATCTCTTAATTATTTCTCATTTTGATTTTCTAACGTCCAGCCTCTGTTTTGGAAAATGTTTAAATGTATTATTTTTAAAGTTTAAATTTCAAGAAATAACTTCAGACAGATTCTAGATTTTTTTAGATTTTAATTTGAAAAGTAATGTTAATCTATTTCATAGATTGATTTGACCTGGAGAGTTGTATTCGTCTAGAATTTTCCGGTAATTTTGGAAGATCCGTAAAATTTATAAATATAATTTTTGCACGGATAAATGTTGATGAGTTCAATTTATTATAGCAAAATATAGAGACAAAAATTACCAACAAAAATAACAATTCGGTGCGTTACGCACCGTGCGTATTATTTTTGGTCGATTTATATTTTTTTGCTGTAACCAGAGAGACCACGATAATTGGTCTGGAATCATTTACATTTTCTGAACACCTACGTATTTTCAATTGAACCGTTTTGATTGGTGGGATGTAAGTTTTGCAAGAAAAAGTTGAAAAGGAATCAGAATACCACATACACGTACTTAACCTCTTATAAAACAATGTCATATAGAAATTAGTGATACTATCGTTTTTTCGCTACACGAAATAAACGGGAACTATCACTGTGATCAGTGCTCGTTAATTTCTTGTGCCGGAAAAGTTATAAAGTCGAAATTAGGTACAATTAATTCACAATTGCATACTATCGTAAGGCTATTATCTTTATAGATTTGTGCCTCTTTTTATGTGTTATAAGTAATAAAGTTATTAAGTTAATAAAGTTATAATAAAGTTTTATATAATTAAATATGCTTACCGGTTTCTGGCTGGTATGTCGGTAAATGTCCATGTACATTATTATAAGTTGAATAAAATGCAAATTGATCTTGATGAATTGGGATCGGAACATCCGGAGACATTTGCTGTCCCCAGTAATCGGGCCGAACGGTAGTGTGATTAACCATTGGAGATTCGGAATAAGTGGGCATATTGGCACCATACGAATTTGCATCCATCATGTTGCCGTCTAATAGACTGGAATATGACTGTTCTGGATACGCCTGAAAATATGGTAAATTAAAGTTGCTCTTAAAACAGGAAAAATATTAATTCCCGAGAAAAATGATTCTCAACGTAAATATTTACAACAAAATAAAAATTAGCTACATAAAAATAAACTTAACTACATGTATTAATGTTAGTCCCACAAACAAAAATTAGCATCGGTTTAAAATTGTGTATTTTGCTCTTTGGCGCCTCTTGTCAAAATTTTTGATCTATGATTGCCAATGAGTTTAATTTGATAACCTTTAATATTTGCCCGATCATTTGTGGTAGACCAGGTGGTTGTAAATTTATGAAAAGCTGGAACTCTGGGTTCAAAAACCACAACTCCTGATCGCAACAGTAGTTATTATTTTAGCTCTTAGTTTGGTTCTGAGAACTGGACCAGATAACTTTTTCAAATCATAAAAATTTGGCCATGAATCCTGTTTTTTTTTATTTGAAACAAAAATATGAAACCAGAAAAAAATCTTGACAAGATAAGCCTAAAATCGATACCCATTTTAAGTTATGAAATTATTTCTTATTAATCTTAGAAAAGTACGCAAATAAAATTATAGCATAATTCATTGACGCAAGTAAAGTTTGAAGCCGTAAAACTAAATTTATAAAACTGGAAAAATCGAGACATATTGTTATAATAAGAAGTAGACACTCAGTAAATAAGTGAGTAAATTTGTGAATTAGTGTTTATAACCGTGAAATCCCATGTTTCCTAAAACTGTTTCTCTGTTCTGCAGAGGCGATATCTCAAAATATACGGAGGTTATCATTCTAGTTTGTTTTTTGAATAGAGAAAAGTAACCTTGATATTTTCATAAAATTCCAACAAAATCTGGTAAAAAATAATCATGATCAGAAAATTTAATGGAAATTCGAAAATATACAATGTACAAATTAATGCTTGATACAAATTTACTAATTTTTTCAATTGATCATCAATCCTTTTTTCAAATGTGAATGCTAAACCTCAAATAATTAAACAATCAGAGCCCTTAATTTTAAAAGATGAAATGGTCCGATAATTTAAAGCAAAACAGTTTTCTAGTGCCAATATCGCCAAAAATGCCCAATATCGCCTAATTTATGTTAAGATTTATATTAAAAATAACTTTGTGGGCGTCATGAATGACGTCATTCTCATGATTGTATTTCCAAAAATAAATTTCAACTTTTATTTGATTGCGTTTGGTGCAGTTTTAAATTATACGCATTTTGGGAATTCACTTCATCCGAACATATTATGAAACTTATAATAAAATAAAAAAAAAATGTTCGACATATGACGTCATTTCGAACGCGTTTTTTTCATTTTTTGAACAAAAAAGTTATTTCTGTTCCCAGATCGCCGAAATTTTTTGGCATAAAACTTTCGGCGATATATTGGCCCCCCTGCGTAAAGGCTTAATTAATCAAAATATCTAAAACTTACAAAAGAGTATTGTGGATCGTAATTGGTTGGTTCGAATTCGTTAGCTGACCACATAATTGTCGTAGTATCGTCTGAGTGAATGCTTTGGTCGCCTGAAGGAGAAGAGGTTGGTTCTCTTTTAAATGAATCGATTTGCGGTAACACCATTTTCGTAAGAGTCAAAAAAACTCTTTGTAAAAATATATATTTTTCTTCTGATTCTGTCCGAAAGTCCAAAAAAATCGAAGTTTTGTAATGAAAAGTTGATCAGTTTCCGCTGCAGGAAATTCTCATAAAATGAGCAAAACCAAAAATGCGCAGTTAATTTCCTCAACCGTTTCAGAGCCCCCTACGAACACAAAAGAACAATTCTGTATGTTTCAATGTCTCTCAGGTGCGAACAAAAAAATCACATTTATATCTATTTCTTCAATTTTTTTCTTCCCAGTGGCAACTTCCAAAATTTTTTGATCAATATATGATACAGTCGCTAAATTACCCTAAAGCACCGCAATGACACTCTGAGGACCCTCGACAAGCGCGTATAATAGCCACACTTAGGGAACACCAACAAACCTTTTTTATCCTTATATATTTAAATACAAAAAGGTGTTGAATTGTTACAAATTTGAGTATTTACAGTATAAACTCAACTTTAAAATCAATTTATTTTTTAAAAAATTTTTTAGTTTGTTAAAAATACGCTTGCCATTTAGCAAAATTATATAAATGTTTACGAAATTCGAAAATTTTATCAAAATAATCATTTAAAATTGGTCAAATAACGAAAATTTTGCGAAAATTCTATGCTTAAAATATGTTTTTTTCTCAATTTTTCTAGAAAAGACGCACTCAATGGACACTTACAAACATTTAACATCATTATTAATTTTGATAAAAACCGTGTGATTTTTTGAAATTAGGTTATTTACAATATAAACTCACCGCTAAAAAGATACTTTTTGAATATTTTTATTTTGAATGAACCGAATATATACTGATTTTTCTGGGGTTGTCGATTAGAACTGTTCAATTAATCTAGCCGTAAAGGGGGTCTTCGATAATCGAGAAAAATAAGATTCGTAAAATACTCCCAGAGGGGGAATTTGTCACTGATTGCGGAACTAATGAATTTAAAATTAAGCGGAACTTTTAACTTATAATTTGAAAACATAGTTTGAAAATGTACAAAATCTTCGAGGATGGCCTTAAAAATACATGACATTTCAGACAAAAAATTTTTCTTCGTACGAAAATGATGGATAGGGCAAGGAGCTGGCTGCTGGCAGCTAAAAAATATTAAACGATCAATTATTTTTTTTAAATATCACGTTATGATGTTTCTTTCAAAAAAATCACATATTTTCAACTGATATTTTATCATTGATAGAATTAACAAGGAAAAAAAACAATGCTTTTGATTGACTATGACATTGAACCAGTTAAAACCTAGAATTTCAAGCTTTAAAATTTATGGATCAAAAAAATCCTACCCTTTAAAATTTTAATTTTTTGCTTTAAAAAAAAACACGAAGATTGTGTTGAGCTTTTATTAAATAAGTAGAAAAAATCTTATTAATGTTTTTTGTAGTAAACTATTTTATTTGTAGAGTTTAGGTTTTTTTCAGAATAATTTTCGATAAAGGTTTTTTCATAAGAAATATTTCAAAAAACTTTATATCAGAATAAAAAACAATGCACACAGCATTTGCATATCATTTTCTATTACATTTTTATGATTTTTCTTATAAAGTGGTCATTTTTTGAATTTTAAGTTTGTGTTTTGCCGCGCAGTCTGTTTGTTTTATTATGAATTGTTCCTTACCGAGGTCGTAAAGTTCGTCAAATTCGTGATAAATTGTGTTTTGAAAATAATCAGCTTTCATTATGAGTTGTACGAGAAGTTATTGGTGCTTAAGTATACGCTGTATCAGTAAAATAATTAGAATTCAATTATTTAAATTGGTGATCTTCTACGCCACTTTCCATCTTTTTCATATTTTTGAGCAACCATTTTATTGCCATACATATCAGAATATATGTATGTAATGATATATGTAGATTCATTGGAAATTGTCTCTTATAAACGTCAATTTTATCGGTGAGAATGTGCATTCGAATCAGCCTATCACTCAGCCTTCGGCGAAGGTTTATGTAAATAAAATCTTAAAACTAATTTTGCGCTTAGACTGTCTGAGCCTGGCTAGCCGTAGACCTCAAGGTTTGCCCCTTTATGGAAACTAGTGCCCATAAAACAATTGAAAAAACTATTTTATCAATTTTTGGGTCAAAAATTTTCGTTTGATACCTAGGCCTCCGGAGCAAAAAATCAGTTACCTGACAAAAAGGCCCTATTAATCTGAAACTTTTGAACCTAGGGTAGTTGTTCAGGCTGAAATTTTTTGCCGAATAAATTTTTAAGTGCCACCTGGTGGCCCTGTTTCGAGTGGACAAAGTTTTTGAGCACCTCCATTTCCGGTGCTACACCAGGTGATATATTGGTCGTTTATAAAATTTGAGATGTCAATCTGGAGCAGAATTTAAGGGGGTAGCAGAAGTCCGGCAGATTGGTACATTTTTTCAGTGCAATATATGATATATTATATATCAAACAAAAAAATGTGGAATATTATTTTTTTATTTTTATCTCCAATAAAAGTGTTCATTCTTGCAAACGTTCATATTTTTATTTGCTTAACATAACTAAGTATCTGTAAAAATATAAAGAACCACTTTTCATTGTACATCCATTTCCAACTACACCCGACTTTTGAAATTTTTTTAAGATGATATTTATAAATTTCAGCCATTTTCAGGTGTTATGCACTCAAAAGTAGGTTAAAAATTTTTGACATTTAAAAATTTCCTAAATATCAAAGTTTTTTTCCATGAAAAATGGTCAAAAATGACCAAAAGTAGAAAAAAACAACTTTTTTTGAGATAATAGTTGACCTTCAATTACGTTTTGATATAAAAAATGTCCTGACTATCAAACGAAATACTGCCTTTAACACCCGAAATTTTGTTAAGAATTTTTTGCAAGCATAAAATTTTTAAAAATTGAGTGCCGAATGGCACTTACCGGTTGTACAACCACGTGTTAAAAATTTCATCAATAGTTTAGAAATGACAATCGCGCGACCATCCCATCAGTTGACATACGGAGATTTGATAGATACCAGACAATTTTATAAGTGATTATGCCTGATTTATTAAAAATAATTCAAAAAACTTCTAATGAAAAATTTTGGTTTTGATTTGCGGAAAATTTTCATAATATTTATAAAAAAGTCGATAAAAAATGAAAAATAAAAATTTTATGACTTTTCAAACAGCGATCAGAAAATATGTAGGCATCTATGAAAAAATTTAAAGTGACTATTTTTTTTTCAAATTTTCAGGATTTCAAAGATGGAAACTCGAGCTCAAATTTTTCCTCAAATAGATAAATAATTATTTAAATGAGCTGGAACACATTTTTTCTGGTTGAGCTGACGTTAATAAGCACAAAAAAATAAACTACCTAATTACTTTCGTGAGTTATTTTTTTAAGATTAGTTTGCATATATTGACTCCAATCTGCCGGGTATATGGATAACCGACCCTCAGAGTACAGAGCCTAAATATTTGAATGATACAAACAACGCAAGATATTAGCACCCAATCAAAACCCTGGACTGCGGAATAGGCCGATTTCATTGGTCAGATTAAACCAATAAAATGCTCAGAATCAACTGTACTCTGAGGGTCGGTAATCCATATGCTACCCCTTAACGCTTTACCCAAAAAGTGAGTAATAATTGCAAAACAAGATGAAATTTTTTTTTGAAAAAAAACTTTTTTGACCACCTCAAACAGCGCCACCTAGTGGTCGGAGTCGAAAAATTTTTGACCAAAATTTCAAGCGTCAAAAAGTACTTTAGATTCGAAATTTTCAAATTCATAGGACCTTTTTATCGGGTACTCATTTTTTGCTCGGGACACCTATTAATACCACGTTCTGGTTGGTTAAAATTGGACCAATCAGACTCAAGGATTTAAGATTGGCAAAGTTTTTGCCATAATTCACTGATGAATAAACGATCGTGAAATCAAATTCTTCTTAGATAACTTATCTTTCAAATGATAGTACACTAGAATCTAGTGACTAGATAACCATTTATGGAAACCCACTTTCGCGAAAAAAATGGTTTCCATAAATGGTTATGGATTTCCATTAAAAGCTTATGGGCCATAACTTATGGGTTTCCATAACATGGTAATGGGTTTTCATTACATGGTAATTTTGGGCAAAATTTGAAAAGTTGTTTTCAGCCAAAAATTTGGAATGTTTTGTAAAAATTTTTGAGATGTTTTCCAAACAACATGTGTAGAGAACAATTATATGCAGTCGAAACCCACAAATTTTTCTTGTATATTTTTGAGCAAATTAAGCATCAAAAACAGAGTTTTTTTCTCTCAAACATGCCTTGTTTTTAAAAATGGTTTCCATAAATGATAATTCCTTGTTTTTTTCAAAAATGGTTTCCATAAATGGTAATTGGTTTCCATTAAAAGGTAATGGGTTTCCATTACATGGTAATTGATTTCCATCACATGGTAATGGGTTTCCATTACAGGGGGTTTCCATCACAGGGGTTTCCATTACAGGGGTTTCCATTACAGGGGTTTCCATAAATGGTTATCAAGTGTATACTGCTGTGTTCGCACTCAGCACTCATCCTAATTATCGAATTTGACGTTGATAATCAGTGGCTGATTGGTTTAAATTTTGATTAGCTATAAGCGGATTTTTTGAGTAGTGAACTTTCAGCTTCAATTTGATGGTAATTTCGATGAAATCAGACGAATTTTTTTAGAACTTTTCATTTCCGGTTCATTAAAAGTTAAATTTTTCGAATTTCAAAAATCACGCTCTGATAATTAAATTGCAACAAATTTTTCTGTTTTTGTACAAAATAAAGCTTAATTCCGAGAACATAGCGATCAAATTTGAAAAATCGGCGTTCAATTCAGTTCTAGAAAATACCAGACCGAAATTCACGAAAAGTACCCTTTAAAAATGGGCCTCAATTATCTCTTAAAAACCATAGGTGTTCCAGAACAGAGTCAGCAAATGGTGGTGTGATGCACCGGATACTCTGAGGAGTTGATGCGGATGCAAAATAACACAAGTTAACTTATTCGAAAGCAAATGTCTTTTTCATCATGGTCCATGATTTATGGACTGCGCTAGAACCGAAATAATTTCTATGGAAAATTTGGTACTTGAATTCAGGTTCCGGCCCTGTATCCGTCAAGTTCTCCAGTTTAAGTTGAAATCAAGTCAACCCGTGTACTCAGCATTTCAAAACAACCCTGTACTCAGACAAGTGTCAAGCGGCACTTATCAACTTTGAAATATCATATTTATTTTTTACTTCATGTCACGAAGTGTCAGTTAAACTTATTCTGTAATCCGAACAATTTTTTGTGCGATTAAATAACTACTGAAGCAGGATTTAATTAATTTATTAATTCTTATTTTTGAAAAATTGTAGCTGAAAATATGCAAGTTTTCCCTAAAATATCGTTATTAAGCCAAACCATAACTATTTTAGTTTGACATATAAATATAAAAAAGATAGACAAAACAATTTTCATGAGGGAAAATAAGTATTCTGTATTTCAAATAGACAAAAAATGGATTAGTCAAAATGAACTGGTTAAGTTCAACCACCGATACCGGAAGTTATATTCATAGGAGTTAATACTTTGACAAGATGTGCAAATTGCTATTATAGCCTATTGCCAATAGGCTGATTTCTGTAGACGGTATTATAATAAATTATATTTAAATTCCAACAAATATTTTCAATCACAAGGACAGAACAGGAAAGGACAGGAAAAATATTTGTCCTAGAGGACAGGACAAAAAAAATCTGAATTAAAAAAAAATTCAGAAGTCTGGCAAATATTTTTGATATTTTTGTCAGAATTCTGACAATTTGTCAGATGTCTGTTATAGGACTGTTATAGGACATCGTGTGCCTCCCTACTACACTACTTGCTGTTCTTCAGGACAGGACAGGAGAGCAAATTTCAAATCGTGGCGACCCCTGGCTGTTCTCGTATGTAATCATCGATTGTAAAACCTCCAAAACCGTAAGTGATATTTTCACGATTGAGTCGAAACTAAAATTTCATGAAAAATTGATTAAATTAACTTGTCAACTTGATTCTAAATGCAGGAAGAAAAGCACTAAAAACTTTGAATCAAAGTTCAAGCATGAATCACGCTGCATGATACTGCGTTTGAGGATAAGCGCATGATAAAATAAAAATTGCAAAGACGTCTGCATCTGTATAAAAAATTTTATTGACAAAATTTATGCTCTGTTTGTCTGATAAGCCAAAATTTCATAATAATCTGTAATATTTGAAAAAATTAAATTTGTTAACGATAATAATTTATTGACGATATAATTGTGATAGTGAATTTTATAGATTTATATTTTCTCTAATTGTATAAATTATATCATATACGCGCACAAGACCATGAGAAAAGTTCTAATTCGGTCATGCAGTAATGATCGATCATAAAACCTTCAACAGTTCGTCAAGTTTAGATCAGATGAGCTACAGTTAAAATATTCTCCTATTGATTTTTGAAATGAATCATTTTGGGCGACGCATAAAAAAGGTTATTTCAACAAATGAGCGCCCACCTAAAAAGACGTGGACTTTTATTATGAGCATTTTATAAAATAGAATTTTATCTGAGTTCACTCAGTTTAGTATTTAAAATTTATATCTCAAAATAAAAAAACGATCTAAAAACAACTAATCAAGAGATAATTTTTTGAAAAAACCCTGAAAAATATTTTTTCCATAACAACAAAACCGGAATATAAAAATCAGGAAAAACAGGGCAATTTTCGACAATTGCAGCTGGATAAAAGAAAACGAACGAGTTTTTCAAGAAAACTTAAGAAAAATGTGCAGGTTACTAACGAAACATTTTGAATAACTCTGCACTTGGTCCCGGGTACACCGGGCTTGCCGAAAGAGCTTGCCTAAACCGAGCTTGCCGATNCTTTTGCAGAGCTTGCCGACAGAAATTCGGCAAGCCCGGTGTGCTCCTTGGTCCCGGTCCGCTGGACATAAGAGTACCAACAGTGTATCGACTACTTCAGGTACTAACATAAGTAGGAGAACGTAGGCTCGATAAATCAAATAAACTTTTTATTTGAAAATATGCCGATTTATACATCGAAAAAGATGCCCATGAGTTATGTTAAATTGAAGCAAACGTAATTTCTTCAGTTCATTAAGAAAAAAATAAGAAAAAACGCAAAAATTTCGAAATTGTATTTTAATGATTCGGTCGTTAGTAGACTTTGCTTTCACCACGAGTCATTTTGAAGCATTTATAACGCCCCTTAGGCCTCACAAAACAAGCGACCAATACTCCCTTAAAGAGGTGGTAGTCGCAAATTACACGAAAAACGTGGTTTTATAATTGATTTTGCGAGTTAACTAAAATATATAATATCTCAATTCTGAGACAAATAATACCATTGAATAAAAAGCTGTTGATTCAGTGTAATGATCAATATAAATAATTATAGGATCCGCCGGAAACGGCGCTGGAAATTTAACAATTTGAAAATTTAAAAAACCATCTTCTCTCTGAGTTTTTTAGATATCAACTTAATTTTTCTTCAAATTTAACCGAAATAATAACGTCCAACGCTGTATGATCTGATACGCCAAAATTTGTATGCAGTTTGCTCGTAATCACGAAAAATCGTTTTTTTTCGCTCAAAATTTGCAACTTTTCAAAACCTATCTCCTCTCTCAATTTTTGAGATAATATTTTCAAAGTCACATATATATGATCATCGAACGCTTGTGGTTAGCTGTATGATCTGTTCTGTGAAAATCTATTTCTCAGTTTTTTTGAGAGCGACCAGAATGAAATGTTAAAATTCGTAATAATACTCGAAATAAATAAATTTTCAGCTGTTTATTTCACAAATAAATCAATTAAAAGTGATTTCCAACTCAGATTGTTACAGGGAATTCAACAAATTTGATTTTATTTCTCTAGCGTGCTTGGAAGTATCAATTCTTGTTAACCATAAAGAAATATGAGAGTCCGCTTTTATTTCCGGTTGCGAGAAAGTAATCAATTATGAATGTATTGTAATCAAAATTAGGCGCAATCGATTCAGTTTCGCCAAAATATTTTGATCAAAGTTATTTTCATAAATTGAGTTGATGAATAGCTTAACACTATGGTTTGCGACTTCCACCCCTTAAGAAGGTGACTTCAGAAATTTTAACAAACAATATTTTTTGACTTAAGAAGGTGTGGCAGTGCATTTTGAGATTTTGGATGCCTGGTACGGCTAAACTGATGGCAGTGGAACATTTCTTAGGAATACAAATGAAAGATCTATCCATGACGTCCAATTTCACATAGCTGTTACAATTATTCACACGGCTATCAGATGTAATTCCAAATGGCAATTTACATGTAATCACACGGCTATTTTACTGTTAGACGGCTGCGTTTTATTAAACAGCTTTAATTATATATCCTTTATCACACTTTTGTGACATACTCCGGCTTGTTAGTTCAACGTAGTGTGTGTTTTAAAAAAGTGGGGCTGGGATATTCACAAAAGTGTGATAAAGGCATATCCATATTCTCTCTGCAGAAACTCACGAAAATATGATTATTGTAAATTTCTCTTCAAAAGCCTGTGTTATTTTGTAACTTGACGAATCAGAGTCCTTCGTAGGTCCAAAACCTAGCTCAAAATTTTTGTTTCAAATTTTCCTCCAAGAAAAATTAAATTAACGGTATTTATTAGATAGACCAATTATATTTTTAAAAGTCTGAAAATTTCGAGCAATTAAGCGGGTAATTGCAATTCATTAAAAATATTTTTTGTCGAAAAATTAGAAATTTCGATTTTCAAAATCTAAGGACAACTTTCTCTAAAAAATTTGCTTGGCCATCCTTTTCCGCATTAATTTTCATCTTTTAATTTACCTCTTAATTATTGCATGTGGTCATGTCAAAGATAGCTGAAATGTAAGGTAAAAAAACACACTTTTTATCAAAATAGTGCAAAAATGTTAGCCAAAATGTCCATGGCAAACTTTTTTGTCCATTTTCCAATCAAAATTTGACACTGAAAAGGATGGGCCACATGATTTTTTTGATAAAAAGTTGTCTTTATACTTAATTTTTCGTCATCCAGTTTATCGAAAAATAATTTTGACACGACACGACCGACACTTTATGCATGTTTCACTAAATATCTTCACTGCATTTTTAGGACTCTGTATTTTCTGTATAACAGATTTTAATCTCTTTAAAATCATTTTTTTGAAAAAATGTTCTAAACTGTCGGAAATTTTTAAAGTGAGATGTGAAAGAGATTGTCATTTTCATTAAGGAATTGATCCGGGTGAGCTTTGCATCCGGGACTTTTGTGAAGTCTGTCCAAAGTCTAATAGGCTATAAATAAAAAAAATCTTTCAACCTGTTTATTCTCTCATAGTCAGAACGTGATTTTTTACAAAAAATTTCCGAAAAAGTATTTTGATAATCATCAAATCACGATTAAGTGTAAATTGAACCGAGACGGCTTTCATTCTTCAAAAAACCTTATGGGAAGCAGGAACCTAAATACTATTTCTTCTTCGACTCATACAAAAATGCTAAACTTCAAACCTTTTCTCCAGTTTGCACAGAAAACAAGTACGCTCGTTTTTTATTTCTATTTTTCAGCGGTTGATAAGTTATGTTAAGAAAATTTGACCTTGAAATCATTTATTTGAAATTTAAAAAACAAAATCCTCGGTCTTAAAATGCCCAAAAATTAATTCTCTCCAAGATGGGCTAATGGAACCGATAGTATCGGTCCGATACCCATTTTTTTGACTTTTGGAATTGCTTGTTTGAAATTGTCTCAACGGAATGAGAAATTGTCATATCGTAATGATTTTTTGTTGAGATGTATGTTTATCACTAGAAGTATTTCATTTAATCTGATGACTTAATTTCAGTCACTGAATCAATAAAATCTTATTTTTGACTGCATAAAAAACTTTAAGAAAATGAGTTATATAAAATGAGAGTGCCAGCTGTGTTTCGAATGACATATGTGCATATACGTTATAGAAATTCTATAATTTATACAAGTAGAACATCGTGCGCAGGTCGGGGTTTAGTTTATTACTCATAAATTATGTGACGTTATTAAGCGTTAAATTTCATGCTTAATTAAATGGTGTTATGAACTTTTGTCAAAAAGCACGCTCGTGCTTTCTATACCAAAATTGGTCTGAATCCAAATTTTNCTTAGTGTGCCCAAATTGCTCGAAATTAAAATTATTTCGCCATAATTGCAAATTGACCAATTAAAATGTAAACAACATTGATTCAATTGCAAACGTTATCAGTAGGGTGACTGAGGACATTTTCAAAGAAAACAGAGACTCTTGAAGTATGTTTACATTAAAATTGATTATATTTTCATTTTCAACTGTGTCTTTGAATGGTACAACTCACGCATTCGCCAGAACGTCTTTTTAAATTTTTGAATTGCTACTTATATACTTACGCCGCGGCGAAGGAGTGATAAGAATAACTATGGTATCGTCAAAATTGGATCGGATCGTAGTATTATCATAAGATCGTATCGCTATTTTCTATTCGATTTAGTAATAATTTTGGTACAAATTGATCTGACCGATTAAAATCTATGGGTCACTCGATCCAATATCATTTATATCAACCCTATGCCGATCCCTGTGCTCCAAAGCAGTGGGTGAAATTCCTAGGCCACCCTAATGACGCGTCATCATGACAAGTATTATTCACAAAATATTTTTTATTTGGACCAAGTTGGAGACACTCAGCACGGACGTTGACTTCTGTACCCAAATTGGTCTTAAAATTTTTTTTGGATTCAGACGCATTTGGGTACAGAAAGCACGAGCGTACTAAGTGAACCCACCTAGGAAATGTATACTGTGGACAAGAAAAAATTGATTGACCAATTTGGGTACACTAGGTACGACCCCAATAATCCAAATTAGAAATTTTGTGAATATTTCGCATTCAAAATTAGGGCACTAACAATTACAAGGTAAAAAAATATCAAAGGTTTTCACAATTTACCTTGAATATACAATAAATATAGTAATAATAATGAAAAATAAAACAAAAATAAGTTTTTAAAAATAAGTTTTCAAGATTCCAGAAATTTTTAATGTTGTTTTTTAAATATGGCACCAAAAATTTCACACATGAATGCGTTTTTTAAATGAAAGCAACGAGAGCGTTTTATCATACTTATTAGTAGTATAATTTTTTTTATAATGCTAAAGCGTTCAGCACGAAATTTCCTTTGCCGGACAGTAATAGTTTCTTATGCCGGAAATGATAAAGTTTGAAATGGCAGATTTAGACGAATGCTGATAATGATCAATATAATATTATAATTGGCCCCTGGCTTTCCTCCATGTCCCAAGTTTTGCAAAAGAATAGCAATTATTAACTGTCCTAAAGTGTCCTAAAAATTATAAAATTGAAGTAAATGGATCACTTTTAGATGTTATTATGAGACTTCTTTTCGGAGCTTTTGTGGTTCCAACCTCATTTTCTCATTAATTGCTTAATCATTACACAACAGTTAGTACTCACTTCATTACACACCGATTGTTCAAAATTGTAGGAGCACGGGGAATAGAGTTTTAAGAATATCTTTAATTTTTAACATAAGAATACATTGATTCTATAGTATATTTGATTCATTAAAGTATATTGATTCAAAGAGCTCAAACACGACACCCCTTCGCCCCTGAAAGTGATATTTTCGATATTTTTGTGTATAAATCAAGACTCAGAAATTTCACATAACAAATTATGATTACAAATAAATGATTGAATAATTGTCTAACCAAATATATTTCTAAATAATTAGAAGATTAGTATTATTGGAAATATGCCGTTTTTTGTAAAAAAATGATTTCTTTTTTCTTCAAATAGTTAATAATAAAAAGAATTTCAAAAAGTAGATTATAAAGGGATGATTTCTTAAAGTTGTAATTAGCCAGCTGTGCGGTTTCGGACACTTTTTATATTATCATGAAACAATTTTTTAAAATTCGTGTGTGATGGTTAAAATTTTATTTATCTACAGTAGCCTTTATCCAACCGAAATCCATGGTGAAAACGTTTCTGAACTCAAGGCTGGAGTTCGAATCCCAGTGGACCCCGAATTCTAGTGGACCTCGTCTCGTGATATGAAGCGGGACAAGAGACAACACAAGCCAAGAGACAAAACTCATATTAGTATTCCTTACACGATCACTAAAACAAAATCAGTGGGGTCCACTGAGATTCGAACTACAGCCCTGAGGTCAGAAACGTTTTCACCATGGACTTCAGTTGGATAAAGGGTATGTTATATTTGAACAAGCGAGGAAAGTTTTATAAAAGAAACGCATCGATCGATTAGAAGTGAGAAAGAACAAAATCACAAGATTATTTAAAGCGATCATCATGCGTATGATCAGGCGCTTTCTCAGAAACTTCCAGACAGAAGCTTCCCTCTTTAGTTAAAATTTGACATACTGAAGTTCTATATCGTTCTATAGTTTCATCGAGCGTTTGTAACTGGTGCCTTTTGTGCAATGAACTGTGAAACTCTAGTTTATTACGATGAACAAAGCATTTTTCACAACTTAATATATGTGTGCGAAATTACAGTAGCCAATTTTTGATAAAGTTACGGACTATTAAGTAACAATATCTTATATATCTTTTTCCCAACCAAACTGTTTTTATAGTTAATAGGGTGTCTAAACCGTTACCATTTTGGCTTTTGGAAACGACTTCTCAGATTGAATTATTAATAGCTCATAATCAGGCGTCGAAAAGAGTGTGGGAATCCCATAATG
Source organism: Oikopleura vanhoeffeni (assembly GCA_004367855.1). Lineage (NCBI taxonomy): Eukaryota > Metazoa > Chordata > Appendicularia > Copelata > Oikopleuridae > Oikopleura > Oikopleura vanhoeffeni. Next base: position 159,447 of record SCLH01000888.1, read on the forward strand.
GGATGGAAGGGATAGACCAATGGGGATAGGGATGAGATTTGGGTGGGAAATTAAGAGATGTAGAAGAATAGAGATGGAAAATCCCATTCTCATTTCATCCCTCTTATCCTCCTATCCCGTTTTATCTCTTTTCTATCCCTTTATATCCATATCTTTTTGTATCCCTTGTTTATCCCTTATTTCACTTTTGAAGGAAGATATTTGTAATTTATCAGCAAAATTTTCAACTTTTGGAAACAATCTTAATTTCATGAAAATTTTCTTAATTTTAAAATTTTTGCAAAATACCAAATTTTTACTCGAAATAATTTGGCAATTGGGCTCATAGATGATTGCTAAATTTAAGCCCAATTTCTCGTACAATTTAAATTGTGGAATGTGTTCTGCGTGTACAAGTGAGTCCCTTTTTTCTATTAATCACTAGCGCTGCGGCTGATGAGTGTTTAATCTGGCTCACTTCCAATAATTAGCACGGTATTCAAAAAGTTAGTCTGTATCTTACAATTGGTAAGATAGTAATTCGGCTATACTGTGATTCGGCTATAGTATCAATGTGAATAGAAATCAATGTGTCTCAAAACACGCCTAAGTCGTAGTTCATGATAAATTCTCTTTGTTATCTGGTGAAAAAATATAATATAAAATGAAAATAATTATAAAATAATTATAAAATAAAAGTCAGTCTATACGACAAATTTCGCGAAACCAAGAAGTCTTAATTCAGTAGCCGAATTACAGTCAGTCTTCTCGACGCCTTGGTGCTAATAACAGTAAGAATTCCAAAGCCGAATAACAGTGAGTCTAACCGACACTATAGCCGAATAACAATAATAATTTCCGGGTCGGCTCAAAATATCATTAAAAATCCTATACAAAATATTTTAATTAGAATATATACACAGCAGGCGTTCTAAGTTGTCAATTATAAAGTGCTTTTAAAGTGTAGTAGCGGTTTGCGGTAGCAGGTGTGGTAGCTGGCACAAATCTCAAATGCTGGCGTTTCGGGCCGATCCCAATAATTTCGTAGCCGAATGACAGTCAGCAAATAGCCAAATAACTATTTTAAAAAGCATATAGCCGAATCACTATTAATTTCAGCTATATATAATTTCGGCTACCGTAGCCGAATCACAGTATAGCCGAAATACTATCTTACCCTTACAATTCTCCCAGATACATTGAGAAAACATTGAACAAAAAATTGGATTCGCTTTTGGCTATTGTTTAATCAATATTGAAATAATTTCCCGGTGCTCATATCAATATCAACGCAGGTGATATCGAAAAGTATTCTTAAAGCTATTCTATAATTCCTGCTACATGATTAATGATTAGGCAGCTAATTCTAAAACGTTCACGTATCAGGAAGTTCACTAATCAGGAAGTTCACGTATTAAGAATATTTCAACCTGGCAACCAAGTGGTCGACTACACATAACCGGGCAAAGTTAAAGGTCGATTTTAAGGTCATTGTATGAACTTGAAGCTACTCTCAGAATAATTTTCAAGGCCGACTTCTTTATAAACGTATTAGCAACTATGAGTGAACTAAATACTGAGAGGTCGCTAAAGAGTAAAAGCCGATCAAAATTAAAATTTAAGAAGTTTTAACGTTTAACCCTTGTGAGCACAGAGCCAAAATTGTGGCTCCAGCATACCTAAAGTCATCGAAACAAGAAACAAAACTGGATCGAGGAATCTTTTGTTTCAATACATTATAAAATTTAGATTCGGTTTCAAGAATATGATTTCTTCGAATTTTTGTTCCGGCATTACGGGGAGTTGATTTATCAGGGAATTTTGAGCCTTATGTTCACTTCCGTAAAAATTATTTCGGAACTGGACACACAATCCAATGTAGATTAGCTAGTTTTTGGAAAAAGTGTTTTGTGCATGCATAAGTTGAAAATAAATTAATGAGTACTAGGGCAGACATTTTTCTTAGGAAGTGAATATTATTTTCAACTTCAAGTATCACATGAAAATTTAAGTTATATTATATAAATTGAATTTACCAATCAACATGTCACTTGTACTTATAACCATATTTCCTCGAAATATAGAAAAAATGCCTTATCTGCTTTTATAGGGAAAAAAAACCAACATTTTCATCAAAACATCATGATTTTTCATCAATTTCTGACTTATTTTTAAATTACTTTTGATTTATGAGTATAATTCAAGCGGACACACTTAACGTGGCCATATTCTTGTGCTTATGTTCGACCGAATAAAATGTAGAGAACAACTGTTACCTGTATCCCGTGATATGGTCACACTTGTTTTCTCACTAGTTTTTTCTAAACTCAAAATTCATTCTAGAATTGAAATTTTGAATGCAAAAATATGACCTTTCAACTTCCTTATGAGACAAATTAAAATTCAACTGCCTTAAGCTTTCTGTGAACAAATTCAAGTAGGAACCATTGTGCTCTGGTGCCTTGCGGACTCTTTTTTTATATGCTCAAGGGTTAAAGACGGAAACAATGTATCAAATTCTTCTCGCTTCGACAAGCAATGTTAGAAGAAAAAATTTTGTTAAACGACACTTGTAGGCTCTGAGACATAATCTTGGCAGTATTTTTAAAATACTAACTTAAAGATAAATTTCAAAATAATTATTTTGACAAAATTATTGCTTAGCAAATTTTCAAATATGTGAGCCTGACTTTATACTTGTTAAGTGAGTGTAATCAGATGGAATACGGTCGTTTTGAATTGAACATGTGTCCACTTTAGAGGTTGAAAAATGTTTATTTTGCCGCCTAAAATTCACACGTATTTTAGTAACAAAGTTATAAGGCCCTTGCTGGTTATTGGGCAATAAGTTAGCCTGAAGTGCAATCTCGCACACCCTTAACACCACTTATTCGAACAATGAAACTTCACGATATTTAAACACTAAAATCGAGCGATTTTTTGGGCCTGAGTCTGATTCAGCGGCTTTTGCCTACTGGAGCAGTTTTACTGTCAAAGATTTTTTAGAGTTTGATTTCAAGATTTTAATATGTACTTGAAAGCAAGCTACTTGGAAACTTAAATTGTGGCGAAAACAAAGAACTTCATTTGAATTAAAAAATAAGAAAATTTTTAGAGGAAACAGTATTTTGAATCAACTTTGAATGATGATTTAATTTTAGGGACCTTAATCAATTCATGACAGATTTCCACTTTTTTCAAAAAGGCTTCTAATGATAAATGAAAAATAAGTAGAAAACTATAAATTCATTATTTTTTGCGAAACTGTTTTAACCTTATTTTTTACTGTTGTGCGTTAGGTTACCATTTATTAATATTGAAAAGTTTTCATTCTTATAAACAAAATTTTTTTCATAAAATACTTGGAAAAAGATGTTTTGCGATATCTTGCTGTATTTTACAAGATAACTTAAACTCTGCCGCTAAAATAATTTGGATCTTTAAACCGTCTGTTTAAATGATAACAAATAAAAATTGCCTCCAAATTGTGCATTTTCGGTCTGATGAGAAATTTCTGAATGCGGCCAAATTCTGAAAATAAAAAATAAGCAGGGAACTTTACGGTTCTGTTCAATAGGACGTGTTTGATTTGGCAATGTGAAACCGGCTGTTTTGGCCTTATTGACGAATTATGCTTTGATATAGTTAAAATAGCGCTAGAGAGCTGAAAATGCGTCCCAAAATTCTAAATATGCGCCTAAGTTGCAAACTTAGAATTTTTGTATCTTCAAAGCTATTTGGTGGGAAAAGCTAACAATTATTCCATAAGGCTCCGGAAACGCGCTGAATCGGACATGTTTGGCATGATTCCAATTGTTCTTAACATGGGCACAGAAATTATACAATATATAGAATGGCAGAAATTATATTACAAATTATAATACGTATTAGTAAACGTCAGTATGATAATACGTATTAATGTACGTAAATTAAATTACATTTGAAGATAATTTATGTGTTATGATATTATTAATCTCATACTTATATTATATTTGCCTGATTTTTTGTGCGTGACTTGTATCAAGAAATTCACCAAAAATAATATCAAAATCAAAAATTAAGTGAATACTGCAGTACAGTATGTAAAAAAATTGTTCGAGACGAAGAAATTTCTCTGATCAAAACCTATAATTGGCAGGAGAATTACTTTCAATCCAGAGGAAATTTGAGCTTTTGGTCTCGAACAATTTTTTAACACTGTATACATATCCCCTATTCACACTTTGAATATCCCGGCCCTCCTACTTAAAAACACACTACGTTTCCTAATCAGGGCCGGGATATTTACAAAACTGTGAATAAGGAATATAGCTTATAAATAAAAGTAATATATCCCTCTCAGAATGAACAACCAAGTAAAAAAGGCTTCAACAAAGGTCCTATAGTGTTAAATCTCGTTTGAAGAGCATGCGTTGCGTTTTCTGTGCGAAGACGTGAAAATTACTTTTTTAAGATATTTATAGCTCATTAAGCTGTCAGAAATAGTTAGAAAATAGTTAGAAATAACTGTAGTAATTTTTTTTCTATATTCAATAAACTTCAAATTGTTATTTTGGATGAAAATCATACTGTCAAGGAATATTAGCGTATTACTCTCATGCATTTGCTCCAAAGTTAATTTGAACCCTATCAAGCCCATTTATATCTTCGGAAAATGATCTAATCGATTGTTTTTTGAATAGCAAGGCAATCATCAGCAAATATCTAGTAACTTATGACTTTACCTTTATCGATATATTTGTCAACAATGGCTTATTCCATGAACTTAAAAAAAAATGTTGCTAAATTTGCGGGAATAGAGCTTCCAATCGCAAGTCCACCTATTTGTTCAAATTATTGAATTGAAAATATTTTTTTCGAAACGACAAAAAAAATGCTAGTTTAAAAATGTGTCGAAGAGAAATTTCTTTATTGATTCTAGTGGAGGAGGAGTTAAAAATACACCAACGTTAGCAAACGTCGTGGGATCCAAATAAATTTGACTCAAAATATATGAGAGTTATGGGAACGTTTATATTATTGTACATTGATCAACACAAATGACTCGGTGCGCCGAGGAGTTAGCATTTATTTTATAATCTAGAAGTTTTAACTTAATATTTAGTTATTTATTATAACATATGGTGCCCACTTTGTCAAATTACATACCTTACATGTATTATTAAAAAACAAACTTTTTTAAACTTTCTAGAATATATGCATAAATAAATTGTTTTCAAATTTTGTACACAAATTTTAAGTACGTTAAATAGCACTGACGATGACAACTTGATTGTCGAAATATATATATGTAATAATAGAAATTCACTTTATAAAACCAATTTTATGAAGATTATTCAAACAACCAAAAAAAAAAACATTTTAATATTAAGTTGATTATTGATGTGGTAAGTACAAGTTACCTTGTTAATGGAATTTAATGGTCCCGTATAGACTATACGGTATAGTTATGAAATAGACGAGGATGGGTCACCGTGGGTGTAGCGTTTTCATGATATATTTTGGAAGGCTTGATCTAAATGTATTGTTTATAAGTTCACGATAATTTTCAAGGTCAATTTTTTATTTTTTGTTGTCATAATTATCAATTAGTTCGACATTTAGTTCTATTAATTCTTCTATTTTTTTGTGATAATCAAATCTGGACACTTTAATTTATTTCATTGCTATCAAATTTTGGTCATTTGTGGTGCAGTCATAAATATTAAGTCCGCAAAAAGTAGCATGTGAATTCATGCCCGCAATAGTTAACTCAGAAAATCTAGAATAGCCGATTACATTTTAGAATAGCTAAATTGTTCTTAAACGGGAATCCGATGCCTCGGTTTTCGCCTAGACAAAGTAGTTCCATAATGTTATCAGAGATGCTCAGATCGGTCATATCATGTACTGATTCTTCGTTAAAAGAGGGCGTCACGTTCAGACAATAGAATTTTGCGTTTATTTGCTCTTTTTAAATCGTGTCGTTTCTCAAAATTGACCAAAAACATTTCTAAGTTTTTAGATCAAGGGTTTCTTTTCTTTTCCAATTTTCGGAATTTGGAATTTTTCTGACTTCAGTAGGCAGTTTTGGAGTCAGTTTATTTTGATAGGCAGTTTGTAAAAATCTTAGCAAATGGTTCGCTAATAATTGTATCTGTGTTTCATTATATAAAAATTGTAACATTGGATATTCCGACTAGTTTCGTTTTTTATTAAAACATTTTCAAGGCTTTTATCCTGTTTTTTAACAAATTTGTGTAGTGAATAATATTCACTGAATATGCAGAAAAGGGTTTTGATGATTACAAATGCGTAAAAAAATAGCGAGAGAAATGAAGCAGGAAAAGTTTAAATAAGAAAAAAAAATAATTATACAAATACAAAAATAAATGTCTAACAAATTTTTAGTAACAATGTCCTGAGTGTACCGAAAGTCTGTTGTACTAAAATATTCATAAAATATTATTTATTTCCGTTTATAGATAACAGACTTTCCATTAACCCAGGATATTGCTAGATCATTATTTTCACATTGTTTAATTAAGTTAAAGTGGGTATATTAGTATCAAACATAAATAAATTGTGGAATTCAGTTAAAATTGTATTAAAATCCAAATAATAATTGTTAAATTTAATTAGAGTGCGGATCCTAAATATAAGTTTATTGAAAAGCAGAGTTAAAATAAGTCAGACATGTTAGACATGTAATGTTCAGTCACTTTCCTTAACCCTTGGAAGCTCCGAACCGATCAATCGGCTAAAATTATTTAAAACTCTTCCAAATAGGGAGAAATAAAACCTGAAACATATGATGACCAAATTCAACATAGAGTTTTTGCCAAGGAATTCAAAAAAATAATTTTAATTTTTTTTCAACGATTGGTTCAAAATTTATTAACCTTACTTTTTTTCCCAATTTCGCCGAAAAATCGCTGATACTTTAATCCTGTTGCACTTTTAAACATTTTTGAGGATATGAATTTTTAGCAAAGTGTTTCGGAAATCTTTAACTCAAAAAATAATCACTTTACAGTATAGTCTAAGTATTTCGGAAATCTTTAACTTAAAAAATAATCACTACACAGTATAAACTATACTTTATAGTGTTGCGGATGGCTTGCGAGATATAAACGATAAACAGTTGATCTGATTACAAATTTATTGGTATAAAAAAGCTGTATATGCTTCCTGCGCTTGACTTATATACATAAGTGCAGACGCAGGAAACAACAAGTCTAAATGACTTGGGACCGAATTGAGCGGAGGGACCTGCAGTCGGTCCGCCGTTTGCGCAATACATATCCCCGGCAACACTATCCCCCTTCGCTAGATTCAGTGAAAGAGAAGGAGTTATAATATAAGTACATTATATAATTATGTTTTATACATGTAAAGTGATATGTTTGGTGTCTGACATTCAAACGAACCCCGCTGATACTTTAAAGGAAGAGATGGATTTTTAAACAGACGGACGGAATGTGGTTAATTTTAGAGAAGCCCAAGTTTTTCTCGAGCACACTTAACAACGAGGAGAAAAGTACTTTCACATTTGCCTAGAGAAGGACCAATTCAAACATCAAAAAATTGCAAAAATTAGTAAATGTTTTTTGAAAGCAAATAACGCTGTCTCAAACGAAGGTTCTAACCAATGGGTGGTGATTACTGAAGAATCCAAAAAATTGGGATACAACTATGACTCGTCCTTAAATGGATTATGCATATTGACATCCGATAACTCTGAAGATTTCAAACAAGTCATCAATAATGGAAACGAGCGTCAAATGGCTCTGGACCAATTCAACTTTTTGGATGGTGGAAACGCACCAACTTTCATCGATATGATCATCGTTCGCAGATTTTTTACTAATAAAAACGTAATTGCAAAAACTGGGTCAGTGCCTTAGTAGCGATGTGGTTTGGATTATACCGTATTTGAGAGCCAACAAAATCTAGCAAAAAAACTATCCTGTAGTTCATTCGAAGTTGATTTAGATAGAGAATCTGAATCTTTTTTGTCTATCATAAACGAAATTCGTGATACGGCAGAATTTCTCGCAACTGGAGAAGATCTGGAAGAAAATTTTGGCACATTAGAAAGCAAAATTACTGACGCATCAGCAATGAGTGTCAAGATTTGCCAAGCAATTCGAACCATAACACGAGAAACCCAGGGAGAGATCATATCTGCTCAATCAAGATTCGACCGGATCGTGAAACACAAACAAGATTTGGAACAAGAGCTGGAGGAAGCTTCTATTAATAACACTACAAAAATAGATAATCTTAAAAGCCTCGGCCAGAACTTGCAAGCAAAGCAAAGTTTTTCCGACTTCGAGAGCACAAACGCTACAAACGAAATTCGTCTGAACTCACAAAACAAAGAGGAGCAACTCGCTGAGGTCAAGGAATCCCACTTCAGACACCAAATGTTGCGGATGGCTTGCGAGATATAAACGATAAACAGTTGATCTGATTACAAATTTATTGGTATATAAAAAGCTGTTTATGCTTCCTGCGCCTGACTTATATACATAAGTGCAGACGCAGGAAACAACAAGTCTGAATGACTTGAGACCAAATCGGGCGGAGGGACCTGCAGTCGGTCCGCCGATTGCGCAATATGTATTGCGCAAACGGCGAAACGGCAACAATAGTCTATACTGTTGTCCAAATTTTTTTTTATCGTCGGTGATATCCGGAAAATTAACTTTGAGAAAATGTCTTTTTAAAAAAAATAAATATCTTATTTCATTTTAAATTGAGGTGAGAAAACTTTTTAAGGTTGGCATAATAATAATAATGAGATTGAGAATAATTACGTCGGGTTTGACAACGAAATATTAAGTTGGTGACCAAAAGACTGTCACGTTTCAGGTTTATCCAAAACTAAGTTCAAAATTAGTCATTTTTAGTACTCGTATGGCGTTTCTTACATAATTCTGAGCAAAAAATTGTGTAGTTATCACAGTATAAGCGCTCAAAGTCGAGCCTGCAAATCTGCTTTGGAGCCTCCACCGATTTATTCGATTTGAAGCTTCCACGGTTTAAGAAGAATATTAGGACTGACTTTGAAAGTATAAATTTTTCTTAATCGAGTGGTCTATAGAATATGTGCGTATGACTTTGGTTGGATAAATAATATGTGAATTGTACTAGGCTGTCAATAGTTGAAACTTAAACCGGTATGTACCACAATACAAGGGGGCGATATCGCTGAATTAGCAAAAATCGCCGAAAAAAACCTACGCAATTTCACGATTTTCAGCTGACATAATTCCGGTGCTAATATCGTGGAAAAAACTCAATATCGCCGAATTTTTTCAAGATTTCTATTTCTGATTACTTTGTGGGTGTCACGAATGACGTCATTTTCAGGATTGAATTTCTCAAATTAACTTTAACTTTTATTTGATTGCGTTTTGCGGAGTGATTAATTTTACGCATTTTGGTGATTCAATTCATCCGAACCTATTGTAAAACATGTACAAAATTAAAAAAAATGTTGGACATAAGACGTCAGTTCGTAAGCTTACGCTTTTTTTCATTTTTTGACAAAAAATTAATTTCTGTCCCCATATTGCCGAAAGTGCCAATATCGCCGAAAATGCCGAATATCACCAAAATTGGCAAAAAACTTTCGACTATATTCCCTATTCACACTTTTGTGAATATCCCGGCCCTGATTAGGAAACGTAGTGTGTTTTTAAGTAGTGGGGCCGTGATATTTACAAAAGTGTGAATAGGGGATATTGCCCCCGTGAATTTTATTTTTTTGCCTTTTAAACCAAAACTAGTCACGATAATTAAGAGAACTAACCGGTTTATATGATCTGAGGTGTTAGCGAAGCTCGTTTCTAAAAATAAGTTAGTTTTATCATTATTAAGTCGGTCGGTCTATGTTAACTAATTGTTACTTTTTGATCTAAATCGCGAGGCCGTATATTTTGAACAAGAAATCATTTTGAACCCTTTGAACGAACATTTCCATTTTGACCAGAATAATATAACTAGGCCCTAGTGACAAGGATTGAGGTTTTTCATAAGTTTTCAAGTGGAGCTCCTGAAAAATCTGACACAGGAAATTATCTAAAGCTTTTCTCAGTATGTGGTACAGTTTATGCCCTAAAAGTCAAAGCAGCCAATTAAGGAGGATCACTAGAAAGCCTTTTACTCCTACTAGTACATATTTAATGCATTTTTTAAATTCATGCATCGAAGTCATATTTATACAAATTACTACGCCCGTCTAATAATATTTGTTAATAAGCACTTAAAATACAAGTTAAATTATTAATCATTCAAAAACATGCTGAATGGTTTTTTTGCTTTTCGACACATCTTGTGGCAATAAGCTATGAAATAATCAATAATTACTAATCATACGGTTTATTTGTCAGATAAAGAGAAATATTTTTATGTTTCTCATTCCTGAAATTGACTACATAATAAATGTCGAAACGTTGAAAAAAATACAATTTTTAAATTGACCTATATATATAAAGAGAATTATGTCATCAATACAATCGCACACAAGGTACTTTAGATTATTAAAAATGTCTTCCAGAACTTTGAGATATGCTGATTTTCCTCTAAAAGTTCAGCACTTTCGGCCTTATCAATCTTTTGATGGATATATGGAATATAATATAACTTTATACAAATCCCTATCGATAAATTATATAATCCAAGGCTATTCAACTCAGACAGCTTTTAATTAATTAAAGTTAAATGCAACGTTGAAAATGATAACTGTTATGTTTGTATGATATCGAAATGTTATATATTGCCATGGTAAACTTTCGGTAATCTCCAGGTATACTTCAACAATTATTTCGGAATTTTTAAGTGCTAAAGGCGATTTAACCTTCGGAAGCTCCGAGCCGATTGATCGGCTCAAAAAATTTTCGACCCTGAAAAATTGATCGATAAAAAGTTACTACAGACTTTTGATGAAAATTCAAGATTGAATTTACCGACGTGAATTTAAAAATTTTAATTTAATTGTTTTACCACCAACCGTTCAAAAGTTATTTCATCTTACTTTTTTTGGCTATTTGTCTGAAATTTAACTAAAACGCCGATTTCTAAAAACAGACTGATGATATAAAAATTAAGGAAGTCAGTTTTTAGGAAAAACTTTCAGTTATCTATAAACACCAAAATTTGTCTGTGAGAACTCAAGTACAATCAGTACACTATAAGATATAAAAGTTGGTTTTCGACGGTGATTTTCTACAAATAAATGTTTATATTTTGAAATTCTATTTAACTCTCAGTTTATCTTCATGGTCGCGCATGATCATGTGCCCTTTAATCGCAATTTAGGACCCTTCCTAATCATTAAGGACCCTTAATCATTACTGAATGAAGCATTTACAACGTGATGGATCGTATATTTTAATAATTGACGTTTGTGCGTTTTTTTGAAAATGTTTGGAATCATCAAAAAAAACCTTTGAGCGCGATCCGAAAATTTTTTCCAATTACAGCATAGCCTAAAAATTATCACGCGACCAAATATTTAAGAAATAAAGTTGGTCAAAATAGTACTGTTTTTTTAAAGTTTCAAAGTTTTTAAGACTTTATTTCCATTACAGCAAAGTCAAAAAAAATCACGTGACCTTCAAATTAGAAAATAAGGTTTTGCTTCAAGTACACAAATATTACTCAAATTAGGCAAAAAAAATTTGAAGATGAATAAACAGATAATCTTATAATTTTGAACATAACGGAATTTAAAAAAAAAACGTCACGTGAACTTATTTTTCAAGAAATAAGGATTAATATATGATATATCGATTACGGGGCCCTCTCATCACTTTTTGCCATTTTTTCTCTTCACAACTCAACCCACGTTTCTCTCAGGACCACGAAAGAGATCGTTTTTTGATCTGGGGGCCCACTCATCATTTGATGCCATTTTTCACTAATATTTCAGTTTTGCCCACGCATTATTTNAGGAAGTCAGTTTTTAGGAAAAACTTTCAGTTATCTATAAACACCAAAATTTGTCTGTGAGAACTCAAGTACAATCAGTACACTATAAGATATAAAAGTTGGTTTTCGACGGTGATTTTCTACAAATAAATGTTTATATTTTGAAATTCTATTTAACTCTCAGTTTATCTTCATGGTCGCGCATGATCATGTGCCCTTTAATCGCAATTTAGGACCCTTCCTAATCATTAAGGACCCTTAATCATTACTGAATGAAGCATTTACAACGTGATGGATCGTATATTTTAATAATTGACGTTTGTGCGTTTTTTTGAAAATGTTTGGAATCATCAAAAAAAACCTTTGAGCGCGATCCGAAAATTTTTTCCAATTACAGCATAGCCTAAAAATTATCACGCGACCAAATATTTAAGAAATAAGGTTGGTCAAAATAGTACTGTTTTTTTAAAGTTTCAAAGTTTTTAAGACTTTATTTCCATCACAGCAAAGTCAAAAAAATCACGTGACCTTCAAATTAGAAAATAAGATTTTGCTTCAAGTACACAAATATTACTCAAATTAGGCAAAAAAAATTTGAAGGTGAATAAACAGATAATCTTATAATTTTGAACATAACGGAATTTGAAAAAACGTCATTATTTTTCAAGTGTATTCCAAACTTTATTTTATGATTATTCCGTCAGGTAATTTTATCCAGACTATGCTGTAATGAGAAAACAGTCTTAAAACGTTCGAATTTTATCTTCAAATTTTTTTGACGTAATTTGAGTACTTTTTTGGGTTACCGTGTATCGGATCTATGTTATGATATGGCTGCGAAGTGTCATTACGGCAATTAAGACTTGATAATCTCGAGTCACTAAGTTTTAAAACTTCATATATTGAATATTTGGTGACATATTAGCTGAGAATTAATCGTAGTTAGAATGTCCTTATGGCCGCTGTGATCGATATCCATTATTATCCCCGGGTCACTTTAAAAACGTATTCCCTATTCTTTTAACAGGCAAATAAGTTTTTGAAGTGACCCGGGGATAATAATGGATATAGTAACCATCAAAACATAACATCCGGGTAAAGCTAGAAATTTTCATAATCTGCATCCTATTGCCTTAGGATTTCTAAAATTCTCCAGTCGTGTAGCTTCTCCTTATATTAATAGTTGGTAGACAATGTTCAATGAAGATCCGTGTTGATGGACTTTGCGAATGGAAAGTTTGTAATTTATATTAGATATCACGGATCTACATAAAATAATTTGAAATACACTTTAGATCCGTAAGATTTGGGATAATTACAATTAGTCTGACGTTAATAGTCTGTTTTCAATTAGATCTTGAAAGTGTTATTATTTAATTGATGAATAACATTAGTAATTTACATTGCTTGCAGAATCTGAAACACAAAGCAGCTCAATGTTTTGTTCCAGAAACGCAAATTCATGAATTATAATTCATGATCTGAAATTCAGATTCTTAACAAATTTTGACGCAGTTTTGGAAAATCATATTTGATTTGATTGGACATTACAAATTATTCTCTTAAAGCTCTAGATGACTTCCGGACTTTTATCGTCACGATAGATATTATATTCTCTGTTCATACTAATGATAATTTAGGTCGATGACAAATTCGTACAAGCTGGTCCTCCGACCTGAATTATTCTTAGTATGAACAAGAGATATCTAAGATATCCTTTTCCCAACGGAACTCCATTCTCAAAAACGTTAACTATCTCTATAGGCTATAGACTTATAGCGCGTGTTCGAATCCCACTGATTTGTCTAAGTGATTGTCTTAGTAATTGCTTTGAGTGATTACACATCGATCAAATTTAGCGGTCCCAATATGAACACCTTAGCTATGAATACAGTCAGACAATCAGTAAGACAACTTACTGGGATTCGAAAAACACGCGCTATAGAGATAGTAAACGTTTTTAAGATGGAGTTCCGTTGGGGTTCGAAATTGGCACAGAAAAAAAATTTTCAGTAGAAATTTTTTAGCTAAAAATCGTGATATTTCGTTTTTTCGGCGATTTCGACAAATTTTGCGATATTGGGCCGGCGATATCAGCCCGACGTGTATATTCTCGATTCACACTTTCCGGAATATTCCGGCCCTGTATACTTAACGTGGAGTGTTTTTTGTAGTAGGGCCGGGATACTCCGGAAAGTGTGAAAAGGAGATATATCCTTTTTGTACTTAAAGTTCCACGATCAAAGACTTTAGAGCTTATTTTGAACTTAATTCATCGTTTCTGGAACTTTCAGTGCAAAAAGGATATGACATTAATTAGTCAGGTTATTTTATTTCATATTTTAAGCAGTAGCTTAGAAATAAAACTAATTAACCTGACTGTCAACGGTTAAGACCAAAACAGAAGCTAATAAAAATATCAGAGATCCGATAAAGCATTTTTTCAATTTTCAAGCTTTTCTTTCAATTTTTTTTTATTTGGCAATTTTAGACACCTGAGAGTTAAAATTTCATTCAAGAATATTCGCTTCAAATTAACTTAGGCGCACAATGTTACATTTGAGGAAAAGGATTTGTTTTGATTTTAACTTTTTTTTTCTAATAAATTAGTTTGAATTTTCAAAATTGGTTCACTCCCCTGATTCTTGAGGGTGTATGCTCAATGTTGCCGATCGCTCTCATTGTTGCCCATTGCCAACAACAACTATATAAAAATTTTAAGTTCAAACAACATCTTATTTTCGAAACCATCCGATCGCGTTGGTTTCATTTTTACTGTTTAATTTCATGTTATCAATAGCTACAGCGCATTCTGATTCTTAAGTGACATTTGAATATTGACCTCGAAGGGCGTGGTCAACTCTGTAAAACCTGAATTTCTGACATTTTGAAAGGTACAGTGGTTACCTTGATAATGCCTCCATGACTAGATATTGCCCCCCCTTTTTGAGCATATTTTATTTTCGACGACTTATGACTAGGTATTACCGCCACCTTGAAATTATTATTTTTTTTTCTATTTATTTTATTTAGAACCTCGAAAGTTTTTCACAAAATCAAATTATTTTTTTAAGAAAAAATTAGATATTTTTGACTGGATCTTCGGAAATGGCCGCCTTGCAGTCACATCAGCTGATGAACATTCGGTTTCACTTGAACTTTCATCATCGAGATTTGCATCGTCAAATGCATCAACAAACGATTTATTCAAATCTACATTTTCCAGCACGATTTGTGATGATTCTGAATTTTTGAAGGATTGGACGAGTCTAGCACTTTCTTCACACAGTTCTGGCTAAGCGACAGCCTATTTTTTTTCCAGATAATAAATACCAGGCAAATTTAATTTCTCTAAATATCCGAGAGGTTGGTTTTTACGATTCGAGCCTTATGCATAGAACCGAATTTATGACAAAAACTTTGTTGAGGAAAACTCGTTATTTGGAAGATGAAAAAAGGATTAAAAAAAGAAAAAAACTACTCTCGGACTGTTATATTGATTGTGAGTCAAGCGGAGGCGGCACTTCACTATGAGGTTTCTACAACCCCGTTGGTTGATACCTACTACGCCACAACTCGAGACCTATCAGCATTCTCGAGCAAGAACATATTGAGAATTAATTCTCCGAGCCGTTCACCATTTAGGATATTTAAGGGGGTTCTATAGGCAAAATGGACTTTTTGAATTGCTTATTTCTCTCGGCATAGACATAGGAAGTGGATAAAACATTCTGATAAGTTATTTCGTAATCTCTGGAAGACGTTTTGAATCATATTTTTAAGATAGCATGTTGAACCAACCGGTAAATGAGGTTAACCAGGAGCAAAAATTTTTTTTTCAAAATTTGACATTATCTGCGAAATTCAAAGGCGGAAAAAACTGTTATTCCCTTTTTTTAATTTTCTCACTAAAAAGGTATCAAAGCTGGCGAAAAGGACTGTTTTTTGCTATTTTGGCCACGGAAAGTTGTATTTTTTTTCATGCTACATGGCAAACTATTTTTCGATGCACTATAGTTTTACGTAATAATTGTTAACAAAACTGTTATGCCTGATGTTACGATTTCATTTTTTAACTCCCAGGAGTACGATTTGAAAATTTATTTTCGACATCCATTTCGTCCAATCA
>SCLH01000889.1:3644-29628 GCA_004367855.1 Oikopleura vanhoeffeni
GATGATAGTATAAGGTAGAATTACCATTGAAAAATGCGTAAGGCTGAAATGTTTATTTAAAGTATATTCAGTCCTTATCTCCGGAAACTTTCCATTTGTTTATCTTAGAGAGAATTTCATGGGCGACCAATTTGTAAAAATGAAATTTCTTGCGCGCGATGTCAACTCTCTCCAAATCGCAATGTCAAATGTTACCGCCATAACACCACCACAGTGGTGTCCGAGGATAAAACTGTGATTGCCCAAAAATTCTTGAATATAATAAATAAGGCGGAACGATCGGGGTCATGTTCGATATATCCGCTTCCCAAAATATTGGTCCCTGTGTTTAAAACACAGAATCAGTTGGAGGGTAAGTCAAAATTGTTAAACTCTTCAAATAAAACAAAAATAAACAAAAAAATAAATAATTTTATTTAATTTGAACATCATTTTTCTGATAAAAACGCAGTTAATTTTACAATAAGTTTTGATTATAATCATTTCTTTTCTGAACCAAGAATAGTTAAATTTTAAATCAATCTGCTCCGATCCTTTCGCAATCATTTCAATCGGCGCCTTATAAGCCCGGCGTGATACAGACCTGAGGTTGCGCAAAAACGTCGCGTTAGCAACCGCGCTTAATTTCCAGATCACAGAAAAAAAGTTTGAAATTCAATTTGATCTACACCAGTTAAAAGAGAAAATACAAAATTGTAAGTTATTGCAAGTTATTTATATTATTTTTTAATGTGTATCTAAGTGAATTAAATTTCATGGAAATAAGTTACTATAGTTATAAATATAAAAACCCTTTTCACTGTACAATGTACATCCATTTTCAATTATTTTCCGACTAAAGATTTTTTTTAAGACAATATCAATAAACTTCATTTATTTGCGGGTGTACTCCGCCAAAAAGTCTCCTAAAAATTCTGCACATTCGAAAATTTCTTCATTATCAAAGTTTTTCTCCATCAAAAAAGGTAAAAATTGGCAAAAAGTAGAGAAAAACAACTTTTTTTGAGATAAAATTGACCTTAAATTGCGTTTTGATAATAAAAAATGCCCTGACTATCAAAAAAAATGACGCTTACTACACCCAAAACTTTACTGGGAATTATTCGCAGCCAAAAATTTTTAAAACCAAGTGCCGAATGGCACTCATCGAGTGTACAGTCAAGTGTTAAAATTTCATCAACAGTTTCAAAATGATAATCGCGCGACCTACCGATTAGTTGACATACGGCAATTTAATAGATACCAGAACATTTAATCTGCCTGATTTTTTATGGAGAGTTCAAAATATCACGAATAAAAAATTTTGGATTTGATTTGGGAAAAAATTTCATAATTTTTTTTAAAAAGTCGATTAGAAATGAAAAATAAAATTTTTATGATTTTTCAAACGGCGGTCAGAAAAAAAGTAGGAATCCATGAAAAAAGATTAAGTTAACCCTTGTGAGCATATAAAAAAAAGTTCCGCCAAGGCACCAGAGCAACAATTGTGGCTCTACTTTGAATGTTGTTCACAGAAAGCTTAAGGCAGTTGGAATTTTAATTTTGTCTGCATAAGGAAGTTGAAAGGTCATATCTTTGCATTCAACATTTCATATTCTAGAATTTCAATTTGAGTTCTAGAAAAACAAGTGATAAAAGCAAGGTGTACGATATCACGTGATACACGGTCACAGTTGTCTCTACAATTTTTATCTNACGTGAGCAAAACACCAAGTTGAGTTTTTTTGAAAATTCTTGAATTTGCTCTCAGTATCACCAAAAAACTGTATTTTGACCCTTGTTTAGGGGTCTCAATCAAAATATACCTCCCTGGATTTAAAAGTCACACATTCGATACCCAGATAAATGTGCAGCTGAAGAGTCCGTGCAAAACACCAAGTTGAGTTTTGTCTAAATTTCTGACTCGTTTTTCTGTAAATCGTGTTTTAAATTTCCAAAAATCAAGAAAATTTCAACTTTTTTCATACGAAATATTTTTGAACTCACCAAAAAGTGCTCTCCTAGCCATGTATCAAAATGAAACGAGTACCAAAATGCTTGTAATTTTTTATATTTTCATAAAAAAGGCATAAAAATAAAATTGGGAAAATTTGTTTCTAGAGCTTCATTTTGCGACGACCACCCCCTTAATAAAAAAGTGTGTGATGAAGTTTGGAAAAATAAATAAATGTAATTCAAACATATCAGATGTCTACAGGACCTGTAAGTACGCAGAGTAAAGTTAACATATGAAACACGAGCGGACTTTGTCGTCCCCAACCCTACAAAGCTGTTATTATGGTTATAATAAGCGCAAAGCTCCAAAACCGTGGTGTGATTATTGTCGACCAATCAGCTATCTCCAAACATCTACAGGGCATGATTGTCTTTACAGGGTGTATAATTTTTGCTCTTCTTTTTCCAATCGCTAACTTGCTATCCGCCTATGAGAACGATCAATTTTGGCAAATACCTACGTCTTTTCCAGTTTTAACCAATCAAAACGGTGGAATTCAGATTCAGCCAAATTGGAAAAAAGAGAAGCTAAAATTATATACCCTGTATATGGTGATTATGAGATTAAATGCTCATAAGGACTCAAAATTTTGCCAAAAAAATTTCATGAAATTTTGAAAACGTTTCTAAAACAATTGTCAATTTTTGTAAAGTTTTCAAGGTGTTGAAAACCTTTCTGAATTTTTTTTTGGGATTTTAGATTAAGTTTTGACTATCAAACTGTACGCCGTGTCAGATAAGATTGAGATCTTTAGATGTTCATTAACGCTTATAAATACGCTCCACAGGAGGTTTTAATTTGACCGCTTTATTTCTGGTTCGAGTATTTAATGCAAACAGCTAATTTGGGTCACTGATTTCAGGTCGCCAAAAATTTGAGTAACGTATTCTGGACCTACAATTCACAGGTAATTTCTTTTTATTGCTATTTTTGAGTAAACATTCTGAGAATTACCACGCAAAAATTTTCCACGCTTTTCGTTTAATTTAAATTGAGGCAATTCAAGCATCGATATCACACCGAATAAATCAGCTGGAGGCGAAAGTAAAATTAATTTTAATTTACAATTTTTCTTTATTTTATTATAAAAACGAAAATAGTTCACAAAAATGAACAGACAGTAAAATTTGCAGAAAGAAGATATAAATTTAATAATAATCAGGAACAATAATTTGTGGAATGCAGTGAGGGCATTCGGTTCTATATAAAACATTAGAGTTTTTTTCAACTCTATTGAATTTGAAAACTGCTTCATGAAAAATATCTTGAATAAAAACATAATTCACAGTTGACTCCCTAATAGCCAAATTTTCAGCAATAAACTGAAGTTTGACAAAATGATTAAAATCAGAGCGTTTTCGCTTAGCGACTTTTAAACCAGCTTTAAAAATTCGAAATGTATCTCTTCTTTCACTGAAAAAGTTATAAATTATGGACACCGGACAGTACTTAGATTTATATGCCCTAAATTATATTTATTTTGCAAAATTGCGTTCAAACTTTCACACGGATTATTTGTTAGTTGAGCGGTTAACTCAGTTAACAAATCAAGTTGAAAATTTGAAATCGCGCCCAAAAAATAAATATGATTTGGAGTCAAATAATATGTTCGAAAATAAGCAGTGAAAATTTTGAATTTTTCACTCTCAAATTCACTTTAAAATTCAGTCGAACATTCTTCTAAAACGGTGACAAGTTGTAAACTTAAATTATACTGTACAAGGCAATTCAGATCGCAAAAAAGAAGGCCCTGTAGAGTATTGAAAAGTTCTTCAAATTTCAGACTTCTATTTTTAAGCCCTTTTTTGAGATGATACTTTTTGAGACTATTTTCAATATGAAATAAACAAGTCACAATGGGAGTTTGTGGAAAATGCAATTTTAAGTTATTAATTATGGCACTCTCATTATGAGAATGCAATTTTGACGGAAATAATAAATTACCTGTAATTTCTGTGTAGATTTCTTTCACTTCTTTGAAAAAGATATCATACGTTTCGGATTTCTGTCTGGTAGCGCTGCAATAAGAATTGGCTGAATATGCGTTTTTGAGTTTTCATTGTCATATAGTTGAATATTTATGCAAAAAAGTTGCTTGATTCCAACGACGTGTTTACAAGGATCGAATGTTCCATCCAACGAAATATTACCGGACAAAAAGTGTTTAAATTCTGGCAGATAAAAGTAGTCAAAACTTTTACGGTGTAAAAATTGCTCATCGAAAATTGAATTTGTGATTGGATTCCAAGTTTTCATATATTCTAGTTCTGGGGGAATTACAGCGGCAGGATTTTTTCGTTTTATTTTTATTTGAATAATTCTTTGATAATTTCCATCATCACCAATAAGTTCTGCAACATGATCTGCGAAATCATTTTTGAGCCCCGACGAATTCTTAATTATTTGTAGGTCGGTAATTCCTTCATCATATTTTGATTTCACAAAATTTCTCATCTGTAGGGAAGAAATTTGATTAAATTTTGTAGCAGAACATGTGTGTAGTAAGGCGTTGTAATTTGGAATAACTATCCAATTTTCTGCTTTCCAAAATTCTGGCGAATCTGCCGAAAATTGACTAATATTTGCATGTTTTCCAACCCAACCACAATTCCCGTCCTTTTCTCTGTAGTTTTTACATCGTATTGTACACGAATTATTTTTGTTAATTCGATTTTAAAAATTTGAATAATACATGGAGTCAATTTTTGTGACTATAGAATGGCCACGACCACCCTTTCCAGGCAAAATATCAACTCACAAAGGCAATGCAATAGTGCCAGTCGTAGTTTCTACATTTTTTTTGTTTTTTGCGATAAAATTTTTCATTTTTGGAACTTTACCGACTGAATAATTATTGACAAGTAATAAGCGTAAATATAATAACGGCCCGGTGTAAATGTAATTAAAAAACCAAAAAAGAAAACTTCCGACATATGTTCAATGAACATTGTTCATCATAATTAAAATATCATTGAACTTCAAACTCTATAAAAGTTTTACGACTTTATTTTCAGAGCATTATCTTATCTACCTGTTTGGATGAGTTGATGTAAAAACCTTTCTCAAACATATAATAATGCTCAAATATGTTTGCCTTTTTCGTACTTTCACTAGTACAAAAATGATATTAAAATAAATTGGGCTCAAATGCCCACAAATCAACGAGGGAGTTTAATTTAAGAAGACTTTAAATGAGGGCCCTAATTTTCATCCGAAGAGCGTGTGGCATACTGTGAAACGCATGGCCGGCCAAAAGCTGACACTTTAGCAAACTCTATCTAAGGAAACAAATTTGGACGTAACTGAGGTATACAAAGTTAAAAAACTACGAAAAAAGCTAAAATTTGATAAAAGTTTTGTAAAAAAATTATTTTGCTGTCTTTTGAGTTAGATTCTTTCAAAGTAGCTTAAAATGAGTGCACGTATATAAAGTAAGTATAAAAATTAAAAATGGTCTGATTATATGTAAGGTCTACACTGTAGACTCTACAAGACTTGGAACTCCGAAAAAACTGCTAAAAAAATTAAAAATAAAACATGAGCGGACTTTTTTGTCCCTTAAGGGGTCAGTTTAGTATTATATCAAATTTTCAGCCAAACTTTTTGCTGGTCACTACCCCCTTAACCTGATAATAAGCTCAAATTAATTGCAGAAACTCAGACAAGTTGTGTGACAAAGCAAAACAAAATGTGAGAATATCCCATAATCAGAATCTGATCATCAGAAACCCCGAAAGTTGAAAAATAAAATTTTTCGCTAAGAAAGTCTTAAGGGTGTGGGGGACGATATCTCAGCTTCACGTATAATACTTTTTGATGCACCTATTTTGTAGAGAATTTTTGCCAATTTTTTTCACTCATAAGATTTTTTTGGTTTCGAGATTTTTTGAAAGAAAAGTCGGTTTTTCGGGCTTGAAGTTAAAGGTTAAATTAATGGTGACGATAATTGAGATTTCTCAGATAATTTTTTTGATTGCCCTATTTTGTAGAGAATTTGTCACTGAGTTTTTTAACTCCCAGGATTTTTTCTGAATTTTTAATTTTTTTCAAATAAAGTTGGTTTTAGAAAATAATAGTCCAGAATTTCAACAAAAACTAGAAATTCACTAGTCGTTCCTGAGACTTTGTAAAAACAAATCGAAAAAGGGAGACCATTCAAACCTTAATCCAGGCTTTGCGGTGAATTTGATGCACAAATTAAAAAATTTCTATATATTTTTAAGGAGGAGTAGGCTTTTACGTGAGGCTCCCAAATAAGCTGTTTTGACCACTAGGGGCGTAGGTTGAAGTATCAGATGCTCTGAATAGTACGCAATAGATCGCAAAACTAACTCAAATGAATCAATTAATTATCGTTAATTATCAATTAATTAAAGATGAAAGTGTCAGTAAAAAAGGAGTCAAAAGTAAAATTGGTAGAAACCCTATACATTTTCGAAGCAAAATCGGGGTCAGAATTGGGTTCCAGGCAAAATAGCTGTCGTGGTTTATTTCGATCATTTAAAACAAAATTTTCATTCCAGATCAATTTATCTAAATCAAAAGCAAATTAAACAAAAACAAAAATGTACATTTTTCCGATAANAGAAGATAAATTTTTCAAGTTAAATTATTCAATTAGGGTCGAAAAAGACTGATTTGAAATTGAGTTTAAAATCAACCCGATTATTTGGCATCACTCGGGTTCGCAATAGCGCATCTCTGCACAAACATTTTGAGTTTTTTGAAGATAGATTTATCCCGGAAATGCATTAAAGACTGACTTATTTTGGTGTATTAATGGGCCCTTCCGATAAATCAGAATATACTTTTAATTTATTAATTTATAAAAACAACGCTTCGTGATAGCACTTCAGTTTTGAGAAAATAATAAAAGTCTAGTCACAGAACTTCACAGATCTGATTGATATTCGTTAAAAGCGCTTACATGGTGAAGGCCTTAGACTTACTGGACCGAGAAAGAACCAAAGAACCCTTTGGTCCCACTGTTTAAAAAACGAATAAAGTTTTCAGACTTTAATAAACAACAAAATAGCCCTTCGCCTTTAACGAGCCCAAAAGTGAACCTCTCCACAAACCCTTTGAAAGGTCTACAAAATGAAGCCTAAATATGAAAAGATTTGAAGAGGTCGTAATGTTTTATAACAATTAGCCAATAAAGGTTTGAATTGTCAAAACTTTTAAAAGTTTATTAAAAAGGGTTTATATGTCAATTCTCATGAAACCAATGAAGTTTCCGTCATACCTGATGAAATTAACAAATATTATTTCCGTCAAATCGTTCAGAGAAAATTATGCAACAGAGGAAATAAAACTATCTAATAAGACTATAGAATGTAAGAGTTTTCAAAACACTTCACTCACTGCTTAACCGTTCAATTTTGTACGAGTTGTTGTTTCGCACTACGGAGGTCTGTAGAATTTTCACCGCAAAACTTTTAGATCACATATTCTATACAAAATTTGTCTGAAAATAACAAATATAATTGTTAAAACCAGATTTCTAATCTTCCGACTCGGAAAAAGTCCCGAGGCAAATACGCCTTTGAAAGACTAAAGCCACTTCAAATCAGCCCAAAAATAGAAAAAATGATCGGAGAAACTCTCCGTCTGATCCATTTAAAATTTAACAATTTGAATGTAAAAATATTCCTTAAATTTTTTCGGATACAAGGTTCAATTTTTTGACCAAGTTGATTTGAAAGTGATTTTTAGCTTAATTTATAAAACTTCCAAAAAAAATACTTTTGATCCAAAAATTTGGAATTACAATCAAATAGCCAGTTGGAAAGTGCTTTGAGTTCAATTTGCAAGAAAATTAGCCTTCTGGCCGATCTGAAGCAAACATAGTTGTGGGAGGGAAAAATTTTCAAAATATTTATTCGATATAGCATGGATAAAATGATAGCTTGAAAATTAGTATAATTTGTGAAATCATGCCAGAGTGGTACTTCATATCCATATTGCCTAATATTCGTAAAAATAATCCATAATTTCCTTAAATCGAGAAAAACTCAATTTTTCCTTCAAACGGGAATTTTTTTTCACGAATATTTTAATTTTATTTAGACATACTTTTTGATTCCAGCCAGATAACTCAATCAGACAAGAGTTCGCGTAAACAGAGACTGCGCAGTATTAGATAAACATACATTCCGGACTAGCTAACTCTTGATCAATAAAAGGAAATGAAGGTTGAATTTAAACTCTGCAGCTTCAATAAGAAACTTAAACTGACGAAGATAAATCGAAACGTAGATAAATAAATAGTATCTTCATGAGCAAAATTGTGAGAGATTCCAAAATTTGCCATTTCAAATTTTAATCCAATAATATTTGTCACGCCGACCGGGTTTGATTGTAGATATCTCAATACAAAAAATCGAAAAAAACAAAATTACTGGAAATAATAAAAAATATAAGAAAATAATGTACAATTGTATGTTTTTTAACTCTAAATGACAATTTATCACTCCACTCGCCCGATTAATATTTTTCTAGTATGAATCATTTCTTACCATTCAAGGTTTTCCTCTATAGTAGTTTTGACATTTTGCTTTATTCGAACTTTAAAATACAAACATCTGAGCGATCGGTGCCCGCGGCAACTAAACTGTTGTCTTTCCTTTTCCTATATACAATATGTTGAGGGAAAAAAAATCTAAAAATAAGAACAAATTTGTTTCGAAAAAAGGATTTTCCCCAATAAATACCACCGGTACAACCTATAAAAATAATACTTGGCGAGAATTAATTATGAACTGAATAATTTAACCAAAATGTATATATTAATACATCTTTCGAAAGATTTTGAAATATATGACAGAAATATCGAAAAAATAGTCTCTTCCGAAGGCCGATATGTTGCTTATTTAAAAAATAGAAGTTAAGATAATTTGATTATTTCAATTTTCATTTATTTCCGAATTGATAAATACATATAACTTGAACTCAGAAACTTCAGTGTGTTCGTCAGTGCGAAAACCAAAATAATCAAATAATTTTTTACAAAATGACCAGGTCAAAACTCAAATTCCAACTTTAGAGTCAATAAAATAATCAAAATTTTTTCCGTATAATTTCTGACAATCAATGTGAGCAGTCAGGATTAATTTGCTTCAATTTGCGCCCACCCAATTTCAAAAAAATGCGTCAATTTCAAGAAAATTCTATGTTAGCTAAATTTGACCAAACGAATCTCACTGCAAAATTGCGACGCAAATGACATTCAAAAAATAGTCACAAGTGGTGCTCTACCATGATATGAACATTTTTATGGTGAATATGACCCACTGAAAAACAGATGCATGACATTAAAATTATCGGAAATTGGTCTTAATCGAATCTAGAAATTTCAATTATTTAAGCCAAAATGTGAAACCTAATTACGAGTTGACCGAGCTGATGGTTGAAAATATCTGATTAAGCTGTACAGCCAACTTTTTGATCAGTGAAATCTCAAGCTAATTTGGTGGTACTTTTTGTTCGATCAGACGAATTTTTTCGAACTTTTCATTTATCCGGTTTACTTAACAGTACCATTTCAGAATTCTAGGAATTATTCAAAAAATTCATTCTCATTCACTTCCACCGCATTAACATTATATCTACCTAGTCGAAAAAATATCCTTCAGTCCAAACATCGTCTAAAAAAGATAGAGTTGAAGTCCGAAAATTCCTCTCATCACTTTTGTTCCATTTATTCGCTACTTGTGTAAATTTGAGACGGCTTTGTATGTGGGGTCTAAAAAAGATAGATTTAAAAAAAAACCGTTTAGTGCTCTAGAAGACCCTCACCACCTGTGGTGTGATGTAACAAGGTGACTTTGAATGTGTATCGTAAGACGAAGGCTAAGATCTACATACGAGTATCCTCAGATTTTTTACAACTGCCTAGATTTGATACTGAGGCGTTGATTGAAAGGGTACCAAACGAACAACCGCCCCCCTTAAGTTGAAACTCCGATTACGTAAAGTAGTGTGTTTTCACTCCCGAAACTGGCAACTTCTGTGACTTTAATACCCCCAACAAATGAAAATGGCGCACTATATTTTTCAACATTTGCCGCGACTTATAGTTTGCTCTTATAATATAACCACCCAGTTACTATTGAGTTTTCAAAAAGAGGCAATTATTTCTTTTTTCGTCTATTTATTTGGACCTGTGGACCTATCCAGCAACAGCCATAATACATTGAAAATCAACCAGTACTGTTGGTATAACCATAAAAAATGTTGAGAATCCGGCATCGAACCCAGTTACGGGAACGATCGTCGAGTCCGCGCTAACCACTACGCCAACTCTCATATAACTGACTAGAATTGTTGATTATGACTCCAGAAACCTTTTCGAGCCAGACAGTACCATTTTATTGGCGGACATTTACTCTCTTAGCAAGTTGCCATTTTCGAAGTAAACAAACTCAAAACAATAAATGCATAAGAAAAAAGCTCACGTGCCCTCACTTGTTATTTAAATGAACCATTCTGCTTTGAAGTTTTAATGTCGTAAGAACCAGTGTTTAAGTTTCGACTTAAACTCCTGTTGATTTTCAAAGACCCGTAATACATTCGAGCATCTAACCCGTCATGTAGTACCTGGTTATGTCTCGTAACTTAACTCGAATAATAAGTATTTTTTTTCAAAGTTCAGAAATAACTTTTTGCAGATCCCCCAGTGGATCATGTCACTTCCAGTGTCGTTTTTAATTCTTTTTCCACAGTTTTCGAAGGTTAAAATTTGTTTTGACTGGTACACACCGCTGTTTTGTTGTAACTTTTTGAACTTTTTGTTTATAATAATTAATTATAAGGCGAGAATTGCAAAAAATAATTGTTTCATTTAATTACATACTGTAGTAATAATTGAAAACCTTCCAAAATACTTGGACCAATAAAAGACGAGCACTGGAGCGGATCTCAAACAGAACTACTTTCTGAACTTAAAAAACAACTTACTACCGAAATGAAAGGTCACTTCTGAGGTAATTGCCAGAATAAGCTTAAGGATAATTACTCAATAAATTTATTTAGAATGTTTAGAAGTCACAAACTAGTGTTGTACTTGTTTTTTTTATTGAAACACTTGTAAATAATTAAGTTTGTAAATCAAAATATCTTATACCCCTTTAACCACCTTTTGGGGATTGAATAGATGTAGGCTGAAAAGAAGAGAAAGCGGGCCTCATGAGTGGCTAGAAGGTCCAGGAGTGTAGATTGGCTCCCCATATAATAGTAGTTGTTTCATAATAATACATTAAATTGAAGTTGTAAACAACGAAAAAAGCATTAGTAAAACTTCCTTCCTTTGAAAATTTTCAATTGAAATCTTCTGAATAATGTTTTTTTGGTCACAAAATGCTTGGTCTTGATTTGGTTTATTGTTTTGATAAAAACCGGAAATAAGCTTAAACTTTTTGACAGCAAATGTTTTCACGAATTCCAGGTTCGAAAAAAGAAGCAATTTCCAACCAAAAAAAAAATAAAATTAGTTTGAAAAAGTATTTGTCAAAATAATTATAATTTTTCTAAAATCCCTTAGAAAGAAATTTTTTCCTCCTTATTTTCAAAGCGTTCATTAAAGTACGAACAAGTTGATTTATTATGTTACCCATGACAAATTAATTTAAAATTTGAGTAGTTTCGGGTGCGCAACGGTAAACCAACCAAAGTAAACACAGTATTTGATAAAATCAAATGGTCTCACGAGGGTTGACCCATAAAAAATGATCACGGGCCAAATAATAAGTTTTTGGATATCTTGTAGTCAGAATATAATTTTTTAAAACACTAATTAGTACATTAATTTCGATTTAGCATAAAAACAGTATTTATATTATTTTTCGGAAGTAAGGCCGTTGTGACATAAAAATTCGGGAATTTTGCAAAAAAAAATTTAAAAATATATGAAAAATTTTTGGTCATTTCGTAGGGATCGGACTCTAATTTTGTTTCTAAACATTTTCCCAGCGCTTCACAGGTGCAATTTTTTGTCAATAGAGTGTCAAATTCCAGGAGAACCAGGAAAAAAACTCAAACTGAAAGCAGAAAAATCCAGCCACCATCCCCAATTGAATAAAACAATAGTATTAATACGGTCAAAAGATCGGATGTTTTAAATTTCCTTAAAACTTGTTGCGGCTCTAAGATTATTTTTTCCTTTTTTTGATAGCAACCAATTAAAAATAAAGAATTTTGCGCGCCTTCTCATCCTAAGTATGTTTTTTTTGAGTTAATAGTTTTTGCGTGATGAGTATTTCCATCTGCTTTCAAAAACAATCAGATCCCATCGTAGAATAATCGTTTACGTTATTTATATCCCTATCACACTTTTGTGCATATCTCGGCCCTGGATTAAAAACGTAGTGTGTTTTAAGTACAGTAGTGTAGTAGGGCCGGGATATTCCACAAAAGTGGTGAATAAGGATATAATTATTGTTGATCAGGATTGGTGCGTATCGCCAACGGCAAATTTCTAAATTCGAACGGTTGATAAATCAAAATAGAACGGAAATAAATAATTATGCAAATTCAAAATGCAAAAATCTTTTTTAAAATCCCATTTATTTATCGGTAAAAATGTGTTTTTTATTTGAAATAACGAATTTGTTTTCATTTTTTCTCGATCTCCTAAAAATTCGACACAGTACAGACAAAAAAATTAGACTTGAGAAGAAAGCTGAAGAAAAATTTTGTAGAGAAATTTTGAAACTTCGCCACGCATTAGTGTCCCAAACTACCCAAATTTTTCAGGGTTTTCAAAAATTAATTTTTTAAAATTATTTCATAATATCATTAAATATATCACATTGTGTGGTGAGTACGGTCGTTATCATAAAAAAAATACAAATAAATTAGGTACTGAATGAAATTGCCAATCAGTGGCTGAAATGAGCATTTGTGAAGTCACTTTTCGGCCGCAGATGGGAAGAAAGATACTCTGTATGCTCGGAATCGGTTTATTTCGGTGCGATACCCCTTCTTATAAGGTCCCCGTGCGGCCTCTGATGTATCGCGTTAAACCAGTTTTAAGGATTTTGAATTTGCTGTAAAGTTTGAGTGTGAAAGTTTGTGTGGTTCCGGGACTTGTTTAGTGGTGGTGGTGTTGTCCCTCGATTTGGTCTAGTGTGTAGTTAAGACTGTTGTAACAGCTGGTGACCTTAGTGGTTGGCGTGGTGTATCCCAAGTGGTGGTATCTCCAGCAAGGCTGGATTAAGAGCTCCCTCTTCCACCACGGTTTATATGATACCCCATTCTCCCCGATCAGACAAAAGCCAGTCTACCCAAAAAAATATCCAGAGCCACAAGTAATTCCTAAAAACTATAAAAATTGCCTAAAAACAAAA
The DNA here is from genome assembly GCA_004367855.1 of Oikopleura vanhoeffeni. Lineage (NCBI taxonomy): Eukaryota > Metazoa > Chordata > Appendicularia > Copelata > Oikopleuridae > Oikopleura > Oikopleura vanhoeffeni. Next base: position 16,986 of record SCLH01000889.1, read on the forward strand.
AGATAAAAAAGACAAGATGATGTAAGCTACAATAAAGTTAAGAATCAAGTTTGGTCCCCAAAGATTTTACGGAATGAACACAAAGCATTATTAATAGTTTTGGAGGCGGTAGAAAAAAAAAAACAGCCCAGAAATTTTAGCTGACTTTCTTTTTATAAAAAGTGAAATATTTAAGCTTGAAATTAGAGCCAAGTACTTAAAATGGAATATCAAGAGAGGCACAACAATAAATTTCACGAAACCTCCATTTTCACTTTTACCAAAAAAAAACGGGTCCGTTATCGTCATTTGTGCCGATTTATAAGAAAACTGTCCCTTCGAATTTTTTATTCTTTGGAGTACATTTTTTAATCGAACGTTCATTGGTGAAGTCCAATTAACCTGATAAGAAGACGTTTGATGAAATGACTGAAATTTTACTTATTTTTTATTAATTTATTTTTATTTTCCCCTGTTTTTCCAATAAAAATGTATTTGATTTATATTTGTTATATTTTTCAAACATTGCATTGCACAATAATTTGCAGTCTCAGTTTTCCAAAGTTCACTCGAATCACCATTTGTCGGAGTGATTTTCTTCAACACCAGACCTACGGTGGTGCAGTGGAATTAACTTTAATTTGGCCCCGCTAATTGCAATGAGTCATCAATCGTTCAACAAATTGATCTTAACCTACCAGAAACCTTAATTTTTTCTTCAGACATGAACTAATGATATTTTTCAGATTTTAAAGCAAATTTCTTAGAGTTTATTGAAAATAAATAATTGCATTTGCTATGGAAGTCAGATTTTTCATCAGTTTAACAAATAATTCAAATAAGAATTAGTAAACATACTTTTCAAGGTCTTATTTGCAATAGTTTTGTAGTGCCCAAAAATTCAATATTAAAAATGATGATCAGAAAATTTCTTTCGAGCTTGGGTTTTTGTCAGGATGGCTACGGTGTGTATTGCATCGGGTTTAATTTTGTCCCGAAATCGATGTTAAAAACATTAAGAATTAATACCTCACTTCTTTTAGTTATAATTGATAACGTTCTTTTAACACTATTTGTCGTCAATTTTGTAAGAAAATTTAGAGAATATTTTTCAAAATTTCATTATTTTTGAGTTCAAATTAATTAAAATACGGGAAGACCCCTGTAAAGGCTCCGATTTCTGGCTTAAAATTTTCGAAGGTTATGTGGAAGAAGCCATCTTAGACTGAACAGTTTTTTGAATTTTTTACATAATTATTTGACTAAAAATAATTATGAAATAATGATAAGAAATTGTCTTTAAACGCTTTTGTCTGACCGACACAATGGTGGTACTAATATCTGCCTACTTTGAAAATTATACGTTAAATTTACCAATGTTAATTTAAATGCAGCACATCTGAAACGCCTCTAACAAAAAATATTTTTTCTGTCGCATTCTGATAAACATTAAAAAAAAAGTTTTATTTAAAAAAATAAACTCTAAAATGGGTCATTTTATACTTGCGGATTTATTAAGAACCACAAAAAAATTCCATTGAAAGTAAACTTGGAAAAAACGTAAATCCTTCTAAATTATTTGAATACTATAGTTTGTCTCTTCAACTTTCAGATATTTAATAGAAAAGCACTATGTTTATTTTGTTTGTGTTTTCAAAACAAAATTGCAAATGTTTACTTTCATTTTGAAAGATAGTCCGAAAACTGCCTAGAGAACTAAAATTCATACAAGCATGTCAACTTTTTGATTGCGGTCTATTTTTCTTTATCAGCCAATGAAAACTTTGGAATTTACAAGCATGATCTACAAATTCAAATTATAATTGACCAATAAACGCCGTAATTAGTTTCGTGAGCAAAAAATTCGCGAGCAGAGAATGTTGACATGCCGTATATTTGTCATAATCAAGACTTTCTACTAGTAATATCAAATTAAAAAAAAAATTATTTTGGGGTTCGATACAGCGCTATGCACAAAATTTGATGGACTGAACAGAATCTCAGCCATGAAACGTAAGAAAAAGATACACGCACAATAATTTGCGAAAATTGCCTATTGTGCATTTGAAGAAGACGTGCAAAGGCACTTTCATTTATTTTTAACAACCGGTATAGCAGAAATTTGCAAATCAAGTTTCGAGATAGGCCAAAGCAAAACAATCGTCATCATTTGCGAAATGAGATCAAACTAGAATGCATAAACATTTTTCAACGGATTATAATTAAGTCAGATTGATTAATTAAACTTTGGTTTTAGTATAAAGTGGCGTTTAAAAGGTGTCTTGTGCGTAGCAAATTGCTGGCGTCTGTGTTTTTCGAGGCTGAATTTTAGCTCTGATAGAAGCACGGGGATGTTGATGGCTCCTTCCTCCTTTCAACTGTGTTTTAACCTGAATAATTTGTCTACTGAAAAGACGACGCAAATTTTGCGTCAATACGCGTTGTTATTATTTAAGGAACTTTCAACTTTTTGACTTCTACTTTTAAATCTTTTATACTAGTTGTAAAAATAGTATTTATGAAAGTATCATCGAGAGAGTAAGGTTTTTTTTGCTCAAAACGTGTCATGTCGACCTTATAAATAAGAAATAAAAAATTATTTTAATTTGTTGTGGAAAATTGTATTAATAAACACTTTTTCATGAAGTCATAAATGTTAATTGTTCATATTACTGAAAATTTTTACAGTTTTCACAAATCGTTAAAAAGCGAAAATCCTGAGTTAATTGTTATTATAATTTCAAAATCGATAATATTGATAAATTTCGAAGTCATTTACCACGCTTGTTTGAATAGAAATGTTCCGCATAGTCAATCTGCGTGAATGGATGAAACTAGAATATTTATATACGAACAACTGAATATCAACACCTTGCAAATATTTCTCTCAATATTTATCTCATTTAAAATCACAAATTGAACAAAATATCACATAAAATCATAATATTCGAAAAAAATGCGACAAAAAATGTAGTGACTTTTATTGTATGTTGATTTTATTATTATTAATATTCTTTCAAACTATTATTGCTTGGCAGAAATAACGTCCATTTTCAATTTTAATACTCAACTTTTTATAGAGGTCTTAGAGTGAATGAAAAGGTTTTGCTAATTTTATTTAAATGGCCACATTATTATGCAAACACTTCAAAAGACTCTCATTCTCAGCATGAATATAAAAATGGAAGTAATATTTTAATAGTTTTACATAATTATATATTTTCTAATTCTTTCGAAATTTTAACTGATTCATACTCGAGATAATTTTTCATTTTAATAACGATTAACCAGGGATCGGCAGACCTGACTTGAAAAACGCTGATCGGATTGAAGCCAATAAAAAAACTGAACGGATTGATCTGATCGGATTGTACCAGAAAAAAAAACTTGAAATCGGATTGACCTGATCGGGATTTGACCCGAAATCAAACTTGATCGGATTGACCTGATCGGATTGACCGAAAAATAAAACATTGATCGGATTGACCCTGATCGGATTGACCCGAACAATACAACTTGATCGGCCTGCCTGGACCCGGATTGTCCCGAAAAATTAAACTTGATCGGGATGACCTGATCGGATTGAGAACAATTTCGTGGAAAACTGAATTGGATGGATCGGATTGACCAATCCGATCAAATATTTCCGATCTAGATCGAAATCTGAAGAATCAAATTTTGGAAGAATTTCATAAAATGATTTTTGGGGCATTAATCATGAAGTCTATAATATAAGCTTCATAAATTAAAAATTTTTGATTAATGATTAGGCCGGACGCCGGTGTATCTAGAAAACTGTACCAGAATTTGAATGGATTAGAAACTTGTTCAAACCCCTTGTTCAAAATTTCAATGTGGCTGTAAAATTCTAGGCGGCTAAAATCTAAAGGCGGCTAAATCTAGGCGGATATAAAATATAGGACCTCTGTTGTCACACGACTCAAGATTGCTTTTTTGGTAACTCACAATTTCGCATTCAACTATAAAATAAACTTGACAATTTATGAAAATTTACCAAGTTCTTTTGAACTTTGACATTTTTCCTAAAATTCGAAACAATTTTCTCAGAATTTGAAAAAAAATTTGACTTTTTCTTAAAATTTGACAACTTTGGCAATTTTAAATCGACAATTTTTCTTTCAAACTTAGAAATTTTTAAAAAACAGATTTCTTTATATATTAAGGTCTGTTCAGGTAAAAAATTGTGAGGCTCGTTGAAATAAGGGAAATTCAATCTGCTCTTGTAAAGAAAAAAATTTGAAAATTGATCAGAAAACAGTTTAAAATTTATAATAAAGGGTTTGGAATTTTCTGAAAATTTTTTGAATTTTTAAAAAACTTTTCAAATTTTTGAAAACTTTAAAGTTAAAAAAAATAAAAAATTTCAAAATTTTTTGTCGGAATTTGAAGGAAAGTCAGCTAATTTGAAAAAAAGTTTCTTAAATTTAGAACAAATTTTTGTCGAATTTGAAGAAAATCAAGCAAATTTAAAAAAAACGTTTTAAATTTAAACAGATTTTGGAAGAAAACTATTGAAATTTTTTCTAATTCTTTAATTTTGAAGGACCCACAATTAATCAAATTTGAAAAAATATATTAAATTTTTTATCAGAATTTTAAGAAAATATTCAAAGTTTTTAACAAGGATATTGTAAAAAATTTTGTAATACAAGGTTGTAATTTGAGGTTAATTTAATATCTTTTAAAAAAAAATTATTTTCATCGTAGAAATTTTTGAACGAAATGATAATAAAGAGTAATCAATCCCTTTTATCGGCTTGGTCAATTGGGGCTCATTTTCAACAAAATTAAAATAAAAACATAGAACTCCCATTTTGTTTTTCAATTGTGGTTAGGTAATTTCTTTTGTCAATAAAAAATTTTCAAAAATAATTATAAAAAATAAAAACACAACAGATTTTGGCAATTTGGGTTTTTTTTATGCTTTGACGATTTATTTCAACGATTAAAAGTTCTGCATTTTTATGACATTATAACCGCAAAAATTAAAACAACCACCACCCATTATAGATATTTTAAAGTGGGGCGAAATGTGAAACATTTTTTTTTTAAATCTTACTCTTCAAATTTTTTTAATATTTAAGGTTTTAATTCGAATTATATTTTGTTGGCGTTTATCTATACGATCTTTTCCTCATGTTCCTAGGTTCTTTCATATGTTTTCTAATTTGCCTTGAAAAAGTAACGTCAAAAGTCAACCAATTGGTTTCTGTGCTGTCAAGGCCAAGCCCTAGCCAACGATTTTGTTTGTAACGGCACAAGCCAAGCCCAGACAAAAACCAACTTAAGAGCTAAGTCTTTGGTGTCATTGCTTCAGATAATTCAATTAAGCTTTCGTCTCACTTGCTAGTAATTTTAAGATTTCCAAATGTATTTTTGATTAACTGAGAACCAATTACCTGCCATTTCGAGTTTTTATTAAATATTTCATCTGATCGGATTGGATCGGAATCGTCTCAAAAATAAACTTGATCAATTGAACCTGATCGCATTGAGGAAATTAAACCTGATCGGATTGACCTGAATCGGATTGAAGGAGTTTTAAAAAACTTGATCGCGATTGACCTGATCGGATTGAGGAGTTTCAAAAACTTGATCGGATTGGATCGGAATCAAAAAAAGCAATCCAATCCGATCAAAGTTCAATCCAATCCATACCGATCAAGTTCTGCCGACCCCTGCGATTAAAACCTACATTTTGGATAATTTATTAACGCTCGTTAAATGATAAAGCGGTAAATTTTCCATTACGGTGAAAGTCAGGTCGGTTAAGAGATATATCCCAATTTTTTTCTGCCCATTATTCAAGATAATAAACTTACAAACATGTTATGTTTTCAATTTACCTAAAACCATTAAGGGGGTATGCGACTCTGATTTAATAAAGGCCCTTAGAGCATAAAAATGCTCCAAATTGATACGGGGTGATAATTAAGTGTACTAAGAACCAAAATCATCGAAAATTTTTTTTCGAATTTTTTCCCACATTTTTGCGATTTTTTTCTAAGTATTTTTTAAAAGATGACGCTAAAAAATAACGTTTTGCTCAAATTGAGCCACTAAAACTTCAAAAATCGACTTGACGTAAGCCAACTTTCTCATTCAAGTGTTTCACTGGCTTGCTTTGAGCCTAACTTTCGAAAAAAAATCAAGCCTTTTTTTTTTCGAAATTTTTTTTGGAAAATGACCAAAAAAATCATATTTCGAGTTTCAAGCTGGAACAACTGCAAAAAAGCCCGTGAGAGTCTTTTAACACCTTGTTCTTAGGAATACTTGATAAAGAATTTTGGAGCTATTTTTCCCGAGAAAAGATTGACATACTACCGGTTACGTAATCTGTGAAAATTTGAGCCTCAATTTGACCATATACGTTGGGAGGAGATAGTTTTTTTTGCAGTTTGGTAAAATTTCAAACCTTGTTACGACGACACTGGTTCTATTGGTGTAATGGTCAAAAATATTGTGATGTACTTTTTCGCAAGATAAAGGATAGATCAACAAATCAGCTCATTTTCGCTTTTTCTCATGAAAACTTTAATTTTCAGTATATTTTACCGAGAAAAACGTCAAATCAGAGTCGCATTACCCCCAAAATGTTCCAAATGTTCCCAATGGAGCAATTTCAGTCTTTCCAAGTATTTTTGTTTTGTAAGAGGTTTGAGTTAAATTTTCAAGTTGCTACATTCCGTGCAATTTGAAAATATTTTGTAAATTTTTTCGTATTCGTCGATAATTTTTTTTTGACCTATTTCACTTAACAAGTTAACCACTGACAATGTTTTTTTTTTAATTTTTGCCCAGTCTGAAATTTTAATAATATTAATAAAATGGATCCCATTTAAACCTTTAAATCTATTTCGAATAAGCTTTTAATTTCTTCCAGTTGATAATAAATATATGACTAAAAAGGAAACTTTTTTTTGTCTTTTTCGCTCGAAAAAGCGCATTAAAAATATTGGAACTTCTATCTTTTTATATACCTGAATTTTTCATTTTGTTTTGGTTAAAATTCCAGTTGTATCAAATTTGCCTGAAAAATGATGTAAAATCATCGAAAACATTCGCAATAAAAATAATTATTAATATTTTAATTATTTATATTAATATATATAATAAAGAAAAGGAAAATGGTTTTATAATTTAGGGGATGGTGGGTGCCTTTCCAAATGGCTGGGCGAGATATAAGTCTTTTTAAAACTCAAATATCTTTTGTAGAATTAAGTGGAAGCCTTATGTTTGAATTGAACATTCAGTTTGAATCGCTTGATAATGATTTAAAAGTGATCAATTTCCGTAAAAATAGTTAACATTGACCGGTTTAATCCGTTATTGCTGGTATTTCTCTTCATATTATGATGTTGGCACGTCTATATTGGGGGGAACCCCCCAAACCCCCCTACAAGTGTCGATGTGGGCTCGTCCCACGTAGGGGGAGACCCAAAAACCCCCAAATGCAGTTGGTATCCTTCAAATGGATAAAAGTGAAAATTTCGTAAAAATATTTAACATGAGCACGTTAATCCGTTCTTGCTGGTATTATCTCTTCATATTATATTGTTGGCACGTCTATATTGGGGGGAAACCCCCAAACCCCCCCTTAAAGAGTGTTTCGGATGTGGGCTTGCCCAACTTAGGGGAGACCCCCTAGAAACCCACCCCCAAATGCAGTTTGTATCCTTGATAATGGATAAAAGATGATAAAATTTCGTAAAATATTTTAACAAATGAGCCCGGTTAATCCGTATGGCGGTATTTCTTTCATATTATATGTTGGCAACTCATATTGGGGGGGAAACCCCCCAACACCACCCCTAAGAGTGTTCGATGTGGGCTCGCTCCACCGTAAGGGGGAGACCCCCTTAAAACCCCAAATGCAGTTTGTATCCTTGAAATGGATAAAAGTGATAATTTCGTAAAAAATATTTTAACATGAGCCGGTTAATCCGTTATTGCTGGTATTTCTCTTCATATTATACTGTTGGCACGTCTATATTGGGGAAACCCCCCAAGAGTGTCGATAGTGGGCTTCGCCCACGTTAGGGGGAGACCCCCTAAACCCCCCCCAAATGCAGTTTTGTATCCTTGAAAATGGATAAAAGGAATAAATTTCGTAAAAATATTTTAATATGAGCGTTTAATCCGTTATTGCTGGTATTTCTCTTCATATTATATTTGGCACGTCTATATTGGGGGGAAAACCCCCAAAACCCCCCTAAGAGTGTTCGATGTGGGCTTCGCCCCACGTTAGGGGGATAACCCCCTAAAACCCCCAAATGCAGTTTGTTATCCTTAAAATGGATAAAAGTGATAAATTTCGTACAAAATATTTTAACCCATGAGCCGCGTTTAATATCCGTATTGCTGGTATCTCTTCCTATTAATGTTGACGTCTATATTGGGGGTAACCCACTCCCAAACCCCCTAAGAGTGTCGATGTGGGCTTCGTCACGTTAGGGGGAGACCCTTAAAACCCCGCCCAATGCAGTCTTTTGTATTCCTTGAAAGGATAAAAGTGATCCCATTTCGTAAAAAATATTTTGAATATGAGCCGTTTAATCCGTTATTGCTGGTATTTCCTCTTGCATATATAACTGTTGGCACGTCCTATAATTGGGGGGAAACCCCAAACCCCCTAAGGTGTTCGAATGTGGCTTCGTCCAGTTAAGGGGGAAACCCCCTAAAACCCCCCAAATGGCAGTTTGTACCTTGAAATGGATAAAAGTGATAAATTTCGTAAAAAATATTTTAAACATGAGCCGGTTAATCCGTTTATTGTCTGGTATTCTCTTCATATATATGTTGTGCACGTTATATTGGGGGGAAAACCCCCCAAACCCCCCTAAGAGTGTTCGATGTGGCGCTTCGCCCACGTTAGGGGGAAACCCCCTAAACCCCAAAGGCAGTTTGTAATCCTTAAAATGATAAAGTGAATAAATTCGTAAAAAATATTTAACATGCAGCCGTTAATTCGCGTTATTGCTGTATTCTCTTCCTATTATATGTACTCGGCACGTCTATATTGGGGGTAACCCCCAAACCCCCCTAAAAGAGTGTTCGATGTGGGCTTCGTCCACGTTGGGGGAGAACCCCTTAAAACCCCCCCAATGCAGTTTTGTATCCTTGACAATGGATAACAAAGTGATCATTCGTAAAAATATTTTAAACATGGAGCCGGTTAATCCGTTATTGCTGGTATTTCTCTTCATAATTAAATATGTGGCACGTCTTATATGGGGGGAAACCCCCAAAAACCCCCCTAAGAGTGTTCGATGTGGGCTCGCCCACGTTAGGGGGAGACCCCCTGAAAACCCCCAAATCAGTTTTGTAATCCTTGAAATTGGATAAAAGTGATAAATTCGAAAAATATTTAAACAGCCTGAGCCGGTTAATCCGTTATTGCCGGTTTTTTCTCTTCAATTATATGTGGCAACGTCTATATTGGGGGGGAAACCCCCCAAAACCCCCCTAAGACGTGTTCGATGTGGGCTTTTCGCCCAACGTTTAGGGGGAGACCCCCTAAAACCCCCAAATGCAGTTTGTAATGCCGAAAATGGATAAAAGTGATAAATTTCGTAAACATATTTTAAACAAATCGAGCCGGTTAATCCGTTATGCTGGTATCTTCATATTATATGTTGGCACGTCTATATTGGGGGGGGAAACCCCCCAAACCCCCCTAAGAGTGTTCGATGTGGGCTTTCGCCACGTTTAGGGGGAGACCCTAAAACCCCCCAAAATGCACGTTTTGTATCCTTGAAAGGATAAAAGTGATAAATTTGTAAAAAAATATTTTAACAGAGCGTTTAATCCGTTATTGCTGGGTATTTTCTTCATATATATGTTGCACGTCTATATGGGGGGGAAACCCCCCAAACCCCCCTAAGAGTGTTCGATGTGGGCTTCGCCCACGTTTTAGGGGAGACCCCCTAAAAACCCCAAATGCAGTTTGTATCCTTGAAATGGATAAAAGTGATAAATTTCGTAAAAATATTTTAACATGACCGACGATTACATTATTAATGCCGATTATAATTATATGTTGGCACGTCTATTATGGGGGGATAAACCCCAGCCAAACCCCCTAAGTGTGTTCGATTGGGCGTCGCCCACGATGGGGGGATATCTCCCCACCCCCCCCAAATTGGGGAGGACCCTACAAACCCCCTAAAATGCAGTTTGATCCTTGAAAATGGAAATAAAAGTGATAAAATTTCGTTAAAAATATTTTAACATGAGCCGTTTAATCCGTTATTGCTGGTATTTCTCTCCATTGAAGTTTAACTTCATATCAACGTATCCAAAAATTATATTATGCCGATATTATTTGTCAGAAAATTTTTTTCCACAATATAAACTGATAATTTATTTTTATTTGATCTTAATTTGCCGGCGATTTTTCTCGAAAATTTATTGGTTTAGTTGAATATAGGCAAAATGTAGATTATTTTACCAAAAAAAAGTTTAACTCAGGAACGGTACATGCGATTTCTTTTCTCTTTTTCATAAATCATTCTTGATTATCTAAGTAAAATTATAGACAGACAAAATTTCAATAATTTCTGGCAGATTTCTCGCAATCACTATTTTATGCCGATTAACTGCGCGCCATTATTAGATTGATTAGGCTTAAAATTGAAATATTGAAAAAGGAGCAAAAATCTTAACAATTATAAAATTAAAATACTTTCATTTAGTGTAACTTTTTTGCCCTGATTATTATTCTTTGTAATGTGAGACTATCCCATGGCTGGAATTTTGAATAAATTATTTATTTTTGCAAGCAAATCCGATATTCTAGAACTAGTTATTTGATAGTAAAAATTTTTTTTTGCTTGTGATCAATTTCTTATGTGCTGGATGGTCGGATACAAAAAAAAATAATACCGAATTTGAGACCGTGGTCGAAAATAACTACTGCACCCACAATCCCCTTGAAGAAAATGTGTACCAATAATGAATACGCTCACTTGTATAATGAGGTCAAAGTGTTTTTCTATCTATAACTATTCCAAATGAATTCTTAAAGCTTTATTTTTCGTCAAATAATTGCATTTTAATCCAAATGATATTTATCAGGGATACTTAAAAACAAATTCAAAATTTAAAAATGACATGTCTAAATTTTTCTGTTACTTGTAAAAGTATGCCAAAAACTTTATTTACCAAAAATATTTACCCCAAAAACATTCAACACGCGATTTCGTGGATGACTTATTTAAAAATTAAATTTTTCTTGTTAGGTTTGTAAGTTAAATTTGTATCTCATGACTCTGCAACTTAAAAGTCTTGCGCCAAAGTTTCTTTCAGACATTTACCCCGAGGTCAAAACATTCATAATGTGAAATCGTTCGGCTATGCCTGAGATATAAAATTATCACAAGTTTATTTATGTAATCTCAAAAGTTTTTATAAGAAATTATAGCTTTTCGAGAGATAAAAAGTTTAAGCTCACAGATTACATATTTCAGATTGAATGAAAAGTTTAAAATTTCGTTCTAAAAACCTTCTAAAATGCTAGTGTCCGTCACTTTAAGCACTCAACTTAAAATCTAACGACTCAAGACAAACCACCGTCTCAAATTTGAAGCCGACCAAAAATATTTTTTTCTTTTTTTATAAATGACCGAAAAATATTTAATGCTTTAGGCCCTGTCTTGTCTCGAGCGTGCTAAGCTTTTCAAGCCGGCTAAGTTTATTTCGGACTGCCCCGTTTCAGAACCAGATTCGATGTCAAACCATTAGCCATCAGAGTGACTTTGGTAGAAAATGTGGTCAAGAAATTTCATGTTGTAAAAAACATAATAGTAATGTGTCCATTTAACACAATTTTTTTGGTTCAAGATAACATTTCTAAAAACATAATATTATTCAACATCCTTTTTGAAAATTTATTCCGAGCCTCGAAAAATAAAATGAAGTAAGGATCACCAGTATTTTTAAAGTCTATTTATCATCGGTGAATTTATGCATTTTGAAATTTTTGCGTTATTATGCATAATTTCAAAGTTTCATTCACATGAATCGAGAACTCAATGAATTTTACAACTAAATAAACTGTGTATTTTATTGACCAAAACTTTTACAATTTTTTGTTATGGTTAAGGGGGTGGCATCGATNAAAAAATAACTGCTCCTAGATACCAATAAATTTTTATTTCACTGTTATGCATGCACAAAACACTTTCCTAAAAACTGGCTAATCTCTCATTTGTATTTTATGTCTAGTTCCGAAATAATTCTTCCGGAAGTGAAACATAGGCGAAAAATCCTAATAAATCAACTCCCGTAATACTGGAACCAAACATTCGAAAAAAAAAATTCAATTATTTTTTTGGAACTGAATCGAAATTCTTTATAATGTCTTTGAAAGAAATTATTCTACGATCTCGTTTTTTGCCTTTTTTGGATAATTTAAGGTATACTTGAGCCACAATTATGGCTCTGTGCTCACAAGGGTTAACCTATGTCAAATTCGGATTCCTAGGGTCGATTTACCCTCATTGCGGGCCATTTTTTTGGCCCGCAAAATATACCCATTGCTCAAAACCTTCACCTATACGCGTACTTTCACCTATACGCGTACTTTCACCTATACGCGTACTTTCACCTATACGCGTACTTTCACCTATACGCGTACTTTCAC
>SCLH01000889.1:33832-73964 GCA_004367855.1 Oikopleura vanhoeffeni
AACCTGATCGGATCGACAATTTGAAAAACCTGATCGGATCGGATCGAAAAAAAGTCGATCCAATCCGATCCGATCAAGTCGATCCGATCCGATCCGATCAGGTTATGCCGACCCCTGGCATGCACAGTATGCAATGCACTGTGTACGCATGATACTACTTAGCATGCACATATGAATTGGGTGCTACGCAGTTTAGGTGCGAGGTCCGTATTTTGAAATAAAAAAAAATGACAAATAAGGAAATGATTTTATTAAGCAGTTTTTATATTTTTTTACATTTGAATCGATCTTTGAGGATATCCAGCTTGATATACAAAGGATCGAGATGTTGAATATTTTGAAGTATTATATCTCGTTGAATTTCCGGATCGGATTGAACTTTGGCGGCTTGGAGCTCTTCGAGGGCCGATATTGGCAAAGGAATGACTAAATAATAAACAAAATTTATACAATTTTGATCTTTATTGTCAAAAATTTTTTAATTAATTGTCTTACTAAAATATATTAATAAAAAACATTTTATTTATTATATTCCAAGATATTGACTGATAAATTAAAGTTTTTGGATACATTTTTAAGTTTCTGAGCTTGTTTTTTTGATATTTCTGCTTTTTATGGGAAGAGTATTGGTTGGTTATAAATGTTTGGATGAACTATTTTGAAAGCACTCGACTTTACTTTGTTTTTTTTTCAAATTAATATTTCATAAACATTTGAAAACACAGTTGAAAACGAGAAGTACTATGTAGACGAGGGATCGGCATAATTGGATCATATCGTATTTTTCGGATCAAATCGTATCGTATCGGTTTTTTGCGATACGATACGATCCAGTTTTTTAATCAACCCCTCTAGATACGATACGATCCATTTTTAAATTCGACCTCCTAGATACGATCCGATCCAGTTTTCATATCATCCACTTTAGATACGATACGATCCGATCCAGTTTTTGAATCAACTCCTCTAGATACGATACGATCCATTTTTAATTTCGACCTCCTAGATACGATACGATCCAGTTTTCATATCATCCACTCTAGATACGATACGATCCAGTTTTTGAATCGACCCCTCAAGATACGATACGATACGATCTATTTTTAAGTTCGACCTCCTAGATACGATACGATCCAGTTTTTGAATCACCCCCCCCTAGATACGATACGATCCAGTTTCACTCTTCATATGCCGATTCCTGATGTAGACTGTCACCCGTTTCGTTGACATAGAAAAAAAGTCTAAATAATCAAACTTTTTGTGTTGATTGTGTTCTTCAGTAGTTAAGGAAGAAAAGTTGTTATATCCTGTTCCAACACTCTTGAATCAAAAACGATTTCGTATTGTATTACTATCTGTATAGCGCATGTTCGAATCCCACTGATGTTGTCTTAGTAATTGTCTTAGTGATTGCTTGAGTGATTACACACCGATAAAATTTAGCGGTTCCATTATCAAGACCCTTACTAAGACAACATTAGTGGGATTCGAACAAGCGCTATAGAGATAGTAAGCGTTTTTGAGATGGAGTTCCGTTGGGAAAAATATATCTACGAAATTTTTTGGCAAAAAAATTCCCGTTATATAGGCCCCCAGTACAAAAGGGGTACCCAATATCGCCGAAATTTGTAGGCGAAAACTTTTGGCGATATTGGGCCCCCCCTGTATTCTGTTTATTCGCGATCTGAGGCTGGAGATTGGCTACGTGATTGGAAAATTTTGTTCGATGAATAGGATGTCACCCGCGGATGCCAAAAGAGAGGCTGAGAGAAATTCAAAAAATCAAAGAGTACCAATCTTAATAATTTTGTGCAAAAAAAGAAAAAAAAAATTTCAGATTTTTTGCAGGGAATGACCTAATATGGGTATCAAACCAAACTTTCTATGAAAAAAACAAGTTATTTTGTGTACCAAGGGATCGTCATCGATATAATCCTCTATTTCTTTGCGTATTTACATCCCTATCTTATTATTGCTTCTTCATAAATAACACGATTTATTTTACTTTATATTTTTTGAAATTTACTAATTTAAACTATTTCGCATAAAATCAATTTTTCAGGCGCAGTAGAAATTACCAGTATAGATTACCAGTTGAAATTACCGGTTGTCACAGGAAAGAATGAAAATGGAATTTTTATTATAAATGATGAAAGTGATGAATGAAATATGTAGGGTGAACATTCTCGATCACACAAATTAAATAANCATTTAATTTGTATTTCCTCAAAATTACCTCAAAGATGGAAGTTTTGTTGGTCTCTGAGAGCCAAAATTAAGGGTGCTGTTTGAAACATATCTTCGAGACCCAACCCCAGGAGATCGAACTCTCGGTGGGTAATTTGGACCATCAATAGGTTGCGGCTCTTCTCCAATTTCATCAATATATCGCGGTTCTAAAAGCATTCTTTTTTCAAATTCATTCGTATACCTTATCGAGGGTGAAAAAGCCTGAAGTCATAACCGAAAATCTTTTGCTGAAATGGCGGTAGAGGTGCTAAAGAGTAAAATACTATTTTATCATTTGAAAGGTGGTCAACTTTATTCAAGCTCAAAATATATAAATTATCAAACAGCATTTGGGGCATTTTTTAATTAAGTTATTTCAAATTTTCTCCAAATATTACTCTAAGGCGTCTCTAAAAAAATCTTGTACAGTATGTCACATTTTTGGTCATATTTTTAGGTTTTTGCAAAAATGTGATTGACACCGCCGATTGATTAATAAGCATGTACATTATGTGCTTCACAGATTCACATGCTTATTGACCAATCAGCGATGTCAAATCATATTTCTGCAAAAAGCTAAGAATATGAAGGAAAATGTGACATACTGTATTTATAAAAAAATTATTTATTTTTCCAAAATTATACCATTTTTGAAAAATTTTTCACGCTACGAAAAAATAAAGCCCAAATCCCAAAAACTCAGCACAAGAAATTGGTTTCCTCACCTATGACTGTAATGAAATCTACAGCCTGAGTTTTTTCGTTTACTGTGTATTTTTTATTCCGCAAAAATACTCGATGGTGATTGGTCAATATCCGGAATATCTGTATCCGATTGGTTCATTTTTGCGAAATAAAAAAAACAGTAAACGAAAAAACTCAGGCTGTATGTTTTGTCTTTATTGTAAAAACGGTCTTGGAGGTGTTTTTTTAAATAAGAAACAAAAAAAAAGGTTTCTTCAAATGGCCATGAAATTTATCTACAAAATGATCCAATCAAGTCGATACCCTTGTTTGACGGTTTAAGTTCCTAATTTCAAATCGTATTTTCAAAAGTGAAACGGTAACTATTTAAGGTCAACCTCTGTATTATTTTGAGTGAATCAGATTCAAAGGATAAAATATTTTTTGAACTAAAAATCTGACATTTTTTACTGACGAGCAAATTTTTGAGCATGTCATTATATTGCCACCCTTCCTTAATTGATCATATAGTGATGGTACTGAAGATTGCACAGATTCCATGGATTTGAGGTGACTTAAGGAGGTACCACGGCCGTTGGTGGAGTAAGGGTGGGGAACGGACGTGCTGGCAGTTTGGTATTCGTAAGGATATCGAGTATAAGGAGTAGGAATCGGATCCGATATGACTAGTTTTGTACCGATATTCTCATCAAAGGTTATTTTGCACCAGATTGAAAAACCTTAAAAAAATGTTACTCCAAAAATAAATTTATAGAGCATTGTAACTTTAGTAAATTTCAGTCTACAGTTTCAGTAGAAGGTCTAAATTATTTGACTTACGGAAAACCCTTATTTTTTCAATTTGTTTTTCGAAATATTTCAATTTGTTTTTCGAAATATTTCAATTTGTTGTTTCAATTTTTAAATTTTGTTTCCAAACTTTTTCACCATTTTTTTCAACAAGATTATCTCCTTATGTATAAGCTAGAAAGGCACATGGTAATGATTGCAAATTAATATTTCCAGGTTTAATATTTTTCACCTCCTACTGACCAATTTTTTTCAAATTTTTTCAAAATTTCCATTTTTTCAAAATATCCATTATTTTTTAAATTCCAGAATAATTAACTAACCTAATAAAGACAAGCTAAAAAGGCACATAGGAATAATTGCAAATAAATATGTAGTACAATCAACTTCACACCAAAGCAATGTAAATGTAGAACATGTAACACTGAAATAAAAAAATTATCATTTGTATCCCTTGTTTGTTCGGAAACAGCAGTTGAACTCCTCGGAAATCTCAAAATTTGGACAAAATTCAGACGAAATGTTTTCGAATCGTGATAAAAATACTTTTTCAGTGACCAATGAGAATAAAAATGCTGTTGATCAATTTATTTTTGTCCATATATTCAGAAATAAAAATTTTAAAAATCATCTGGAAAATGTAATGCCTGAGTAACTCAAGCTGAGTCTATAAATGCGACCCGCTCTAAAGTACCGCTAAATCTGAAACTTTTAGTACAGATTCCGCTTGTAGTACGTCCCTAATGAACTAAATTTTCTACTTATTACCCAAGCTAAAGTTTGGCGTAGTCGATTCGAAATAGTTTTTCTGTGCACACTAGCCCCTTAAATTTTATTAAACGATGTTTCGCCTTAGCATCATCAGGTTTTTTGGAAAATAAAGAAGGTTTCTAAACTGTCCAGATTCCAAATCTAGTGTTCACTACCCCCTTAAATGGTCAAAGACTCAATAATTTATTCGATGTCAAATTAACATTTTCATTGGCCCTCATCAAAATATTTACATTTTTAATCAAAATTTTTGACACATTGACAGAACAAATATTTAAAATGTATCATCTTAGAAAAAATATTAACTCTCAGAGGCAGGGGTCGGCACATCTAAAAATTTGTTTCGTCAACCGAATTCATCCTAATATTTCAAGGCAAACCCTGTTTTTTTAAACGAGATGGTTAAACAGATCTTATCAAAGAAAAATAAAAAAGATCGAATTTTTCGAAATATTAATTTTGTGTGAAAGTTTGTGCTTATGGGGAAAATCAGACAAATTTTTGAAAATTTTTAGGTTATAGCATAGTCCTGATTGATTGAAATTTGAAATGATCAGAATCGTGAATTTATGCTGGTAGAGAATTATTGAAAATATTTTATCAACTTTTTTTGTTTTTGGCTTCCTTTAATAAGAAAATGTTTAGTTTCATGCAAACAAAAAATGAAATAAGATAAATTCGATTATAAAAAAAAAAATTTTTTAAGTTTTTTTTTGTAAAAATTTTTTATTCAAAAATCAATTCTAGCTTTCAGTTTTCTAGTTATACGATCAATATTTGAAAATAATTATAAAAAATATTATTTCTGTCAATAGATTAGCGTCATATCTGAAATTATACTTGCCCGTTACGTTCAACTTTGACGTCAGAGACCTCAAGCATCGCGTGATTTCATTGGTCAATGAGACATTGAATTTTTTTTATTGACCAATCAAAACAGGTCCTAGACTTGTCTCTGACGTCAAAGTTGAACGGGCAACTATAGTTTTAGATATGTATTCTGAAGTGATTTGAGGTCGACGATGATGCATTTATGTTTAAGGGGGTACCCGTCGGCATGTAAGGTTTTTTAAAGATGTGTTACAGTAAAAACGTGTCATAAAAACTTGAAAATATTACGATTAGAAGAGTCAAAATCTTGACTGTTAATTCGAAGGGTCGCTGACAGCGACTCGCTGTGTTGAAAAATCTATCCTCTTCGCCATTAAACATGCAAAAATAAATTTCTTGGAATAATTCAAAGATTTGTGAGATCATTTTGATCATTAAAAATTTCTTTAATTTTCTTCAAACTTTAAAAACCTTTAAAAAACCCGTTATTTCCGAGGTTACGGCATATAATCATCTTCTCCGTGAATTTTTATTAATTTATTCTTGTTATTTGTATTTTTTAGTAACGTTTCAATAATCATTTAAATCTTGACTGGTTTTTAATACCGACTTTTTAAGGACGGTTCAAAATTATAAGTATTAATTCCATATTTACAGATTCCAATCAATCATTAAATTGTTATTGGCACATTTTTTTTTATTCCGCCCACTTATTTTTAAACTGCGAAAAGTACTTTATTTGAAAGATAAAGCTTCGAAATTACCACAGCTTGAATATTAATAGTTGAAATATTATATTTTAAAAATGTTCAAAATTGACCCGGTTGCAGAAAGTCGTAATGAGCGGCTGGGAGTTAAAATTGCAGGCACTATGTATAAACATATGTTACATATTCGATGCTCAAAAATGGTATAAATCAGCCATTGAGGTGATTACGGATTGATGTTTTAATATTGAGTAAATTTAGCAGGATCATTTTTAATCAATTTATTTATCAAAGCCAAACAGACCAAAACGATTTTACCAAATCCAGGATAATCTCATCGTATTAAATCCTTATCTAACTGGCTTATCATTTGGTCAAAAAGTTTAATTTTTAACTAGAATAATGGAAATTCTAAAAATTAAAAAAACAATCATTAAATAGTCACGATTCCCTGTTTTCAACTCAAAATCAGAAAACGGGAAAAAATAATTTTATTTACTTTAGATTTATGATGTAGATTGTGCATGATCGATCACGCTCAGTTAACTCAGATCACAGTTTCCACCCCCCCCTGAGGCACTAAAGCCACTTTTATGGCTCAACTTTGAACCCTTATTATCGGAAAATTATAAGTGCTTGCGATAACATTATTCTTTAGTCATTGAGATTAAGTATAGACTCGAATTTTTATATTATTTAATTAACATTTTGACTTTATTAACTCCATAAAATCTTAGAAATAACCTGCATTTTCCAGTCGTCAATCTACAGGTGTTTTCCGAAAATAGAACCTAACAGAGACGTCAGGACAAAAATTGAAAATAGAGCAGATTCAGAAAAAAAAATTCTAAAAAGTTAGTTACTCAGAAGCAACCTGCAGTTTCTGGTCTTTAATCTACAGGTGTTTTTTAAAATGGCTCCATGACTCAGAGAGTGGGTAGATTTGATGAAAATTATTTCAGAATATTTTGAAATTTCAACTCAAGGCGCTTCTTAGCTTGATTTTAGAAAACAAAATTTGAATTTTGCCCTTCTCAAAGTCGTTAAAAAATTTCAAAAACAATTTTTTTTCATTTTTCGGCGTTGTTTTGGCCATTTTTAAAAACTATTTCAAAAACTTACGTTATTGCCAGAATGAGAACACTTATGACCAAATTGACTATCAGACACGGTTTCACGCTCTTCATTTTATTCCTGTAGAAAATTTCTTTACTTCGCATTTTATATGTTGACTTATTCCATGCATTAATAATTCAATAATTTCTCTATTCAAAATTCTTTTTCTGTTTTGTTCAAATTTCCTGAAATAAAAATAAAGTGATCCGAGTCGCATTTTTATGTTAACTGGAATTATGGAATAATATTAAAATTACTGTACATACCAGGGGTCGGCAGAACTTGATCGGATTGGATTGAACTTGATCGGATTGGATTGGATCAACTTTTTTTGATTCGATCCAATCCGATCAAGTTTTTGAAACTCCTCAATCCGATCAGGTCAATCCGATCAGATTTTTTCAAGTCGGTCTGCCGACCCCAGGTACATACTTTAATTAACAATAATTTATTTTCGCCAATTGTGTTTTAAAACACTCAAGCACAGGTAAATAAAGAAATATCTCCCGGAGGTTGGGGATGAAAAACAATAATTAAGTAATAATTATATCATATGTTTTAATTGAATTCCAAATATATAACCTTGAAATATAATCTTGAAAATTGGTTATTTTCTGGAGATTTCCCGAAAAAAACTAAGTTTACTTTCACCTTTGCCAGCGTGACTTCGAACACAGTGATAAAAAAACAAGTCAACGTAAAAATGATTGAGGGTGATGCATCTGATTTCAGGGAGGATAAGTTCTCTTATGAACATTTTTTCAATTTTGACTCCAAGTTTTAAAAACACTTTGTTACGAAAAAAGTGTAAATTTTTTCGATAATTGTAAAACTCTATTAAAAACGAAAATTGAACCTGTGTTCTAAAACACATATGCACAAGTGCGTGATAAAAAAATCCTAAATCGGAAAAATTGAAATAAAAATTAAATTGAATGCAGAAATTATTTTCTTCAGTTTTACTTACTTTTTAATTGCCAACTTTTCGATATTTCTATAATTTCTCTCCTGGAGCTTTATCCGTTTCTCAGTGTTAAATTGTGACAAAAAATGTAATTTGTTAAATTATGATTCATTCATTCGATGCAGATATTTTACACTTGTGTGATAGGAAAGTATTCAGTTCGCATCAACACACAAACGACAAAGAAATCATTAACTTTTTGACATTCAATTCACATTAGGACAAGAAATATTTCACCAAGACAAACAATAAAACATATATTTGAAATGCTGTTTAAACTCGCAGATAAATAGCATCAAAACTGTAAATTCGGTAATTATTTTGTTACATTTTTAGGTTGATAAAAACAATTTTCAGTAAAAATATGCGACTCAAAAATTAACCCTCAGTTCATAAATCTTTTTAGCTCGCATAAAGTAAAAAATTGTTCTTCTTTTTTTTGCTTTATTTGTTTTTTCTTCGTTATTGGAATTTTAGGCAGATTTCTCAGTCAAGATGACATTTCTAACTCTTAGACAAAACAAATTCATTTTGGTCACATTTTTTTATAATTATGCTGTCGATTTTCCAAATCATTATGAAAGCACAGTTTTTTATAAATTGGATCTTAAAAAACATTTATTAAAAAAATTAATTTTGAGAAATTAAATTGAGGTTGTTTTTTCAAGATACTAAAAAAGAATTATATTTTTTAAAGAAAAAATACAGTTCAACAACAATAATTATTCGAAAAATGTTTAGGTCAAGTTTGTTAAACTAAAATTAAAAGAGAGCGTAAAACTGAAAAAACACTGAAGCAGTTTTAAGGAAAAAAAGACACAATGAAATTCATTTGGTTTTAGAGTTAATTTTTAATCTAATTTTCAGAAAACAAATATTGTTATAAGAATCTTGAACTTGGCAAAAAATATATTCTCCGTATTACGTTGAAAATTTGCATCATAAAAATAGATAATCATATTTGCTGTTGATTTGAAATTATGATTACCATCGATTCCTAAAGTCTGATTAAAATCAAGCTCGTAAAGATGAAATTAATTAATTCAAACAAAATAAAATTATTACCTCATGAAAAAAAGACTGCTTTTTAATAATCAATAAAAAGATCATAAACAACCAAAAACTTACCGAGAGAATTAACCCTTAGCTAATGGTGCAAAAGTTGAAAACTCACGACATAAAATATTTTAAAATTTCGATAATAATATTGCATTTTTTAATGGTTCGATTTTTGTTAAATAATCTTCAGAATGAGAAAATTTATCAAATACAACTTGTATCACAGCAGCGTTGGCCGTATAGGTGAAACCCACGCAAAAACCTACGTAAGCCTCTGCAAAAACCAACGCATTTGAAAATAAAAATTATTTATCCAGATGTCGGGCGTATGGGTGAAGGCAAAAGATAGGTTTTTTTTCGAACTTTTCTTTAGCAAAAGATAGGCACGAGCAAAAAATAGAAATATTTGTAGCTTTAACTTTTTATTTTATTTATATCCCCTATTCACACTTTTGTTAATATCCCGGCCCTACTACTTAAAAACACACTATGTTTTCTAATCAGGGCCGGGATATTTACAAAACTGTGAATAGTACAGTTGATTTGTCTTAAAATTTGCACACAATTTTTGTTCAAGTAATTTCTTATCAATTATTTCAAAGGCCATTTTTTCACGTTAACAGGCTGTATTTATTTCTTTGGTTTGAAAATCAAATTTGAGAGATATTAATAATATCATATTATTGAAGCCACAAAGTCAAGCCAAACAAAAATATCAAGCCAAGCCAAAATCAAGCCAAGCCAATTTCAAGCCAAGCTAAAGCAAGCCAAGTTTCTAAATTTTTGACATGACCAAGCCAAGCTAAAGCAAAATTGGTTGGCTTTGGCCAGGCCTGCCCCAGTAGCTTTAGGATTTCTCACACTTTTGATTTCTCTGTGACGGATACATAATAGTTTTTGTAAATGATCCGAGTTTTTTAGAAATCATTCTGGAATTCATTTATAATTTAAATTTTCTTAATTATATTGTTTATTTTCTTCAATAGAATTATATTAATGCATTCTAAAAGCTCTATTCGAATTACTGCGGGCGTCAATTATTTAAAGTAAAATAGTTTCTGATGTTTCCAAAAACAGTCACTTTCGCGATTTGTGACGAAAAATTGACCAAAAATCATCCAAAATTCTTACTCTGACGACCCCTTAACTTATTTATACATTCTAAGATATTTTTTAATTGACCAATCAGATCATATTTTCCCTGGCGTCGGGCGTATAGGTGAAATCGGGCCTATATGCGAAAAAACTATTGTATTGACCAACCTCATCACGCGATTCTTTAGGTCTCTGACGTCAAAGTTTCTACGGGACACGTAGGTATAATCTATAGATATTTCAAGATTATTCTCAGACTGAAAAAGTTTCTTCATATCAAACTTCAGACCAGTATGTTACAGTGGTCTATGTGGTGTAATGGTTATCACTCGAGACTCTGAATCTCGCAATCCGAGTTCGAATCTCGGTAGGACCTGTCCTTTTACAAACATTCTTTTTTCAATTATTTAACAATTATTGTTGAATGAACAAAATTTGCGAAGGCAAATGAGTTTATTTATCTAATTTTTTAGGAAAATATTTTTTTATTTTTTAACATGAGATTTGCCCCTTGAGGGTAGAGCTCTGCCAAGTCTAGCCCGGTGGCGTAGGTTGATAATTGTCAAGTCTAAATTATTGAGAAAGATAATTTCTGTTTTTTTATAAATAGATAAAAGGCGAGGGCGTCGATATTATTACTCATCAATCGCCGAACGCCTACATTTACTTACAGCCACATTTTTCCCCAAAACAAAACAAGCTGAATTAGCAAGGGCAGAAAAAAATAAAAATATTATTTAATTTAAATTCTAGAATGGAAAACACAAAAAATTGAGAATTGTTTTGAGAGAAATAAAGAATGGAATTGGCTGTGAAAACCAGGGGAATTAGCCCCTTTTTGACGCTCATTGAACAGAATAATATTAATGGTGTAGAAACTCTCAGTAAGTTTACTTTCTTGAAAAATAGTAAAAAAAATTTCCGACTAAAACTAGGGTGTCACCTCCGAATTTCACTGAGAAAATCATGTTGAAAATACAAAGAAAAATTTGTTTCCATTACTACTACAGTAGTAACTGTTACTGTAGTAATGGAAACTAATTTTTCTTAGTATTTTCAACTATATTTTCAATTGTATTTTGAAATAAAAATCAACTATTTTCGTCATTTTGGACACCAGGGAGTGAAAATTGGGAAAAGTCATAAGCTGTTTTTTTAACTGAAGAACATAGTAGTAAATTACTGGTATGTTCTTCAGTTAATTCTAAGCCAAAAAACAGCTTATGACTTTTCCTAATTTTCACTCCCTGGTGTCCAAAATGACGAAAATAGTTTATTTTTATTTCAAAATATAATTTTCATTAACCAAATCAACTTGAAATTTTAAGTCTTACTTTATTCAGAACTAAGGACTCCTTAGTTATGAGGTTTTAATAATAATTAAAAATTCCATATGAAATTTTTAACAACAAGCTGTTTAAAATTTTATTCACATCTTTTATGATTCTTGTCAGAAATTATAAAAAAATAGTTTTCTAGATCAAGCGCTTTCGACAGCAGGCGAACGTGACGTTTTAAAGATGTGAGTCCAAATTATGTTATTTTTTCTGGACTTACTTTACTCCCAATTTTTTTTTGAAAACATATTTCGTTGGGTACCCCCTTAACTACCGGGCCTATAATTGCAGTATATTTTGCGTTATTTTTGATTTATAGTAGTCTTTTACTACACTAAGCAATAAGACCTGTACATGTAGATATAATTTGAAAATATTTTCGTTTTGTATTTTGGACACTTTCCAAAACTAAATGCTTTTCTTTCTATCAGTCTGAAATTACTGGAGCATAATATCGATTTATATAAAATTATTTTTTTCTTTTTAAATTGGATTAAAATTTTCATGCAATAAATTTCTCATTAAATTTTGAACAAAATTTTAGGTAAAATACGCTTGGCAGTTAAGGGGGTAGTGTCCAGCAAAAAGTTTGGCTGAAAATTTGATATAATACTAAACTGACCCTGAAAAGAATTTTTTTCAGCCAAACTTTTTTGCTTGACACTACCCCCTTAAAGGCCAAAATAGTAGAAGACGAAAAACTCGAATATTTCAATGATTTTTTTGTAAAAATGTTGATATTCTTGTTCGCAATCAAATTTTGTTCAGAATAACTTATTTTTTGGTTTTTAGACGGTTACTTATTTGGCTTTTTACTGCCAACCCGTAAAATAATTAAATTAACGGTTAATTTAATTATTTTACGGGTTAATTATTAACCGCATTAAAAAAGGAATTAAATTCAAATCTTTTAAGTTGCGATTAACTCCAAGACGGACTTTGAACAAAAAAATGATGTCGGCCAGACCTGTCTACATTTTGCTCTGGAACTTGGGCACACTGAGATTGTTTGGTTAATTTTAAACCAGAAAGTCGAAGTTAATTCCCGAGATAAAGATGACTGGACCCCCCTTATATCAGCCGCAAAATTAGGAGATACTGCGATTGTTTCTGAATTGATTTCCAAAGGTGCAAAACAAAGAGACAAAGATGATAATGAGCTCGTCGATATGGTTAGTTTGCCAATTATTTTAATAGTCAAAAAAATAACAAATATTTGCGGATATAAAGCCAAAAAAAATATAGTACAACCTGCTTTTTTTATTGCTATACAATGAAAATTAACTGGATAAAAAATGTGACAATTAAAAAAAACTCAGAATCGAGCTAGGGCTTCAAATTTTAGAAAAAGTAAATATAAATATACTTAAAAACTGTTTTTTCCAAAATCCAAATCCGACCATTGCTTCCAATTTTTTAAGAGAAACTAATAAAAAAATTTTTCAGAAATCTCAGAAAAAAAGATAAAATTTATTGGTCCGATAGACCAATTTTTTACTATTAACTAGATATTTGTGCTCAGTTTGAGCTATCTAAGAATGTGATCGGATGAGTTGTTTTCTAAAGCCGAATTATTTAAAGATTTTGGCCAAAAATCTAGCAAATAACGACCAGTAACTCGCGTAATCGATATGTTATATGATATCTGTACCATATCCGAAAACAAATCTTGAACTTGTCCGCCAACGAGTTATTTGTTTTGAAAATCAACTAAAATGTTTTAAAGAATGCATCATGAAAAATGCATCATTTTGAAAAGTCAATAACCTGCCATCTGTGATATATAGAATTTCCCCGGAGAATTATCGATTATTTTAATCCAGACGTTGAATAATCACTTTCGGTTATATAAATTGCATTTGATACCGAGCCAAGTTTTCACGAGTTTTTCGGACCAGTACTGTCCTTAACCCGTGTACTCAGAAACTGCCGACTTGACACTGAGTGGTCATTAAGCACACCGGTCTTATGATAAAATAAACACTTATTTTTAAATTCTCTATGATTTTGTGAAAAAAATATTTTTTCCAGACTTTTCAAAGCAAAAATAAATGATGCAATTATTTCAGAACGCATATGAAATTAGCTGATACTAGACTGGATAAAATTATCTATCTGATGCTACCATATTTTTAAAATACTGTAATTTGTTGCCAGTTATGTACAATGTTATGTAAATTTCAGCTCTTTAAATTTTACGTTTTTACATTTCACCCCTAACTTGATAATATCTGATGGTAAATCAAACAAATTTTTCAAAATAAGTTAAGATGAAGATTTCAATTTATCAACTCAATGGGGTTTCAGTTGTAATTTATTCTTACAAAAATTTTTAGGCTTCAAAAAGGTCTAATAATAACTTCTTGGCATGACACAAGAATTGAATATGATTTTTGAAAGTTTTTTGGTGCCGATTGGCACTTTTCTGATCAAAGGGTTCTTAAGAAATTCTGAGTACACAGGTTAATAAATTTTTCTAGGGAAATTGGTCTGCTGTTACGTGGGCGGCTTACAAAGGTCATTCTGAAATTCTTTCTCTTTTGTTAGTTAATGGTGGAGAACCTTCTTCGACCGCTTCGTTTGGAATGGCCCCTATTTTGTGGGCAGCTGGTCGTGGTCACGATAAATGTGTAAAGGTCCTTATGGATCACGGTGCAGATGTTCACAAATCGGACAAATTCGGCTCTACCGCCCTCTATTGGGGATGTAGAAAAGGAATGGTCTTTTTTACGAGTTAAAAAATTAGAAAAATAATATTAAAAAAAGTTTCCGGTTTGATTTGAATTTTTTGAAAATTTAACCCTCACAAATTTACAAACCATTAATTACTAACCCTTAATTCAAAATAAAGTGTGCCATAAGAGAGTGGGTGACGCGAAACGCAAAATAAACATGTAACAGTTAATGAAAATCAGTGAGAAAAATCATTTTTTGAGTTTTGACCGCCAAAGTCGAAAGTCTGGGAAAACGGAGTGTAAAATTCAAGATAAAGATTTTCAGTCTGTTTTTATAAGACTGTTTTTATCAGACTTTATTTATCAGACTGTTTTTATCAGACTGTAATCAATTAAAAATACATAATTTCAGCAGATATGTCGAATTGGAGTGAAAACATTATTTATTTTGATGTACAAAATTAATATTTTCGGTTTTCTTGAAATTCAAATTTTTTTATTATGTAACATAATTTTTACGTGTTCTTTGAGTTTTCTTCGAAATATCTAGGCCCTCCGTTGTGCGTTGGCGTGTGACCCATAATTTCAACGCTTTAATTGTTTAGAGACCTAATTACGAAAGCGATCAAGCAACGAAAGGCCCACGCATCTCATTTTCATATCTCACAACCCACAGTGGGTTACCCACTGTGGTTTTTGGTTCATCTGAGAAATTGTCTCTAAAGCTCAAAATGTTTAAATAATAAAAAGCAAATTTCCCTTTTTTTCATTTAAAAAGTTTTTGCTCCAATAAAAAAAATCTCCAATTTTTAAATAATAAAAGGCAAATTTTTAATTTTTTCATCTGAAATTTTTTTTCTTACTTAAAAAAACAGAAAAATCTTCAAATTTTTAAATGAATACAGGCAAATTGTCAATTTTTATTTTTATCTGAAAATTTTTCTTTCATATAAAAAAAAAATCTCAAATTTTTTTTATAATAATAAATAAATATTTTTTTTCATTTGAAAACGTGATGACTCCAACAGGTCATTATGAATGCGTAAAATTGCTTCTTCGAGCTGAAGTGGATGCAAATGCTGTTGGTGCAATGGTCAAAGTTCAATTATTGTTGCGAGTAAAAATGCACACGTGAATTGTGTGCAAGAATCTCTCAAATACGATGTCAAATGTCAATCAAACTGATAAGGAAAGCTTACCATTGAAAACATTATTTTTTCGTTTGGCAATACGCCGAAAGTTTTTCGCCAAAAAATTTCGGCGATATTGCCCCCCCCTGTATATAATACAGCAAATAAGGACAAGAATGCGTAGGTGTTCAATGTAGTACAAATGTAAGCCTTTAAAAAGGATGGAAATTCTGCTCTTGGATTTGCTGCCGCCAGTGGTGAATCTGCAATAGCTGAAAGATTACTTGTTCATGGTGCATATTTAAATCATCCAAATCACAAGGGAGACACTCCCATCATTTTGGCTGGTAGACATTCTCATTTATCTATTGTTAAACTTCTATTGGCTAGAAATGCAAATGTTAACCACTGTGGATCTGGGAATAAAACGGTGCTCTTTTGGGCCACGGATAACTCCAAAGTCGATATTGTCAGAGATCTTTTGAGATATGAGTGAAGGGTGAAATTTGATAAAATTTAAAAAAAATAGCGCCAGAGAGCAATATGCGTTTTTCTATAACTAAGATTGCCATCTAGAATTATTTTCATTGCGAAAATTGTCATTTAAAAATATTTTGAACTTTCGAAAAAATACTCAAAATAAGAAATTTTATCAAATTAGATTGTATAAGTTTTTTTGTAACTTGAGATTTAAATTTGAATATGGAAGCAGCCATTTTTTTCGAAATTTTGATTCACATGGTCTCAAAACAGCGGATTTTGACGACTCACTAAAAAACCTGCTCTTCCCACGCTTTTAGTGCAATTTTTAAAGAGTTTCGAAAATTTTTTTTAATTTCCCATTTTCCTCAATATTTTGAAGATATTTTTGAGAAAAACTATGGAAAAATTTAATTTAAAGCTTTTTGTGAAATTTTCGAAAACGTCCGCTCAGCCAAATACGACAGAAGTTAGGTTTTTATTTGCAAAATGAATAAGTTGCAAGACATTTTAGATTAAAATTAGTACTCAAAATAATACCTCAGATTTTGAACATGAACAGGCGAAAACAAGAGTTCTAGCGCATAAAATTCCAATGTTTTTGCCGAATCAGATTATTGAGATCAAATTATTCAAAATGATATATAAAATATTATTTGGCGCCACCTGATTATTTTGAAAATGCAATGACATCATGAAAAATACAGATTTTGGTACATCAACAAAATGTTTAGCAGATTTATATATTGATTGGGCTATGCAAAATTTTTTTTTTATTATTTTGAAGAATTCGACCTCAATAATCTGATCCAAAAAAAGACATTGGAATTTTATGCTCTAGAACTCTTGTTTTTGCCTGTTCATGTTCAAAATCTCAAATTTATACATTTGACTTTTTATACATTTTACTATCGACCCGCGAACTAGGCCTTCAGTACCGATGCATTTTAATGTTTTGTAAAAGTAGCGCTAGAGAGCGAGATCTTATATGATCTAAAGCGTCATCTATGATAATAAAAAACCAAACTGTATTTATTATTTACCCTGAAATAGTGCGATACTGAAATTTACACCGACGATCATGAAACTTGTTTACTCCGTGCTGTGAAAAATCGATTTTCCCCAATTGTCGATGCCCTCTTGCGCCACGGATCTAAAGTGTCGGCTAGAGATGGTCATGGAGATAACCCACTCCATATTTCGTTACGTTCAAAAAATAAAAATATCACCGAAATGTTACTAAGAAATCCAAGGAACGAATCCACACATATTTTTATTTTTTAAAATTCAAAAATTACAGAAAAACTGATTTAATTCCAAATCATGAAAAAACAGATTTCCGGTTATGAAATTCGAACACTCTTATAAAAAAGAGTAAACATTTTTGGTTGTCAAAATTTTGGTGCAAATCGTCACTAATTGAATGATGTGAAATGGGCGAATATGATTAGTTAGCTGCTGAAATTTTGTTTGGTTTGATTTGCTTATTTCGAAATTCAGGTTTTTGATTGGCTGCAAGTATCCCGCATTTTTCGTCTCATTCAAATTTTCATTTATAAAGTTCGTTGGCGTTAATCAGCGATACAAATAAATCGAAATTCAAATATATTTTGTTTCTCGGTAAATTTGTTTAGTTTATGAATTGAAACCGGTTTGAAACAGTTCAGAAATCAATCCACAATATCTATTTTTTTACTTAAGATTTTGCACACTTTTTTATATTAAACTTTTGTTTACGCCCACGCAGTTTTCTTGGCAAAAAATAGGAGAAAAAATATATATTCTTAGAATTTTTTCTTTCCTTTTTTTTCATTTTTTCGAAACTTTAAAAAATGGTATTATTTTGTTGTTGTTTTGTGTTGATCCCTTCTCAGAGATTCTAGATTACTATACAAAATGAACGATGGTGGAGAAACGCCTTATCAAATTGACCTTGGAAATAAAAAATCCATCTTGACTCAGATTTTCGGGACAAAATCGCTTTCTGAACCTAAACAAGGTTCAAACGACCTCAGTCAGTACGATCTGTATTCGAGTGCCCTGGCTGATATCCTCTCCGAGCCTACAATGGTTCCTCCTTTAACCGTTGGTGTTTATGCTCAGTGGGGATCGGGAAAATCATTTTTGCTCAAAAAGTTGCAAGATATTATGGAATCGTTTGTAGGGGAAACTGGACTGGAAGAATTTAGACTTTCAGTTTGGTGGTTTTTACCTCTGGTAATTGTACTCAGTTGGGCTTGTGGATTAGTCTCAATTTTTGTGAGAGATGACAAAGGCAACAGTTCAAAAATACCAAATATTCAAATTAAATATTATAAAGCTCTCTAGTGACCGATGTGTACATAATTTATCGATACTTTTTACGTTCACACAATTGAGGGCCATCTACTGTGATAACAATTAAATCTAAAAAATCAATCAGGACAATTTTTTAAGGTTTTTTACGCAGTATTATTCTGACGAAAATGAAAATGCCCATAGACTATGGACCATAGTTCATAGCCCTCTAGCGCTTAAGGGAGTGGGTGTCACTGATTTGAGCCTCTTCCGAGGCCAATTTCCGCCAAACTAGCAAAGGGGATATTCCAAAAACATTTGTAACTAACAGAACCAACCTTCGCGGTAATTTTGAACTAAACAGTTATCTGATACAATGCCACCTGCGCCGACACCTACGCTTTTAAAAGGCTTCTTGAAAAGACACGCAGTTTGTACCTACTCCTTCAATTTTCATCATTTTTTATTATTTTTTTGTGTGAAGCTCCGGAGAAGCCTAAAAAATAATGCAAAATTGCTGTTGTTTTAAAATTTTGCTTTTGGCGGACAAAAACCCAAAAAAAATAAAAATTTTGAAATGATCAGTTTGGAAGGCTCAGGCAAAAGGTATCTCCTCCACCAGTTTGAAAGATATAGTTTCGACTCATACTGCATTTGAAAGCACAGGACTTGTTTCACAATGCATTAGAGAGTTTTTTTTGACATTTTGCTTCGGCGTCTCTTGGGGGCCATGTCAACTTTTCATTTTCAGCCAAATTGTTTGAAATGGTCAGTTTGGGAGGCTCAGGCAAAAGGTATCTCTTCCACCAGTTTAGAAGATACAGTTTCGGCTCATACTGCATCTAAAAGCACGAGACTTGTTTGACAATTCATTAGAGAGTTTTTTCGGAAATTTTGATTTAGCGTCTCTTTGGGGCCATGTCAACTTTTAATTTTGAGCTTAAATTTTTGACAAAATTCAGAAACCAGAAAAAATGCTTCAAAATATTTTTTCCGTAAATACAAACACTTTTAAGGATTTTCGTGCAATTTAAATTAGCGCACTTTCAATTTAAATCATAAATAAATCAATAATTTTTGTTTTCGTTTTTGGCTTTTTTGGCCACCAAAAGCAAAATTCCAAGTAAAGAACAATAATGCATTATGTGTGAGGCTTCTCCGGAACCTCACACAAAAAAATAATAAAAAATGATTAAAATTGAAGGTGTAGGTACGAACTGCGTGTCTTTTTAAGAAGCTTTTTAAAAGCTTAGGTGAGATTGTATCAGATTACTGTCAAGTTCAAAATTACCACGAAGATTGGTTCTGTTAGTTACAAATGTTTTTGAAATATCACCTTCGCTAGTTTGGCGGGAAATGAAACGCTTGGAAGACGGCTCAAATCAGCGACACCCACACCCTTAAAATCTAGCGCTTAAAAACGGTAGAAAAGTTTTTGGTTAAAAATATTTTTGGGAGAGAAATGTTTCCGAATTTTTTTTTTGATTAAAAATGTTTTTCTTTGTTTAAATTGTTTGTATTCGGGTAAAAAAATGTTCTTTGGAACAGAAATTTTGTCGAATATTGTTCTTAATGTCTTAATGAAATTTTTTGAACCAAAATTTAAAAAAATTTTACGGTTAGAAATTATTCTGATAGAAAACTTTTTTTAATAAAATTTTTTTATTTTAGTTTTTTTATAAAACTTTTTTTGAGAAAAACCTTTGAATTTTCAATTAAACTTTTTGAAGGATCTTGGATTATTTTTTTGAATAAGGCCCAATTCTAAATTTTGCTTTTGTTTGTTTTGAACGTAAAAGAACGTCGAGATTGTTATTTTATTATCGTTAATTATCCCAACAATCGGTTTATTTTTAGGTATAATGTTTTTGTACATTTTTCAGAACCGGTGGGATTTACAAAAGAAACTCGCCCACAATGCAAATCGACTCGATTCCGACATCGAAAGATAGTTTTTCAACAGCTATTTTACGAAGGTGTTCATATTGATAAAACCGCGAGAAAACAAACGGTAAGTTTTTATTTACGATTATTCGCGGTTGAGTTCGGTTGTGGAGAACTTCTTTGGCAGAAATGGTGGGAGCCCTTACAAAAACAGCTGAGAGAAATTTTGGTATTATCCCAACACGGGTTTTACAGGCACGGTTGCTTTTTAATGAAAATGTCAGATTTTTTAAAAATTCAAAATGTTTTAATTCAAAATTTTCAATCTTATTTGAATTTCTGTTGAATTTCAAAAATAATTCATAAAAATATTTTTTGGTCCAAAATTTTTTTGGTCATAAATTTTCGGATAATTACTCCTGTATTTTTTGATGTTCTAGATCTCAAAAGTCACCCCGTATGAAGAGCTTTAAAACCTCGATCTGAAAAGGATAGTAGTCGAAAATTTTGTTGCTTTCCCCTCTGGCTAATTGTACTCCTCCTAGTGGCTGATATTTTTGCCCTTTCCATTCTTATGTCTCTGCATTACTCTGATCAAAATCAATGAACGAACTGAATACCAAAATGAACGGAAGCGATTTCCAGGTAGATTTAGGCTGTTCAAAGTCAAGCTAATTTTGAACATAGAACATCATATTATATTCATAATATTTTAGTACATTTTTCGCTGATGACGAAAATGAATTTTTTTTGAAAAATGAATGTTGAAAACCTGAATTCTGATCCGGGCAATTCAAATTCAAAAAATTGACTGACTTTTTTACTACGCTTTTGGGTAATACCGAAAATTCCGTGCCCTGCATTTTTTTATTCCGCACCCTGCGTTTCTTTTTGTTCCGTGCCTTGCGTTTTTTTCGCGGAACAAAAAAAACGCAGCAAAAAAGTTTGTTTACATACTGCGTTTTTAAACGAGAAAACTCAAGCTGTACATTCAATAAATCATAATTATCAAGTTTTGCCTTATTTTCGGTTTTTTACAAATATCAAAATCAATGGAAAAATTAAAATTTTAGCTGAATTGCTCCTGGCGCATCAAATCATAATAAAAAGTAAAGTGCATCAATATTGAGATTTTGATTGGCCGAAAGTTCGACCAATCCGGATTGCTAATTTTTCACTGGTAAAAGATGCGCAATTAACGGGCTTCTGGAGATGCTATTGAGGAATTTAATGTCCAGGGATAACCAGAAGTGGAGAAATAGCCTTATTTATATGTTCATAAAATTTTTTTAAATTCTGAAAAAAGAACAAACTGACTAATAAAAGTATAACAAAAATATATTTAACAATGTTTAGGTAGATTTATTATGTTCCGAGTCTTTGGGGCTGTGGATGATTGGAATTGCTTTTACCCTGATTTTATTTCTGTCCTATTGGCCTCTGTTGGTTCACTTGACAATTTCGCCTTATCGGCGGGTTCTGCGAGCAGCTCAGCGGGTCAATCAGACAACCAACTCATCTTACGAAGCGTTTATGATGACCTTGAAGAAAGAAGTAGAACATCTTTCAGGAAAAGTTATTTATCTTTATCAGACAGTCAGTTTATAGGGGAATTGATGAAAAACGGTGTATCGCGGTCATCCGACAATAAATTCCCTCCCCTAGAGGTCGCAAAACTGCTAATTTCTGGTCTATTTTGATTTAATCTGGGATCTTTCAGTTCAAACCTAATGTAATTTATGTCATATGAAACTGCACCCAATAACGATTATTTCATTTGTCAAGTAAATTGTTTAACTTCTTAAATTCAGTAGATATTATTTATTCAATTTTCCATATATGTCAAATTACATACAATCGCTTAAGGGGTGCATATACTCGAAGACTGGAGTCAATATAACCACGAAAATAATTAGGTAGTTTATTTTTGTTCTTATTGTCGTTAGCTCAACCAGAAGCTCAACCCCAGCTCATTAAAATAATTTTTATCTATTTTAAGGGGTGGGTCCTTAATTTTTGAATTCGTAAATTTCAAAGCATTATGAAAATTTTCCGCATTTTTCGTCCAATTTTTTTTTTATTTTCCATTGAAATCTGTGTGGAAAGCAAGAAAATAGCCAATTCAACTTTTTTTCATGACCGCTGTTCGAAAAATCATAAAATTTTTAGTCGATTTTCG
The DNA here is from genome assembly GCA_004367855.1 of Oikopleura vanhoeffeni. NCBI lineage: Eukaryota > Metazoa > Chordata > Appendicularia > Copelata > Oikopleuridae > Oikopleura > Oikopleura vanhoeffeni. The sequence continues at coordinate 56,061 of SCLH01000889.1, forward strand.
CCGTTTCTACGGTAGAAACCCTACCGTGGTAATAACAGAACGTTCCTTGTATGAAAATCACTTTTATGACTTTGACGACCTCTAGCGGAATAAGTTTTTGTCGGATGACCGCGAGACCACGATCAATTGTTTTTTAGTCGATTAACTTATATATCTAATTTGAAGTGGACCCTCCAAGGTGGTACTACCTCCTTAAAAAGTCAGTTGCTCCTTAAAAAGTGTTTGATGTGAATTATCGACCTTTAACCGGGACAAGGCTCAACTCACCTTANAGATCATTTTTATAACTTGTAAAAAGGGATGGTTACGGCTTTTGATGGGCTTGGGTCTCACCAGACACGATTAGTGGTGGTTGTGAATGGTCTCGATTCGTGTGAGCAAGATCGTGTTTTGGATGTTCTAGAAACTGTAAATGTTTTGTTCACTCAGTCTCCGTATATTGTGATTCTCGCGATTGATGATAATATTATTGTTAAAGCTGTTGACAGAAATCTTAACATGAAATCAAAGCTGGAGATCAACGGCAGAGATTATCTCAGAAATATGATTCATCTACCTTTTTATATGCAAGATCAAAGTATAGGTAACGACCAATATCCTCTTCTCCTATAATACTAAAGTGACACTATATCTATTACGGTACTTACTGGGCTCTTTTAGCCAGTTTTTCACGAAATTTTGTATATAATTCGTTTTTTGAAAACGACTTATTCGATTAAGTTTTTAGATAGCTCAAACTGAGCAAAAATATCTAGTGAATAATAAAATAAAATCGTCCAAATCGGACCATTTTTTTATTATATTTTTAGATTACTGAAATTGTTTAATTATCGGTTTTTGTTAAAAAATTGGAAACAATGATCTGAATCGGACCCTTTTTTTAATTGATTTCACTCCTTATATTTGTGCTCAGTTTGAGCCATCGAAAAACTTAATCGGAAGAGTCGTTTTCAAAGGCCAAATAATAGAAACATATCCTCGGTGCTAACTTTCCGTCATTATGAGAAAGTAAAGTCCTGAATATATTTTCCAAAAACTCATGTGGAATGAAATGGTGACCGGAAATTAAATTTTTAATACTTTGCTCGAAATATAAATTTAAATTTTTGTAGAACTTTTAAAACGTCAAAGATTGTTACCTGGTGCTGAGAATTCGACAGCTCAACGCGGCTCAACTGCTCATCTCCCTATGCGTGAGAAATCTGTTAAAATAATTGACCCGGCCGAAACTTCTGCTTTGGCCAACGTTATGTTATCTTCAAATAATTCAATTTTTTCATCAAATGACGTCATCACCGATGTACCACGTGATACTCAAACTGCTAACCAAATCAATCGACGACGGTTTGTTATAAAACTTGTGCTTGTTTTGTATAGGCTGTTTTTGTGTTTAAAAAAAAATCGTTTTTTTACACTAAGAATTATAAAATTTTGCAAAAATTAAAAAAACAAGCTCTCTGGCGCCAGTTTTTTTTATTTTGACTCCAGAGTTTTGTTAATTTTGTTAAAAAAACAATACCGGTACAGTAAAATTGATTTAAATCCATGAAGTTAAAATTCGAAATATTTTTGAATATTTTCTTTTCAAATTTCTGAATTTTTCTAAAAGTTTAAAAAAAACTAGGAAAGTTTAAGTTTTTCTAGTAACCACTGTTTTTTGTCTATAACTCAGACCAGAAGGCCGAAACAACCGTTCCGCTCATAGAAAAAAAATAGATTGAACGTTAATCTAGTACTTAGGGTGCACAGCGGTAAAACTACAGAGAAAACTACAGTAGTTGATACAAATTCGTTGACCTCACGGGCGTTGTTGACCCCAAAAAAAATTCGGGCAGAAAAAAAAGTTTTTGGCCATCTAGTGGTCAGAAATGAGTTTGAAACGCCCATTCAGAGCACTAACTTCGATTTTTAGCATGAAGAACTCCATTTATCTGCTTTTGCAGAAGTAGGGCCGTGGTCATAAAAAAGTTTGCTATATTTTTAAAAATACAATTTTCGAAAAAAAAACATTTTGAAACTTTGTGAAAAAATTTTCGAAGGAAAAAATTTTTTACGATTTTTTACTTTTATCTGAAAAGCTGCAAAAAAGTTAACAAAAATACTTAAAATTTTTTTTGAAATATGATTTTGAAATATGATTTTGAAATATGATCCAAATTTAAATCTTAGAAAGTTAGAAAATTTCCTGCTGCGCATCCTATACAGTATTAATCAAAACTAGATAAGATCTTTGAAAAGATGAAAAATTTACACATGAAAAAATCTAAAATCGAATTTTTTGAAAAAATATTTTCGAAAGTTCTACATCTTCAAATTCAATTTACTGTACCGAAATTATCAAAATCTTCAAAAATTCTTAGACTACAAATAGAAAGCAGTACCGACTTTTGCTCTTAAACCTTTAAGAGGTTACCTTTTAATCCGACATAAATAAGTTTATGCTTTTAATAAATATTGTTGTATTTCTCATCTGACCTATTAATGACCCTTGGAGTTAATCCATTATCCTTTTAAACGACCCTGGGAGTTAATCCTTTTCGTTTAGCAAACCGAAAATATTTTCTGAATCCGACAAAAGTGACAAAGATTCTGAAATAGAGTAAGACCCAAAACATCACATACCGTGCAGTAAATGTCATGCGTATGTAAAATAGATTTTGCTATGAAAAAACCAACCTGATTTCAACAACCAATCAGCGTGTTCAATTTTTAGCCTCGCTTTCGAAAAAATCAACCGATCATGAGCCTGTGATATTTGATAAATAATTAACAAAAAAACTTGATAGAAATAATTTGGAAGATTTTTTCCGTAAATTCACACTTTTATTGGTGCCAATTTAAAGTCTCATATAATACAAAATTAGGCATGTTTAATAAAAAAATAGACAGAAAACCGAAAAATGTTGAAAATTAAATTGATTTATTTCTTTTTCGCGGGTTCTTCGGTCAATCAATTAAATTTCATTAAAATTAATTAATTTCATAATAAAGTCCACGGATTTTTAAAAGTCAACTAAGACGCTCATTGGTTTGACATTTCACCTATCTCGCCCACAACGACTCCCTCTTAAAAATTATACATCGATACGCATCACCTCAACTGCACGGTACAAATATTTAAAGAAATGAAAATAATTCAAAAATGATTTCCGCCATAATTTATAAATTGATTTTCGAGTCTGACGACGTCAGACTGACGTGAAATGGCGAAAAGGTACAATTTGAAAATAAAACTGACATTCGTACTTTTTGATAATTATTTCTGGAGAAACTCTGTATTAAAGTATATTTTCACATACTTTTATATCAGGTACCCTTTTTTTGCTCGGTAGCGCTACTCATACACGTATTAAGAAATAACAGGAAAATTTATATTTTCTGACGTACAGTCCCTGACTCCTTAAAGTGCAAAAAAATTCCAAAATAAGTATGCATTTTAAGGGGTCAAAGGAGATAATGCGCAATTAAGAAAATATTCAATTCTACCTTCGCCATTTTACACTCACGACAATATAAAGCAATCAAGTCACAAAATTCAAGTACGCGCCAAAATGCAATTTCAAAATCACTGTAATTATGCATGACTCATCTTTCAGACCGTCTCGCCGCCCCTCACTATTTAACGAAGGATCCCAAGATACCATTGAGTGAGTTTCGTACTAACACAAAAATGCATGCTAGCCGAAATAAAAACAGCACCAGATAAAACTTTTATTAAACTTCTCCGAGAAATTTATAAATGTGGATAATTTTTCATCAATGATGATTCATCATAATCGAAAATGGGCATGATTTAGCATGAAATAAGTATACGAATAAATTCGGCATGTTAAACCTGTTAATAGCCCGCACTTAGGTATTTATATATACAGCCAAACAAAATTAACTCGTACACGGACAATGTGATGAATTTAAAAATTCTAGAATATACAGCCTGAGTTTTTATTGTCTCCAATTTTGTTTCGCCATGATACTCGACGCTGATTGGTCAATATTTAGAATAACGTTACCCGATTGGCTTATTTTTGCGAAATAATAAATTACAGTGAATAATAAAACTCAGGCTCCATACCTTGAGTTAGGCTCTTCAAACTATCCTTTACAATAATATCGATACTAAGATAAGTGCGTCTGCTAGACTTGCGGCTTCTTTAAATAAGCTCAGAACAGTTCGCTTCTGCGTTCGTCGGTACAGTTAATTTTTGGGAAAAAATTGTTAATCGGTAGTGTCCGAAAACTTTTGGCTTACAATTGAAAATATATCTGAATCGACCAAAACAAAGCGATTAATCTCGCGGTCATCCGACACCAAGTTCTCGCTAAAGGTGGCCAGAGTGGTAAACTTGGGTCGTTTTCCTTCATACATGGATCTAACAGTTTATACCGAATTTCATTAACTTTATCGATTACGGGGGCTCCTGGTCATTTTTAACTAGATTTTAGCCAAAAATTTAATTTAATTCAGCTTTTGCAAACGACTCATCCGTTTCAATTATAAGATAGCTTAAACAGAGCAAAAATATGTGGTAAATAATTGAAATCAAAAAATTGTTCCGAATCCGACAATTGTAACCAATTTTTTTTAAGAAAAACTAGCAATTTAACAATTTCAGTAATCTCAGAAAAAAGATAAAATAAATTGGTCCGATGAACCATTTTTTTTTTATTTTTTTTTCACAAGATATTTGTGCTGAGTTTGAGCTATCTAAGAATGTTATGAGATGAGTTGGTTTTAAAAGCCAAATTAAATAAAAAATTTGGCTTAAAAACTAGTAAAAAATTACCAAGAGACCCCGTTATTGTTATATCAAACCTCAACCTAAAATGAATAGCTCAAATTTTGTCGGGCGATTTTTAAAACTTATCAAATACATCAGATATCCTTTCAATTATTTTTAATGAATGAAACATTAGATGCAATCGCCTTGCAACTACAATCGGCTTAGTTAACGTTCTAAAATTGTATTATAAAAAACTTATGTTCACACGAGGCGTAAGAGAGCAACATTATTTTAACTCTTTGGCGCCTTGGAACATTTATCATCGATGGCTAATTATACTCAGTATGTCATCAGAAAGATAACTTAGCCGAATCTTTAACTGATGGTTTAGTAGCGATTGCATGTGATTTGATATTTAAAAAATTTCCAGAGAGAATATCCACCGCGTTTTACAATAAAAAAATGGACAAATATTATAATAATCGTTTAAGGCCCTAAAAGTTAAGGTTAAGTTTAGTATAAAAAAAGGGTGTGAACTGTTAGATATTTATATTAACCATTACAGACTCATCGTACAATTTTGTACGAGTTTGTCGTTTTTCGACTCATGAAGTGTCTGTAGAATGTAAACCGCTGAACATTNTTTTTTGAGATTCAGCATGATTATACAAAATTTTCCGAAAAATTTAAAAATCAAATTTAAAACTTGATTGCATAAATCCCCTCTGACTTAAACCGCTCGAAAGACAAAACAAATTGGAATTTGAGTGCTTTTCTTTAAGTCGGGCAACGACTCAAACAAACCTCGCTCACTTTTGAGTATGCCAATATTTTGTATCAGAAGCATCAGGGAAAACTCTAAATTGTACGAGGATTCAGAACATCATAATTAAAATGTTGTGACATGATTTGATATAAAGAAACCGCGTTTGGAAAATGTGAAGAGGTTTTTTGTGGAACATCTTTGTCTCACAAAATTTACGATTAAAATTCATCGAGTAGTTATTANGCCTTAAACGTGTTGTTGTGAATTTATCGCACCTTAACGGGATCCAAGGCTCAACTCACTTAATTTTGTCTTGTAAAAGGTTTATTTCTCGATTTTATCCATAATTTCAAACAAATGCTTTTTGACGTACTTTGAGGCGGTTAAAGATCATTTTTCTATCACTTGGTAAAAAGCAGATTGGTTACGGCTTTTGATGGGGCTGTGGGTCTCACCAGACACGATTAGTTGGTTGTGAATGGTCTCGATTCCTGTAGCAAGATCGTGTTTCGGATGTTCTAGAAACGTAAATGTTTGTTCCACTCGAGTCCTCCGTATATGGTGATCTTCTCGCGATTGATTTGATATATTATTGTAAGCTTGGACAGAATCTTAACCATGGAAATCAAGCGTGGGATATCAACGGCAGAGATTTATCTCAGAACATTATGATTCATTCCTACCTTTTATATGCAAGATCAAGTATAGGGTACACGACCCAATATCCTACTTCAAACTAAAGTGACCATTTATATCTATGTGCGGTACTTGTACTGGGCTTTTAGCCAGGTTTTTCACGAAATTTTGTATATAATTTCGTTTTTTGAAAACGACTTATTCGATTAAGTTCTTGATAGCTCAAACTGAGGCAAAAATATCTAGTGTGAATAATAAAATTAAATCGTCCAAATCGGACCATTTTTTATATTTTATTTGTTGGATTACTGAAAATTGTTTACAGTTATCGGTTTTTTGTTTAAAATTGGAAACAACTGATCTGAATCGGACCCTTCTTTTTATTTTATTTCACTCCTCCTTATTATTTGTGCTCAGCTTTGAGCCATCGAAACACTCTCACATACTGGATGAAGTTCGTATTTCAAAGGCCAGATTATAGAAAATATATCCTCGGTGCTAACCTTGTCCGTCATATAGGAAAGTAAGTCCTGATATATTTTCTCCAAAAAACTTCATGTGGAATGAATCATTGGGTTTGACGAAAATTAAATTTTTAAATACTTTGCGCGAAATATTAATTTTAAATTTTTGTTAGAACTGTTAAAGTCAAGATTGTTACCTGGGTGCTGAAGAATTCGACAGCTCAACGCGGCTCTAACTGCTCATCTCCCCTATGCGTGAGAAATCTGTTTAAAAATATATTGATCCCGGCCGAAACGTTTGCTTTGCGCCAACGTTATGTTATCTTCAAATAAATTCAATTTTTCATCAAATGACGTCGATCACCGTTATGTACCACGTGATACTCAAAACTGCCTAACAAATCAATCGACGACGGTTTGTTTATAAAACTTGTGCTTGTTTTGTATATGCTTGTTAAATTCGTTTTTTTACTGATATTCAAAATTAAAAAAAGCTACTTTATGATCCAGGAATTTTGTAAAAAATAGGTCACTTAAGATAACCATATTAATTGAAATATTGAAATTTTTAAATTCTGATTTTCTAAAGTTAAAAAAACTGAATGTTTTTGTACCACTGTTTAATATAAGACGAAGGAAAACTCCCTCAGAAAAATGTATCAGTACTAGGGTGCACAGGAAACTAGAGAAGTATTGATCATTCGTTGACTCACGCGTTTGCCCCCAAAAATCGGCAGAAAGTTTCCCTAGCAGATGTGTTAATAAACATTACACTATACTCGTTAGCATGAAAGCTTTATGCTTGCAATAGCCGCTGGTATGAAAAGTTTGTATATTACCTTTAATAATTGTAAAAATTTTTGAATTTGTAAAAATTTCAAGAAAATTTTTTACTTTTACTTACTGAAGTTTGAAAAAACTAACAAAAACTTTAAAGTTTTTTATGAATACTGTTTGAAATTATCATTTTAAACTTCAGAACAGTGAACAATTCCCTTGCGGATACAAAGTTATTAACAAATAGATAAGCATCTTTTGAAAAGCATGAAAAATTCTACCACATATTTGAAAAATCTAAAATCAATTTTTTGAAAAAATATTTTCGAAAGTTTCTACATCTTCAAATTCAATTTACTGTACCGAATTTATTAAAAACTTACCAAATTCTTGTAGCTACAAATAGAAAAGCATAAGTTAACGACTTTTTGCTCTATAAACCTTTAAGAGGTTACCTTTTTAATCCGACACTAAATACATGTTTTGCTTTAATAATGAATTATTGTTGTATTTCTCATCGACCTATAAATGACCCTTGGAGTTAATCTAATTTATCCTCTTTTAACGACCCTGGGTGAAGTTAATCCTCATTTCGTTTAGCACAAACCGGAAAACTATTTTCTGAATCCGGACAAAGAGTGACAAAGATCGTGAAATAGAGTAAGACCAAAACATCACATACCGCTGCAGCTAATGTCATGACGTAATGAAAATAGAATTCTTGCTATGAAATAAAACCAACACTGATTCAACAAACCAATCAGCCGTGTTCCCATTTTTAGCCTTTCGCTTCGAAAAACATCTAAACGATCATGAGCCTGTGGAATATTTGTATAATTAATAATTAAGATGAAAGAAATATGTGCTTGCCTATGATTTATTAAAAATTTGGTTTATTTGACACCTTTCTCGACGCGCTTTTCTCAAAAAAAAAAAATTGATAAAAATAATTGGAAGTAGGTTCACACACTTTTGATTGGGCTTATTTAAGTGCTCAACCTTAAATATAAACAAATGTAGCCATGTTTAATAAAACATTAGATCAGGGAACCTAATATGCATTGGAAAATATGAAAATCACAGTCATTTTCATCTCTTTCGGGGTTCTCGTTTATTTCATTAAAGATTTTTATTAAAATTAATTAATTTCATAATAAAGCTCCACGGATTTTTATAAGCTTAACTAAAGACGCCATTGGTTTGTATTGTCCTACCTCGCCCAACTACGGACTCCTTTAAAAATAATACATCAATACGCATCACCTCAACTGCACGGTACAATATTTGTTAAGGAAATGAAACATATTCAAACAATGCATTTCCGCTATAATTTATACAATTGATTTTCGAGGGCTGGACGTTGAATATGGGCGAAAGGTGCAATCTGAAAATAAAACTGAGCATTCGATCTTCTTTTGATAATTATTTCTGGAGAACTCTGTATTAAGACAGTATATCTTTCTCATACTTTTATCAGGTACCCTTTTTTTAGCTGCGGTAGCGCTACTCATACACGTATTAAGAAATAACAGGAAATTTAATATTTTCTGAACGACATTCCCTGGAACTCTTTAAAATGCAAAAATTCGACATTAAGTAGCATTTTAAGGGCGGTCAAGGAGATAATGCGCACTTTAAGGGGAAAATGCTTTTTTTTAATTTATTTTTTCGATTTTTTGAGTTATTTCAACATACGAATTTGTTAGTTTTCGTCATAAATTTTTAGCTCTTCAACAGACTTCAGAGAAATTCAGAGAATTTAAAAATTACTAAGTTTTATCGTAACAGATTATATTAATTGAAGAAAAGCTACCGACATTACAATTTATTATTAAAAAACTTTTGAAGTAACAGATAAAAATAAAATGATTTCTATACTACGAAAAGATTAGTCCTTGCCAAAAATAAAATTAACTAGGTTTGCCAGAAAATTAGAAAATTTTTCAATTCTAACTTTCGCCATTTTACACTCCGACGAAAATTAAAAGCATATCAAGTCACAACAATTCACAGGTACGCGGCCAGACAATGGCAATTTTAAAAATCACTTGTAATTATGCAATGACTTCATCTTTCAGACTCGTCTCAGCCGTCCCCTACACTACATTATTCTAACGAAGGATCCCAAGATTACCAGTTGAGTGAGTTTCGTCACTAAACCAAAAAATGCATGCTAGCCGAAATAACACAAGCACCAGAATAAAACTTTCATATAACTTCTCCGAGACAAATTTATAATCATGTGGAATGGTAATTTTTCATCAATGATCGATTCAGTGCATAATCGAAACATGGGCATGATTTAGCCATGAGAAATAAGTTAATACGAGTTAAAATCGGCATGTTAAACCTGTTAATAGCCCGCCACTTAGATATTTATATACAGCCAAACAAAATTAACTCGTACCACGGACAATGTGATAAATTTGAAAATTTTCGAATATACAGCCTGAGTTTTTTGATGTTAACTCCAATTTTTCGCCATAATACTCGAACGCTGATTGGTCAATATCTAGAATAACGTACCTGATTGGCTACATTTTATGTCGAAAGTAGATAAATTCACAGTGAAATAACTTAAAACTGTAGGCTCCATACCATGAGTGGGTTGTTCAAACTACCTTTTCAACCAATATGATACTAAGAAAGTGCGGTCTGCTAGTCTGCGGGCTTTCTGTAAATACTCAGTACAGGTCTGCATTTTGCGTCCTCGACAGTGTAATTTTTTGATAGAAAAAATTGTTAGGGTGAAGTCCGAAAATTTGTGCTTGACATGAAAAATATGCTGAATCTACCAAAACATAAGCGTATAATCTCCGGTCATCCGGACCAAGTTTCCGCTGCAGGTTCCCAGAGTGGTAAATTTGAGTTGGCCCCACTTGGCGATATCACTTGTGCCTGACCAAATCAACCTCTGGGACGTCAAAATGCACTTGGGCCATGACGGACTTGGGACGAATATGCACTCGGGGACCAAGCCTCACTTGGACCAAAAAAGTTAACATTTTAAAGTCAATCAGCCTGCTGGCCACTTGGTCAACCAAATATGCATTGGGACATGAACGTCGTTTTCCTTCATACATGCATGCTAACAGTTATAACCCGATTTCATCTGAACTTTATATCCCTTACGAGGAAGATAGATTGTATTCTTGGTTTGCGTCCAGCCATTGTATACTTAACAATACATGATGTACTAAACCAAACCAAAAAATATCTATCTTCTTCGTAAAGGGTATTAAACTCAGCCTAAAATGAATTAGCTCAATTTTGTCGGGCGGAATTTCAAACACTTTCTAATACCATCAGAATCCTTTACATTTATTTTTAAGGGAATAACATTTAGCCATGCAATCGCCTTGTAACTACAATCGCGCTTTAGTGTTAAGTTCAACAAATTTATTATTAAAATACTTAGTCACTACGAGGCTAGAAAGAGCACACATTATTTTTACACGTCTTTGCGCCCCTTGAAAAATTATCATCGATGGCTAATTAGAACTCAAGTATGTCATCTCAAAAAGATGACTAGCCGAATCTTTGAGCTTGATGTTTTTAGTGAGCGATTTGCATGTTGATGATATTCAGAAGACTTTCCAGAGAAGAATATCTGACGCGTGTTTTACAATTGCGTTGATTATCCAAGATAGGGAGGACCTCAATGAGTAATTTCAATTTTGCAAAAGAAAAAATGAGTGGAATAGTTCGAGCATCAAAGAAAAAAGGTGGCAAAAAATAGGTAAGCTCAGCACGTGACCAGATTTTTTTCTGTATTTTATGTGATATAGAAAAAATCTGCTTAAACTGGCTGGAACAGCTTTAGGAATAAAACGCAGTCAAGTAAAACGTAAAGTCTTGAAACACTATTGAAATCTCTGAAACATTCTACATGCTCTTTTTTTCTTTTTGTCCCGAATTTCGATCTAGGGAGCGCAAGAGAGCAAAAGTCGTCGAAAAATTTGGGGACGAATTGATCACTGTAAGGACACCAATGTTGTCAGCAGTCCTTATAATTTCTTGTCATTGCTTACAAATGTCTTGAAGAATCATTTTTGCAAAATTTGAGATGTCATGTGTACATATTCTCCTTGATGTTTATGAATTTTTTGAAAATTTTCGAAATTTATAGACCTGTTTTTTTATTGTTTGATTATATTATTGGTGGTCAGTCTAGATAAATACAGGGAAGTAATCAGAATTGACACATTTGATGAGTTCATTACAATCCTTTATTAATGTCTCCATGCCCTCTCTTTTTTTTTTTCCAATTTCGATCTAGGGAAGCGCAAGAGGCAAAATCGTTCAAAATCGGACCGAATTGATACACTGTAAGGACACAACCATTTGTCAAGAGTCTTTATATGTTTGTCATTGTGACAATGACTTGAGGATTCATGTTTTGAACAATTTGAGGGTCACATTCGACTATTTCCTGGGTTTATGAATTTTTAGTAAAACTCTTAAAATTTTTTTTTTGGGGGGAAAAGACCGGTTTATTCTTTATTTTTGCTATAGTAACTGCGTGGTCAGTCGATAAACAGACGGGTGTAAGATCGAATGAGCACTTTTGAGTAAGTTGATTACGGTTTCTATAAATTTTTCTAGTACCCTCTCATGTTCTTTTTCTTAATTTTGATCTAGGGAGTGGCAAGAGAGCAAAATCGTCAAAATCGACGATTAATCACTGTAAGGACACAACTATTGTCAGAGTCTTTATATTTTGTCTCTTTTTGTCATTGACTTGAGGATCATTTTTGCAAAATTTGAGAGTCATATTACACTATTTCCTGGGTTTTTAGGAATTTTTTTTGGAAAATTTCGAAATTTTTTGACCGTTTATTTTTATTTTTTGCTATAAAACTCTAAGCAATTTGGCAGTATTGATAAAAAATTAATTCAATTAACCCAATTATGACTCCGAGAAGCGATCAATTGAATATTTAGACAGTTGTAATTAGGGTTAACAGGGGTTAAGAGATTAACTGGTCTTCAGAGATTAACCTTTGAAATTTGATAAGATTAACGCCCTAGGCGCCGGATAGCGCTCTGTTGGTTTCTGAAGTTAAATAATAACTGCACTCTGAATAATAAAATGATAGGTAAATATTTTGATGGGTGTTTCGAGATATATATAGTATATAAGTTTTAAATTCAAAAATGTTTTTTTCTACGTTTTCGGTTTATTCCATTATCAAGAGTGAGAGAAAAAATTTAATACAGATTCGATCGAAAATATTTTGTTACAAAAGCAATTTAGCAAATCGAGCTATTATTTTGCAACATCAATAAATTTTAAATAAGTCTTGACATGGCCACAAAAAAAAATTTACAAGATGAGAAAATAATATGCGGTACTCATTTTAGACTTTCTAACATTTTTTATTGCAAAACGTAAGAATTAATTTTGAAATTTAGGCACCGTCGCAGCATGATGATTGAAAGGACTTTTTCTGGGACTCCTCGTCCAGAATAGTCAAAAATTGGCGGTAAATTGGAAACAATAACTCCGACAGTCGATACGGTGATCGAAGAGAAGCGTCGTCGAGACAAGGGTAAACATTATTTGAACTGTGCTTTTATCATTTAATACATTGATCTTTTGACCATTCAAATGATATTAAATGATATCATTTTATTTCTGCAAATTCTGTATCGTTATCTTGCACCAAGTTTAAATATCAAATTTTGCAGGTTAATTATTTGCAAAATGCCGGTTATTGCCCAAAATTAAAATTTTCAAAAAGTTGTTTTTTTTATGTTTCAAACTAAAAATTTCAAAGTGGCTAGGCATTAACGGAATATTTGAGGGTTTTTTTTTTTTTAAATATTCCAAAAGTGAATATAAAATTTAAATAAGTGCTATTTTTTCGTTTAAAAGGCGCTTTCCAAAAAATTGTGAACCCCCTTGAGATAGCTGCAAAAGTTATGATAAAAACAACTTTTTTTTCATTTTTGATCGATTTTTGATCGAGATATTTTATTGTCGAATAATTTATGTTATTTTAATTAATTGTTATTGAAAAACAATTATAAATTTATTCGACAATTAAATGTTTTTGAAATGATTAGTTTACCTTCAAAAATAAAAAAAAAGAATGATTATTTCGATTTTCGGCTATCTGAAAGTAAAAAATATCATTTTTTAATCAACCCCTCTAATAACATGGTTTGCGGTTGAGACCGAAGGATGGCATTTTTCGTTCTATTGCACCTTCGTGGGAAACCTCAACCAAGGTGAATCAGTATAACTTTATCTTTTATTAAGAAAATTATCTTGATTACGAAGCCTTTGTAAGGAAATTCCAATACTAGGCGCTTCAACTTTCAAAAACTTTTGAAGTTCGTTTGTCGTAAGTAAGATTTGCTTTTAATTAAAGTGAGATTTATTACTGATCACATTATCAAAAAAAAGCGTCATTACGCTGGTTATAAATAGGATGAGATAGTGTTTGAAATGCAGGACGTAGTATATTTTTCAAACATTATAATTTTTTAAATGACATTTTGATTTATTTTTGCAATTATCGATTCTTCAGTATTTAACATCCGATTAATGCGCTTATTTACAAATGATGCTTTATAGCGAGAGAACATTTTGAGTCTGTTTATCATGAAATTTCATTTTTTAATTCTCTTAATTAACAAACGAATATTTTCATTAATTTTGGAAACTTTGCTTATAATCTTTAACCCCCTCACACCCGAGCCATTTTGAAAAACACGTGCAGATCAGAGACCAGGAATCGTAGGTTATTTCCGAGGAATTAACTAAAAGGGAAAAAATTATCAGAAGCTGCTTCTATTTGAGTATTTGATCTAACGTTTTGAGTCAATTTTATTCTCTTATAAGTGATTTTGATAAATTGCGTAGGTTAGGTTTTATTTAAGGAAAAACCCCCTCACATGAATCTTCATTAGTTCTTTACAATCAAAATGACGTACATCTCACTGTTTACTTGTCGAGAAAACGAGCAAAGAGAAATCGAAAGATCTGATTATGCGAGTCCTGGCCAATTCCGAGCAGGGTTCTGTATTTAATTCTGAGCATACAAGTATTTTTATAAACTCCAAAAATGGGCTGCTTTTGACAAAAACCTGAACTTAAACTTCATATCGACCTTAGAATTCTCCCAATAATTACACATTGTGGACTGAAAACGGAAAAGTAAATTTGTCCGAATGTAGCACATGTTGAGTCAATCATTTGATTTTACGAAAAATTATGTTATGTTGGCATTTTATACGAATTCGACAATGGAAACCAAAAACACCTTGAAATTGCATGACGGACCTGAAGGTCATTTTGTTTCAGGTTTCTTGATTTATTGACCGCTCAAGCGAAATATAGACAGTATCGATGCAGTGTGTACGCTGAGCATGAGCTTCAGTCATATATATCTGAACTTTACTTATTTTTCATGGATCAAAGCAACTGTACAGCAAATTCGCGTTCTATCCTTCAAAAAAGTTTATATTCAAAGTAAATAGATCTTGTTGATAGTATAATATTTATTCATTTATTCAGGCAAATTCTGAAAAGACTGTGGACCACTATTCCTTGTGAATAGCGGAAATTTATTTGCTGGGTGAAGATGCACATTTGACAAGTTTCAAGTATAGCGCCAAATCAATGAGGCTTATCCGATTGCGCCACAAAGAAATGTTAGTCAAGCAAAAATTTATAGAAGGGAGAGTTTCTCTGGAATCCAATATACCAATGTCAAGCACTCCTATCAACCAGAGGAAACGATTGAAACGTTCATTCTGTGTTCGCGGAGGCATCAAAAACTCCTCAAATTTGACTTGTTTATTCCAATCACATAAATAAACAAGCATTAAACACTTAAAAGACTTTGTCATCAGTTTGAAATTATTTTTTTATCATAACTGCAAATTGCTTAGAGTTTTTATAGCAAAAATAAAAATAAACGGTCAAAAAATTTCGAAATTTTCCAAAAAAATTCCTAAACACCAGGAAATATGACTCTCAAATTTTGGCAAAAAATGATCCTCAAGTCAATGACAAACAATGACAAAAATATAAAGACTCTGACTAAGTTGTGTCCTTACAGTGATTAATTCGTCGATTTTGACGATTTTTGCTCTCTTGCACTCCCTAGATCAAAATTAAGAAAAAGACATGAGAGGGTACTAGAAAAATTTATAGAAACCGTAATCAACTTATCCAAATGTCAAATTTATTCACCCGTCTGTCTTATAGACTGACCACCGTTATATAGCAAAAATAAAAATAAACGTCAAAAAAATTTTAAGTTTTACTAAAATTCATAAAACCCAGGAAATATGTAATATTGACCCTCAAATTTTGCAAACATGATCCTCAAGTCATTTCGTCAACAATGACAAACATATAAAGACTCTGACAATAGTTGTGTCCTTACAGTGGATCAATTCGTCCGATTTTGACGATTTTGCTCTTTTGCGCTCCCTAGATCGAAATTTGGAAAAAGAAAAAAAAGAGGCATGGAGACATTAATAAGATTGTAATGAACTCATCAAATGTGTCAATTTATTACCTGTCTGTTTTAAGACTGACCACCAGTTATATATCAAAAAATAAAAAAAAGTCTTATAATTTCGAAATTTTCAAAAAATTCATAAAATCAAGGAAATATGTAATATGACTCTCAAATTTTGCAAAAATGATTCTCAAGACATTGTCAAACAATGCACAAAAATATAAGGACTCTGACAACAGTTGTGTCCCTTACAGTGATATCAATTCGTCAATTTTGACGATTTTTGCTCTCTTGCGCTCCCTAGATCGAAATTCGGAAAAAGAAAAAAAAGAGGCATGTAGAATGTTTCAGAGATTTCAAATATGTTTTCAGATTTACTTTACTATGATCGTTTATTCTAAGTGTCCCACCAGTTCTTACGATTTTTTTCTATTACGATAAAATAAAAAAAAATCTGGTCACGTGACTGACCCTCGAAATTTTTTTGCCACCCCTTTTTTTTTGATGGCTGAACACTATCCAATCATTTTTTTTCAAAATTTGAAAATTTCCTTCATGAGGGTCCTCCCTATCTTTGAATCAACCAATACAAAATAAGCAAATTTATAATAATCGTTTTAGGCCCTAAAAGTTAAGGTGAATTTAGTTTAACAAAAGTTAAATGGTTTAAACTGTAAGATCTGTATATCAACCATTACAGGCTCATCGTACAATATTGTACGGGTTTGTCGTTTTTCGACTCATAAAGTGTTTCTAGATTCTACAGTGTAGAATTTAAACCGCTGAACATTTTTTTGAGATTCAGCATGATTATACAAAATTGTCCGAAAAATTTAAAATTAAATTTTAAAACTAGATTGCATGAATCCCCTTCTGACTTTAAACCGCTCGAAAGACAAAACAAATTGGAATTTGAGTGCTTTTATTCGGGAATGACTCAAACAAACCTCTCTTACTCTTGAGTATGCCAATATTTTGTATCAGAAGCATTCAGGGAAACTGTAAATTGTACGAGGATTCAGATATCATAATGGAATGTTGTGACATGATTTTTTATAAGTAACCGCGTTTTGGAAAAATGTTGAAGAGGTTTTTTGTGGAGACCTTTTTCTCACAAAATTTACGACTAAAATTCATCGAGTATTGTTATGTTTAAGTAATCTAACACTGATGCCAAAATTATTCAAAATAACCTCTTGGACGACCTTAAGCGGATGAAATTGTTGTCGGATGACCGCGACCACCTACCATAAGTTTTTTGCGTCAGTTCAGTGTATTTTTTTGACGAACATCTTTGAGTTTTTGAACGAACTTCGAAAAAACAGAAAGTTTTAAAAAAATCGCTTGCGCCACTTAAACGATTTAAAACCCCTCTACAAGTTAATTTTGATAATATCCCTCTATTGCCCTCTGGCCTTTATTTGGGCGCCTCAAAAATGGGGGGGGGGGAGAAAACGACGCGAAGTTGTGAAAACGAGTTATTAGACTTGTCGTAAATAGCTCAAGCTGAGCACAATTATTCTAATTAATATAAACTTTTAATTGGTTTGAATCGGACCAATGTGTCTTATTGTTTTCTGAGATTACTGTAATTTTTGTAATTATTATTTTTATATTAGTTTTTGTTAAATAGATAGAAACAATGGTCTCGAATTGGACCAATTTTTTATATTGTATTATTTCTAGACATTTGTGCTCAGTTTGAGCTATTTAAGAACCTAATCGGCTGAGTCGTTTTTGAAACACGTTTGTTTTCTACGCCCTCCCCCCCCCCGCTTTTTGAGGGCCCAAATAAAGGCCAAAGGGCAATAAAGGGATAAACACACATCCTATTATTTTTCTTGGAAGCCTTGAAATTTAAAATGCCATTTTATACATTTGATTCAGATATTTTTAACGAAAGATTTATTTTTTCCTTGTTTTATAGGGAGTGTGAAATATTTACGGCTGGCATGTTTCTAACAAAAATATCTCGAAAATTAAAAAAAAAACATTTTAAATGTCGAAATATATTTTGACTAACTTTTAATTTTAAGGGGGTAGTTGCTACTAAAAATTTG
>SCLH01000889.1:73985-117626 GCA_004367855.1 Oikopleura vanhoeffeni
GCCTTAAACGTGTTGTTGTGAATTTATCGCACCTTAACGGGATCCAAGGCTCAACTCACTTAATTTTGTCTTGTAAAAGGTTTATTTCTCGATTTTATCCATAATTTCAAACAAATGCTTTTTGACGTACTTTGAGGCGGTTAAAGATTCATTTTTTATCACTTGTAAAAAGCAGGATGGTTACGGCTTTTGATGGGGCTTTGGGTCTCACCAGACACGATTAGTTGGTGTTGTGAATGGTCTCCGGATTCCTGTGAGCAAGAATCGTGTTTCGGATGTTCTAGAAACGTTAAATGTTTTGTGTCACTCGAGTCCTCCGTATATTGGTGATTCTTCCTGCATGATCTGATATATTATTGTAAGCTGGACAGAATCTTAACCATTGGAAACATCAAAGCCGCATGGAAGTCAACGGCAGAGATTTATCTCAGAACATTATGATTATGCCTACCTTTTATATGCAACGATCAAGTAAGGGTAACGACCAATATCCTACTTCAAACTAACAGTGACCACTATATCTATGTGCGGTAGCTTGTACTGGCTCTTTAGCCAGTGTTTCTTCACGAAATTTTGTCATATAACATTTCGTTTTTTGATAAACGACTTATTCGATTAAGTTCTTGACTAGCTCAAACTGAGCAAAAATATCTAGTGTGAATAATAAAATTACAAATCGTCCACAATTCGGACATTTTTTTATTTTATTTGTTGGATTACTGAAAATTGTTTACATTATCGGTTTTTTGTTAAAATTGGAAACAACTGATCTGAATTCGGACTCCCTTCTTTTTAATTTTATTATCATCCTCCTTATTTAATTTGTGCCTCAGCTTATGAGCCCATGCGAAACCACTCTAATCATACTGGATGAAAGTCGTTATTTCAAAGAGTCCCAGAATTATAGAAAAATATCCTCCGTGCTAACCATTTCGCGCTCATTATGAGGAAAGTTAAGTCCTGGATATATTTTCTCCAAAAAACTTCATGTGGAATCGAATCATTGGGTTTGACCGGAATTAAATTTTTAAATACTTTGCGCGAAATATTAATTTTAAAATCTTTTGTTACGAACTGTTAAACGTCAAGATTGTTACCGGTGCTGAGAATTCGACAGCTCAACCGCGGCTCTAACTGCTCATCTCCCCTATGCGCTGAGAAATCTGTTAAAATATATTTGATTCCCGGCGAAACGGTTTGCTTTGCGCCAACGTTATGTTTTATCTTCAAATAAAATTCAATTTTTCATCAAATGACGTCGATCACCGTTATTACCACGTGATACTCAAAAACTGCTAACCAAATCACATCGACGACGGTTTGTTATAAAAACTTGTCTTGTTTTGTATATGCTGTTTGTGTCTTAAAAAAAAACCTTTTTTTCACTAAGAATTATGAAAATTTTTGCAAAACTTTTAAAAAAAACAAGCTCTCTGGCGGGCCAGTTTTTTTCGTTTTGACTCCAGCAGTTTGTTAATAAAAACAATACCGGTACAGTAAAGTTATTGAAATCCGCTTAAGTTAAAATTTGAAACCATTTTTGTATATTTTTTTTTCAAAAGTTTCTGAATTTTTTCTAATAAGTTTTGAAAAAAAACTAGAAAGTTTAAGTTTTCTATGTAACCACTGTTTTTTTGTTTAAACTCAGACATAACAACCGAAGGAAAAATTATTTTAGATAGGCATTTTTTGAAAAGCAGAAAAATTGACCACATATTTGAAAAATCTGAAATCCAATTTTTTCGAAAACAATTATTTTCCGAAAAGTTTCTACATCTTCAAATTCAAATTTACTGATACCGAATTTATCA
Organism: Oikopleura vanhoeffeni; assembly: GCA_004367855.1. Classification (NCBI taxonomy): domain Eukaryota; kingdom Metazoa; phylum Chordata; class Appendicularia; order Copelata; family Oikopleuridae; genus Oikopleura; species Oikopleura vanhoeffeni. Next base: position 75,797 of record SCLH01000889.1, read on the forward strand.
AAAACTTACCAAATTCTTTAGGCCTACAAATAGAAAAGCATAAAGTATAACCGACTTTTGCTCTATAAACCTGTTAAAGGTTACCTTTTAATCGACACTAAATACATGTATTATGCTTTTTATGAATTATTGTTGTATTTCTCATCTGACCTATTAAATGAACCCTATGGAGTATTAATTTAATCTCTTTTAATCGACCCTGTGAAGTTAATTCATTTTTCGTTTAGGCAACAAACCGGAAAAACTATTTTCGTGAATCCCGACAAAGAGTGACAAAGGATCGGTGAAATAGAGTAAGACCCATAAAACATCACATACCGCTGCAGCTAAATGTCAATGCACGTAATGAAAAAGAGACTCTTGCTATGAAATAAAACCCAACCTGATTCAACAAACCAATAGCGTGTCCCATTTTTACGTTTGCTTCCAAAAAACATTAAAAATTATGAGCCTGTGAATATTTGAATTAATAATTAAGATGAAAGAAATATGTGCTTGCCTATGATTTATTAAAAATTTGGTTTATTTGACACCTTTCTCGACGCGCTTTTCTCAAAAAAAAAAAATTGATAAAAATAATTGGAAGTAGGTTCACACACTTTTGATTGGGCTTATTTAAGTGCTCAACCTTAAATATAAACAAATGTAGCCATGTTTAATAAAACATTAGATCAGGGAACCTAATATGCATTGGAAAATATGAAAATCACAGTCATTTTCATCTCTTTCGGGGTTCTCGTTTATTTCATTAAAGATTTTTATTAAAATTAATTAATTTCATAATAAAGCTCCACGGATTTTTATAAGCTTAACTAAAGACGCCATTGGTTTGTATTGTCCTACCTCGCCCAACTACGGACTCCTTTAAAAATAATACATCAATACGCATCACCTCAACTGCACGGTACAATATTTGTTAAGGAAATGAAACATATTCAAACAATGCATTTCCGCTATAATTTATACAATTGATTTTCGAGGGCTGGACGTTGAATATGGGCGAAAGGTGCAATCTGAAAATAAAACTGAGCATTCGATCTTCTTTTGATAATTATTTCTGGAGAACTCTGTATTAAGACAGTATATCTTTCTCATACTTTTATCAGGTACCCTTTTTTTAGCTGCGGTAGCGCTACTCATACACGTATTAAGAAATAACAGGAAATTTAATATTTTCTGAACGACATTCCCTGGAACTCTTTAAAATGCAAAAATTCGACATTAAGTAGCATTTTAAGGGCGGTCAAGGAGATAATGCGCACTTTAAGGGGAAAATGCTTTTTTTTAATTTATTTTTTCGATTTTTTGAGTTATTTCAACATACGAATTTGTTAGTTTTCGTCATAAATTTTTAGCTCTTCAACAGACTTCAGAGAAATTCAGAGAATTTAAAAATTACTAAGTTTTATCGTAACAGATTATATTAATTGAAGAAAAGCTACCGACATTACAATTTATTATTAAAAAACTTTTGAAGTAACAGATAAAAATAAAATGATTTCTATACTACGAAAAGATTAGTCCTTGCCAAAAATAAAATTAACTAGGTTTGCCAGAAAATTAGAAAATTTTTCAATTCTAACTTTCGCCATTTTACACTCCGACGAAAATTAAAAGCATATCAAGTCACAACAATTCACAGGTACGCGGCCAGACAATGGCAATTTTAAAAATCACTTGTAATTATGCAATGACTTCATCTTTCAGACTCGTCTCAGCCGTCCCCTACACTACATTATTCTAACGAAGGATCCCAAGATTACCAGTTGAGTGAGTTTCGTCACTAAACCAAAAAATGCATGCTAGCCGAAATAACACAAGCACCAGAATAAAACTTTCATATAACTTCTCCGAGACAAATTTATAATCATGTGGAATGGTAATTTTTCATCAATGATCGATTCAGTGCATAATCGAAACATGGGCATGATTTAGCCATGAGAAATAAGTTAATACGAGTTAAAATCGGCATGTTAAACCTGTTAATAGCCCGCCACTTAGATATTTATATACAGCCAAACAAAATTAACTCGTACCACGGACAATGTGATAAATTTGAAAATTTTCGAATATACAGCCTGAGTTTTTGATGTCTAACTCCAAATTATTTCGCCATAATACTCGACGCTGGATTGGTCAATATCGTAGAATAACGTAACCTGATTGGCTTACATTTTTGCGAAAGTAGATAAATTACACAGTGAATAATTAAAACTGTAGGCTCCATACATAGTGGGTTGTTCAAACTACCTTTTCAACAATCGATATAAGAAAGTGCGTCTGACTAGTCTGCGGGCTTTCTGGTAAATGAGCTCAGTACAGGTGACAATTTTGCGTCCTCGTACAGTGTAATTTTTTGTAGAAAATTGTTAAGGGTGAAGTCCGAAAATTTGTGCTTACAAGAAAATATATGACTGAATCTACCAAAACATAAGCGTATAATCTCGCGTCATCCGGACCAATTTCCGCTGAAGGTTCCCAGATGGTAAATTTGGAGTTGCCCCACTTGGGTATCACTTGGCCTGACCAGAATCAGACTTGGGACTCAAAATGCACTTGGGCCATGACGACTTGGGACGAATGATGCACTCGGGGACCAAGCCTCACTTGGGACCAAAAAAGTTAACATTTTAAAGTCAATCATGCCCTGCTGGCCACTTGTAACCAATATGCATGGGACATGAACGTCGTTTTTCCTTCATACCATGCATCTAACAGTTTATAACCGAATTTCATCTGAACTTTATATCCCTTACGAGCAAGATAGCATATGTATTGTTTGGTTCCAGCCATTGTATAGCTTAACATACATGATGTACTAAACCATAACCAAAAAATATCTATCTTCGTTCGTAAAGGTATTAAACTCAGCTAAAATGAATTAGCTTCAATTTTGTGGGCGAATTTCAAACACTTATCTAATACCATCAGAATCCTTACATTTAATTTTTAAGGAATGAACATTTAGATGCAATCGCCTTGTAACTACATATCGCGCTTTTATGTTAAGTTCAACAAATTGTATTATTAAAATACTCTGTCACTACGAGGCAAAGTGAAGGAGCAACCATTATTTTAACTTCTTTGCGCCCCTTGAAACAATTGATCATCGATGGACTAATTAGTACTCAAGTATGTCATCCAAAAAGATGACTTAGCCGAATCTTTGAGCGTGATGTTTTAGTGAGCCGATGCATGTTGATTGATATTCAGAAGAGTTTCCCAGAGAGAATATCTACGCGTGTTTTCATGGTTGATTCAAGATTGGAGGACCTCATCAGAGGGTATTATTTCAAAGTCTTTGAAAAAAAAATGATGGAATAGTGTCAGGCATCAAAGAAAATAATGCGTGGCAAAAAATAGGAAGCTCAGTCACGTGACCAGATTTTTTTCTTTTTTATCGTGATAGAAAGAAATCCTTAAACTGGTGGAACAGCTTTAGAATAAACGAGTCAAGTAAAACGTTAAATCTGAAACACTATTGAAATTCTGAAACATTCTACATGCTCTTTTTTTCCTTTTCTGTCCCGAATTTTCGATCTAGGGGAGCGCAAGAGAGCAAAGTCGTCGAAACATTTGGGAACGAATTGATTCACTGTAAGGACCACACATGTTGTCAGAGTCCTTATAATTTCTTGTCATTTGCTTACAAATTCTTGAAGAATCATTTTTGCAAAACTTTGAATGGTCATGTTACATATTCTCCTTGACTTTATGAATTTTTTGGAAAATTTTCGAAATTTATAACCCTGTTTTTTTATTTTGATATATTAATTGGTGGTCGTCAATAGATAAAACAGGCACAGTAATAAATTGACACATTTGAATGAGTTCATTACAATCCTTTATTAATGTCTCCATGCCTCCTTTTTTTCTTTCCAATTTTCGATCTAGGGAAGCCGCAAGAGAGCAAAATCGTCAAAATCGGACCGAATCTGATCACTGTAAGGACACAACCTATTTGTCAAGAGTCTTTATATGTTGTCATCTGTGACAAATGACGTTGAGGATCATGTTTTGAACAATTTGAGGTCATATTATATTTCCTGGGTTTATGAATTTTAGTAAAACCTTAAAATTTTTTTTTGGGGGGGAACAAAAACCGTTTATTCTTTATTTTTGCTATAGTAACTGGTGGTCAGTCTGATAAACAGACGGGTGAAGGCATCGATGAGCACTTTTGAGTAAGTTGATTACGGTTTCTATAAATTTTTCTAGTACCCTCTCATGTTCTTTTTCTTAATTTTGATCTAGGGAGTGGCAAGAGAGCAAAATCGTCAAAATCGACGATTAATCACTGTAAGGACACAACTATTGTCAGAGTCTTTATATTTTGTCTCTTTTTGTCATTGACTTGAGGATCATTTTTGCAAAATTTGAGAGTCATATTACACTATTTCCTGGGTTTTTAGGAATTTTTTTTGGAAAATTTCGAAATTTTTTGACCGTTTATTTTTATTTTTTGCTATAAAACTCTAAGTCAATTTGGCAGTATTGATAAAAAATTAATTCAATTAACCCAATTATGACTCCGAGAAGCGATCAATTGAATATTTAGACAGTTGTAATTAGGGTTAACAGGGGTTAAGAGATTAACTGGTCTTCAGAGATTAACCTTTGAAATTTGATAAGATTAACGCCCTAGGCGCCGGATAGCGCTCTGTTGGTTTCTGAAGTTAAATAATAACTGCACTCTGAATAATAAAATGATAGGTAAATATTTTGATGGGTGTTTCGAGATATATATAGTATATAAGTTTTAAATTCAAAAATGTTTTTTTCTACGTTTTCGGTTTATTCCATTATCAAGAGTGAGAGAAAAAATTTAATACAGATTCGATCGAAAATATTTTGTTACAAAAGCAATTTAGCAAATCGAGCTATTATTTTGCAACATCAATAAATTTTAAATAAGTCTTGACATGGCCACAAAAAAAAATTTACAAGATGAGAAAATAATATGCGGTACTCATTTTAGACTTTCTAACATTTTTTATTGCAAAACGTAAGAATTAATTTTGAAATTTAGGCACCGTCGCAGCATGATGATTGAAAGGACTTTTTCTGGGACTCCTCGTCCAGAATAGTCAAAAATTGGCGGTAAATTGGAAACAATAACTCCGACAGTCGATACGGTGATCGAAGAGAAGCGTCGTCGAGACAAGGGTAAACATTATTTGAACTGTGCTTTTATCATTTAATACATTGATCTTTTGACCATTCAAATGATATTAAATGATATCATTTTATTTCTGCAAATTCTGTATCGTTATCTTGCACCAAGTTTAAATATCAAATTTTGCAGGTTAATTATTTGCAAAATGCCGGTTATTGCCCAAAATTAAAATTTTCAAAAAGTTGTTTTTTTTATGTTTCAAACTAAAAATTTCAAAGTGGCTAGGCATTAACGGAATATTTGAGGGTTTTTTTTTTTTTAAATATTCCAAAAGTGAATATAAAATTTAAATAAGTGCTATTTTTTCGTTTAAAAGGCGCTTTCCAAAAAATTGTGAACCCCCTTGAGATAGCTGCAAAATTTATGATAAAAACAACTTTTTTTTCATTTTTGATCGATTTTTGATCGAGATATTTTATTGTCGAATAATTTATGTTATTTTAATTAATTGTTATTGAAAAACAATTATAAATTTATTCGACAATTAAATGTTTTTGAAATGATTAGTTTACCTTCAAAAATAAAAAAAAAGAATGATTATTTCGATTTTCGGCTATCTGAAAGTAAAAAATATCATTTTTTAATCAACCCTCTCTAATAACATGGTTTGCGGTTGAGACCGAAGGATGGCATTTTTCGTTCTATATGCACCTTCGTGGGAAACCTCAACCAAGGTGAATCAGTATAACTTTATCTTTTATTAAGAAAATTATCTTGATTACGAAGCCTTTGTAAGGAAATTCCAATACTAGGCGCTTCAACTTTCAAAAACTTTTGAAGTTCGTTTGTCGTAAGTAAGATTTGCTTTTAATTAAAGTGAGATTTATTACTGATCACATTATCAAAAAAAAGCGTCATTACGCTGGTTATAAATAGGATGAGATAGTGTTTGAAATGCAGGACGTAGTATATTTTTCAAACATTATAATTTTTTAAATGACATTTTGATTTATTTTTGCAATTATCGATTCTTCAGTATTTAACATCCGATTAATGCGCTTATTTACAAATGATGCTTTATAGCGAGAGAACATTTTGAGTCTGTTTATCATGAAATTTCATTTTTTAATTCTCTTAATTAACAAACGAATATTTTCATTAATTTTGGAAACTTTGCTTATAATCTTTAACCCCCTCACACCCGAGCCATTTTGAAAAACACGTGCAGATCAGAGACCAGGAATCGTAGGTTATTTCCGAGGAATTAACTAAAAGGGAAAAAATTATCAGAAGCTGCTTCTATTTGAGTATTTGATCTAACGTTTTGAGTCAATTTTATTCTCTTATAAGTGATTTTGATAAATTGCGTAGGTTAGGTTTTATTTAAGGAAAAACCCCCTCACATGAATCTTCATTAGTTCTTTACAATCAAAATGACGTACATCTCACTGTTTACTTGTCGAAAAACGAGCAAAGAGAAATCGAAAGATCTGATTATGCGAGTCCTGGCCAATTCCGAGCAGGGTTCTGTATTTAATTCTGAGCATACAAGTATTTATTATAAACTCCAAAAATGGGCTGCTTTTGACAAAAACCTGAACTTAAACTTCATATCGACCTTAGAATTCTCCCAATAATTACACATTGTGGACTGAAAACGGAAAAGTAAATTTGTCCGAATGTAGCACATGTTGAGTCAATCATTTGATTTTACGAAAAATTATGTTATGTTGGCATTTTATACGAATTCGACAATGGAAACCAAAAACACCTTGAAATTGCATGACGGACCTGAAGGTCATTTTGTTTCAGGTTTCTTGATTTATTGACCGCTCAAGCGAAATATAGACAGTATCGATGCAGTGTGTACGCTGAGCATGAGCTTCAGTCATATATATCTGAACTTTACTTATTTTTCATGGATCAAAGCAACTGCACAGCAAATTCGCGTTCTATCCTTCAAAAAAGTTTATATTCAAAGTAAATAGATCTTGTTGATAGTATAATATTTATTCATTTATTCAGGCAAATTCTGAAAAGACTGTGGACCACTATTCCTTGTGAATAGCGGAAATTTATTTGCTGGGTGAAGATGCACATTTGACAAGTTTCAAGTATAGCGCCAAATCAATGAGGCTTATCCGATTGCGCCACAAAGAAATGTTAGTCAAGCAAAAATTTATAGAAGGGAGAGTTTCTCTGGAATCCAATATACCAATGTCAAGCACTCCTATCAACCAGAGGAAACGATTGAAACGTTCAGTCTGTGTTCGCGGAGGCATCAAAAACTCCTCAAATTTGACTTGTTTATTCCAATCACATAAATAAACAAGCATTAAACACTTAAAAGACTTTGTCATCAGTTTGAAATTATTTTTTTATCATAACTGCAAATTGCTTAGAGTTTTTATAGCAAAAATAAAAATAAACGGTCAAAAAAATTTCGAAATTTTCCAAAAAAATTCCTAAACACCAGGAAATATGACTCTCAAATTTTGGCAAAAAATGATCCTCAAGTCAATGACAAACAATGACAAAAATATAAAGACTCTGACAAAGTTGTGTCCTTACAGTGATTAATTCGTCGATTTTGACGATTTTTGCTCTCTTGCACTCCCTAGATCAAAATTAAGAAAAAGACATGAGAGGGTACTAGAAAAATTTATAGAAACCGTAATCAACTTATCCAAATGTCAAATTTATTCACCCGTCTGTCTTATAGACTGACCACCGTTATATAGCAAAAATAAAAATAAACGTCAAAAAAATTTTAAGTTTTACTAAAATTCATAAAACCCAGGAAATATGTAATATTGACCCTCAAATTTTGCAAACATGATCCTCAAGTCATTTCGTCAACAATGACAAACATATAAAGACTCTGACAATAGTTGTGTCCTTACAGTGGATCAATTCGTCCGATTTTGACGATTTTGCTCTTTTGCGCTCCCTAGATCGAAATTTGGAAAAAGAAAAAAAAGAGGCATGGAGACATTAATAAGATTGTAATGAACTCATCAAATGTGTCAATTTATTACCTGTCTGTTTTAAGACTGACCACCAGTTATATATCAAAAAATAAAAAAAAGTCTTATAATTTCGAAATTTTCAAAAAATTCATAAAATCAAGGAAATATGTAATATGACTCTCAAATTTTGCAAAAATGATTCTCAAGACATTGTCAAACAATGCACAAAAATATAAGGACTCTGACAACAGTTGTGTCCCTTACAGTGATATCAATTCGTCAATTTTGACGATTTTTGCTCTCTTGCGCTCCCTAGATTCGAAATTCGGAAAAAGAAAAAAAAGAGGCATGTAGAATGTTTCAGAGATTTCAAATATGTTTTCAGATTTACTTTACTATGATCGTTTATTCTAAGTGTCCCACCAGTTCTTACGATTTTTTTCTATTACGATAAAATAAAAAAAAATCTGGTCACGTGACTGACCCTCGAAATTTTTTTGCCACCCCTTTTTTTTTGATGGCTGAACACTATCCAATCATTTTTTTTCAAAATTTGAAAATTTCCTTCATGAGGGTCCTCCCTATCTTTGAATCAACCAATACAAAATAAGCAAATTTATAATAATCGTTTTAGGCCCTAAAAGTTAAGGTGAATTTAGTTTAACAAAAGTTAAATGGTTTAAACTGTAAGATCTGTATATCAACCATTACAGGCTCATCGTACAATATTGTACGGGTTTGTCGTTTTTCGACTCATAAAGTGTTTCTAGATTCTACAGTGTAGAATTTAAACCGCTGAACATTTTTTTGAGATTCAGCATGATTATACAAAATTGTCCGAAAAATTTAAAATTAAATTTTAAAACTAGATTGCATGAATCCCCTTCTGACTTTAAACCGCTCGAAAGACAAAACAAATTGGAATTTGAGTGCTTTTATTCGGGAATGACTCAAACAAACCTCTCTTACTCTTGAGTATGCCAATATTTTGTATCAGAAGCATTCAGGGAAACTGTAAATTGTACGAGGATTCAGATATCATAATGGAATGTTGTGACATGATTTTTTATAAGTAACCGCGTTTTGGAAAAATGTTGAAGAGGTTTTTTGTGGAGACCTTTTTCTCACAAAATTTACGACTAAAATTCATCGAGTATTGTTATGTTTAAGTAATCTAACACTGATGCCAAAATTATTCAAAATAACCTCTTGGACGACCTTAAGCGGATGAAATTGTTGTCGGATGACCGCGACCACCTACCATAAGTTTTTTGCGTCAGTTCAGTGTATTTTTTTGACGAACATCTTTGAGTTTTTGAACGAACTTCGAAAAAACAGAAAGTTTTAAAAAAATCGCTTGCGCCACTTAAACGATTTAAAACCCCTCTACAAGTTAATTTTGATAATATCCCTCTATTGCCCTCTGGCCTTTATTTGGGCGCCTCAAAAATGGGGGGGGGGGAGAAAACGACGCGAAGTTGTGAAAACGAGTTATTAGACTTGTCGTAAATAGCTCAAGCTGAGCACAATTATTCTAATTAATATAAACATTTTAATTGGTTTGAATCGGACCAATGTGTCTTATTGTTTTCTGAGATTACTGTAATTTTTGTAATTATTATTTTTATATTAGTTTTTGTTAAATAGATAGAAACAATGGTCTCGAATTGGACCAATTTTTTATATTGTATTATTTCTAGACATTTGTGCTCAGTTTGAGCTATTTAAGAACCTAATCGGCTGAGTCGTTTTTGAAACACGTTTGTTTTCTCGCCCTCCCGCTTTTTCAGGCCCAAATAAAGGCAAAGGGCAATAAAGGGAATACACACATCCTATTATTTTTCTTGAAACCTTGAAATTTAAAATGCCTTTTATAAATTGATTCAGATATTTTTAACGAAAGATTTATTCTTTCCTTGTTTTATAGGAGTGTGAAATATTTACGGCTGGCATGTTTCTAACACAAAAAATATCTCGAAAATTCAAAAAAAAAACATTTGAAATGTTCGAAATAAATTTTGACTAACTTTTTATTTTAAGGCGGTAGTTGCTACTAAAAATTTGGCTATCACTTGGATATATAAACTTGGATATATAAACAACACTTGGTATATAAAAGTAAACCGGTAAAAGCGAAAGCACCACAAATCTGTTTTGTTTTGGAATCTATAGTTTCATTTTTAGCCTCAACGTTTTAGTGCACACTACCCCCTTATCTAACATTTTATAATCCTGAAAATTGAAGGTCGACTAGAATGTCACGTGGTGGATTTGACCTCACAAAAATGTTGGCCACTGAAGATTGGTTCAGTTCAATATCACCTCAGATTATGAAGAGAATTTTGAATGTTGTCTCTCTAACCGGTCGGTTACTTAGGGCCAACCGGTTATCTTTTACTTGGGATAGATTGGCTGGTTGGATAAATATGACCGAAGTTTGGCCTTATAGGACATCATGGATAGTTTTATATATTGAAGGAATGGTTTATATTTATAATTCGACCGATTTTATTGATGCATCTTGTTGAAATTTCCTCGGGCCCATTTTAACCCCCACGATTGTTTTTTTTAATATACAATCAGTCGAAAAGTGACTTTTTAGTCCGTGGTTTCTCATAGGAGTTTAAATGCCATTAACAAAAGTCTAATCAGCTGACTCGAAATCGAAGGGTTATTTCGAGATATTTTTTTTCGCAACGTATCGGATGAACCGGTTACTCAAAATTTACCGGTAAAGTACCGCTTTTGGATCTAGATGTGATAGTTCAATGATTTTAATTTACCAAAAGATGCGCAACGATCTGTTTTCTGGAATTTTGAACTAGGGTTGTGGAAACAATTGGAAAAGGATATATTAAACTGTCTCAGGCACAGAGCCATAAAAGTGGCATTTTTTTAAAGGCCGGAAATGAAAAAAATGATAAAAATAATAGTTCAAGGTTCAAATCACGCATATCCTTTAACCAACGGAACTCCATCTCAAAAACGTTTACTATCTCTATAGCGCGAGTTCGAATAAGAGTTCGAATAATGTTGTCTAAGTGTTGGTCTTAGTGATTGCTTGAGTGATTACACACCGATTAAATTTAGCGGTCTCAATATCAAGCACCCGAGCCTATAATTATACTCAATAAAATCACTAAGACAACATTATTGGGATTCGAACACGCGCTATAGTCTATAGAGATAGTAAACGTTTTTGAGATGAAGTTTCGTTGGTTAAAGGATATAGTTTGCGATTAATTTTTGCAAAATGAAAATATTTTTTTTGATGAGTCGTTCGAAATATATTTTATTCTACTTTTTTTTCTTGATTTTTCGCATAAAAAATTAAAACACCTGGTAATAAGACCGGAAATCGAATGTTATTTCTGGGGAAGTTACTTTTTAGGAAACTTAATTCTTAATCTCCCACAGTTACGTTTTTTGTTCTGAGGTCTCTGACTGACTTTTAATTTGTTCGAGAGTAAATTCTTCTAAAATCACAAATTTAAAAAAAAAATTCGTTTTCCAAAATAATCACTTTTCCACCGAGAAAATGAAGTGCTCAACATTTCAATTATATTACAATAATTACACAGAAATTTAAGTCTATCCTTTATCTCAATGACTTGACATCAATTATATTGCTAAAAAATCTACTTTTTCCCATAATATGAGTTCAAAGTCAAGCCATAAAAGTGGCTCTGGTGCCTGAAAGGGATATCAATACTCCAATGAGTGAGGACTCCTCACTGAGGAGGTTAATTAAAATTTTAAACCATGGTAAGAACATGAAGACTTGGACCCGAAAGTTTTACTAAAATCAATTTATCAAAAGATTATGCATCTTATTCCTCAATCTAGCGTTCAAGAACCTTTGCTTGAAATCGATAATGTAGATTCTCGTCAGTTGGAAGTTTTCCTATCGGCCAGAGAACCGGCTCTTACTGTACGTGACGTCATCCGCTTTTTACCTTGTACCGTTAATCTTGATCCAAAACTAAGAGAATGGATTATCGATTGGCAAGTGACCAGGGCTCAGACGTCTCAACCTACTCAGGACAGGATAATCTATTTTCACACTGAAAACACCCAACCCAATCTAAGGGGCTTGATCTACAGTCCTTGCTCCATAACAAGTACAAGTTTTTCAATGTATTTTTTGAACTTCTGCTTATATTCATGATAACAAAAAAGAAGAATGTACTTATTGTACTATTTATGTCTTTTCATAAATCTCCTCGAATAATTATGGTTTTTGAAATATCGGAAAAAAAGCATGATAAAAACCCTTTTGATTTAAAAAGTCTACATGTAATTTTAAAAAAATTGAGTCAAATTTATAGAGAGAATATCCACTGTACTGAAAATCGCATAAAAAATTGAAGATAATCGTTTTAGGGTTAAGTTTGACACGATTCATGCCACATGAAAAATTAACTTGGGTAAAAATTGTGGGATCTTTATAATATAACAATCACTCAAATTTATCACTTTAACGACCTCTAGTGGGAGAGAATTTTCTTGCATTTTATCAGTTTTCAAATAAAAATACAGTGTAGTTTTAGAATATTCGCATAGGTACTGAAAACACTAATACAATACAAACCTTTTTATGAGTACTTCCGGAAAATAGAATTTTTTAATGCCTAGGCAGTTTTGCTTATTAATTCTCCTGCATATTATTATCCCGATCTTTAGAGTTATGACCGGCAGCATACTACGTCCACGGTTCTGAGTCCGATCCACCCAAAATTCGGAGTTTCGCCCAATCTCATCCAAATGTACTCTGATGGATTCTCGCCCACAAATCATGGATCCGTTTTCAGCCCACTTCCGGGCCAAATCCCAGTTTTTCCTCCAAAACAAAGCGTAGAGATTCGGAGCACTTTTGAGGACATGTCGTGTGAAGAACTTTCAAACTGGGCACAAAATATTAACGGGCTCACATCGGCGGGACGAGATAAGATTCGAAAATTTTTTATTCAAGAAAATTTATCTGGATTTGTTGTCAGCAAAATGGGCGGAAATTTTGATGTCATCAGGTAAAGTTTACATAGTTTAAGGAGGTTGTGGGTGTACATTTTCAAGACCACTTTTTATATGGAGTTCAGATAGCGTGTTTTTGCACTTGAAATCTATGAAAAACAAAACATTTTGTACAGAATTTAGAGAATAAACAATTTCGTAATTTTCGAAACAATATGAATTTTCTAATTAGTCCAGAATTTCAAAATTATAGCCCGAAGATATCGATAACGATGCCCGAGTTCAAATAAAACCTTTTTTTGCTTTTATTCGGATGAAAAAACATTTTGGGAAACGAATCGATTGATGACTACGTTACTGTTGATAAGATTGAATTCAACTAAGTTTAGCACCTACGCACATCATAGGGCCAATGCAATACACATGGAGCAGGGAAAGCTATGATTTCCATTTATTATTATCAAAAATTACTTTACATCACGCGATTCTTGTCCCGAAATAGTTTTTCTCCAGAATAAAAAAAATTATATGAACTAAAGCATCGTTGATATTTTCAAAATTTAATAAATATATTTTTGATAAATTAAGAAACATTAATAAACAGATGAAGACATGAACATTTATCTGTTTTCCGATTTTATAGCGGGGAAAAATTCAAGACAAATAATCCGAGCTCATCATTTTGATAGTGCGTAATTTTTGGACAATACTTAAATTTTATATTTTAAATTTGATAAAAATTTGAATGTTGTTAAGCATTTGAGAGTTAAAACAAGCTGAAATTTAGAATATTTGAAAATTAACCTTTTTTCATCAAAATAACGATAGAAATTAATATTTTTCTAATCAGGAACTGATCTGAATAGACTGGTTCATTTGACATAAATTTTTTTTCAAAAAGTTAGCTACGGAGGAGGCCCAATATCGCCGAACAAAACCTACGCAATTTCCCTATTATTAGCTGAAATACCTGAATGTGTCATTATCGCCGAATTTGCCAATATCGCCGAATTTTTTTGAGATTTCGATTACAAATTATTTTGTGGGCGTCATGAATGACGTCAACGTTGAATTTTCTGAAATGTACTCGTTTCAACTTCAATTTGTTTGCGTTCGATGGAGAGCTTAATTCTACGTATTTTGGTGTTTCCATTCATTTTAAACTACTGTGTTACTCCCCATAAAATTGAAAAAAACAAAACATATGACGTCATTTTAAACGCATACGCGTTTCTTCATTTTTGTACAGAAATTTTTTTTTGTCCCCTGATCGCCTAATTTGGCAATATCGCCGAAATTTTTTGTCGAAAAACTTTTGTCAATATTGAGCCCCCCCCTGTATTACATGGTTGTTAAAATAATGTTTTAGAAATTCGCTGAATTTGTGTCTTGGCGACTACATGTACTTGAGTGCTGCTTTGATGCGTGAAATTTCAAATGAGCAGCAAAATGATGTTGATGAACTGGTCACTTTTTCTATCCCGGAAAGCCGTGGTCGCTCTCCCATGCCGCCGAATCATGAGCGCTTGGACTCGAACGGCGAAATCGGCAGATATGATTCTGATAGAGGTTTTAAAAACGCGTAAAATGTCAACTCCGTGTCAACCTCATCATAAATCAACGCCTACGCAATTATATTTATTCCTTAATTTATTAATAAATGTTGATTTAATCAATTTAACGTTTACAGCTAAGGTGATTATTTTATAGCTCGTAGGAATCGAAAATCAACCTTTTGTCGAAACGGAGATGAAGACCCAAATTTTTTATTTTGCACATTGTACAAAAATATTCTCTCGAATTTCAAACGAAGAATTTAGAACCTGATTACTTGGAAAAAATCTTTAAGGGGGTACCAGTCATGAAAACGCGATTTTAAGGACACATTATATGTGGCACATATCTGGAAACAAATAGTTCAATGAAGTGTGATATTTGAATATGACATTAGACTGTCCGAGGTTTGAAAACTTGATTAAAAATTTAATTTTTTTATCACTTGAGTGAAAATTTTATCACATGAATGAAAAAAACATTATTTTTTTGTACAAATTCATGATAATTTGCAATAAATTTCCTTAAAATTCATTTTGACCCGATTTTCAGAAAAAAATCATAAAAATTGAATTGTGTAAGTTTGAGCCTCAATTAACAAAAAAAATCTGAAAAAAACCTTCGACTACCCGTGTGAAAGCACTCTTAGATACAAATCCATCAATAAAAAAGGAGTCTTCATCACAGTTTTGTCATAACGCTGATTATACATTTCTACGACCAAATAAATAATCACCACAGTGTTCAAATTATCCGCCTCTCATTCGCTGACCAATCACAGACGAGCGATTTGTAATTTGAACCGTTTTGCGAATTGTAAACGACAAATAGACAGATTTCAGCTTTAATTTATTTTTTATTTATCATCGGGAATTCAAATTTGATTTTCGCGCAAAAGGAAATATTTTTAGCGATGCTCCATTTCCAATCGTTCACTACCCACCTGCGCCTGTATGTTTTAAAACACAGATTTAAAATTTGTACAGATATAACCAGCTTATCTGCGAAAGCACACTGCTTTCGCTTTAAGGAAGGAAGTGTCCGGATAAAAAGTTAGCTTAAATTTATATGTGTTTGAAAATCACCCAAATTTATCTTTTGACGACCTCTAGCGGGAGAATTTTTTATCGTGTGAACGCGAGACCACCAGTCACTTTTTGAGGCCAGTTTAGTTTTCTGTGAAATTTTAAGCCATTTTTTTTTGCGTACACTACCCTCTTAAGGATGTTACATGAAGGATATTATTTTAGCCTACTCTCCTGATTTCGAAGACGATGGTCGTCTGTCTACCAATTTTATGTAAATTTAGGTATTTGAATGAAGCTTTGCTAAAAGTATATGCTATAGACTATAAAGTATAGTCTATATATAGTTGTGTAGGTTGGTTCTAGAATAAAAAATATCTTTTCACTGACACCAACCTATCGGACAATTTTTTGCGCAAAAAAATCAAATTGTGAAAACTCTCGGAAATAATCCCGTTTCGGTTTTCATCATTTTATGTTAAGTGTGTCCGTCCCCTCGTCCGAGCCCTCGTATGTCACCGGCACCTAGGCTCGCTACAGTCAAAGAGTTAGGTTCGCGTGTTTCCATATTGTGAATATAATCATGCAATAAAAAGGTTTTTTTTGCTTATCATACAAATTATTTTTGTGGTAGAATACGCGGGTTCAAATCCTCAGACTCGCGTTCATTTTTTTAATCATTTCAAATCAAATATTTTTATTGAAACAATTTTGGGTTATTTTCAAATTGATCAAAAATAAGATTATCGGATGACGGCGAGATCACCACCAATCGTTTTTGGGCCAGTTTAGAACTATACTAAAAATACTTCATACAAAAATTTTGACCTTAAATTTTCATCTCAAAAATCCGATTTCTAGGTGAAAAAATCCAAAAATGTGAAAAAAATCTCCATAATACTAGATAAGCAAAAAATCTCAAAGTGCAAAATTATATAATGTATTTTAATTTCATGATTTTTATTGTACTAATCAGATATCATAAGGACCTTCTGGCGTTTTCAAATTGTCCTTATAAATGTCTCAATTATGACCAAATTTTGTGTGTTGTTTATCTGTTTCTTTTCATGTTTTGCAATGGCATTTTTTTTGACTTCATTAAGTTAAAAAAAAATCGCCGAAACAATTTCCGCTGGTCAGCTGTTGGGTTAAAAATTGACTTAATTTTTGTTTCTGGACCTATCATGCCAAACAAATACGATTCGTCGGTATCTGACACTGATTCCATTCACCATTTTAGCGCTAGAGAACTCTCGACGTCGGACTTCTGGTTAACGTATACATTTAATTCGTTTTATTTTTTTCATAATAACAACTTGCATAGAAGGTGCCTTTTTAATCCGAGAATAAGTGTTCGTTTGACACTTTCTAATAAACGTTAATCTTGAGATTGTTAGCTTCTTATCATTATAGTTATGTCGTTTATTATATTATGCGCGCCAATTATATATGTAACAACTATCTTGAAGCTTAGACATATTAGTGAGCATAAATATAGCGTTCTTCATATCTCGCGGTATCTTTGATTAATGCCTGCTTAAGCAATCTATTCATTTAAAAATTGATAAAATGTTTGCCCATTATATAGCTGTGTATCACTATTAGTCTTTCCATTTGTTGTGACATTTCAGTAAGCTTCAGAATTTCAGGGCTTCTTTTGATCATAGGGCACCTCGAGTTTGTAGCCTCTTTTGACAAAACGGATCTTGTCACTCTGTCTCAATTTTTCCATGGATTGGGTAAACTGTTTCCTATCTTCAAAAATGCCGACTTCAAAAACTCATCTTCGGACATAAAAGAACAACTTAATATTCACACAGAAAACCAGTATCTCAAGTTTGGTCACTATTTCTCAAGTTCATTCTTGTTTTGTAATCTGAATTTCATCGGATTGATTATTTTTACTTTATAAATCGTCTTTTGAAAAAACACTAATAAAAACGCGCGTTTGCTATCGAAGGTGTCTAAATTTCAGCAAAATTTAATTTATTTTTTTATTAATTAGGAGTCCTACAAAACGGTCCTGTCGACCATTGAAAATTTATTTATTTTCAATTCATACGATTTTTAAGTCAAAATCGAAAATTTAAATTTTTGAAAAAAAAACCATAAAACCTAAATTTTAGCACATCGAAAGAAATAATTTTTTTCGTGTGTTAAATGAAATAAATTTAAAATGGTCGACAGGTTGGCTTACCAATTAGGCAAGTCTCGGTGTAATAGATTTTTTTATAATTCTTGATTAAAGAGGGCTCCGTTTTCATTCAAAAAATTATGATAAAGAGTATAAACAAGAGCGAATGATCAAAACGAGGACATATTAGAATTAAGGTGAATAGCCATTCTTCATATTTTCAGCTAATGATTCAAAGAAAAATAAGTTTAAAAATTTTGAACAAGAAATGAGAAAATTTTTTCGAAATATTTATTATTATTTTTGACTAAAAATCACTGAACCATGTCATATGGTTTTTCAAAGAGCATATAAAAAATATGTGTCGAAAAGTAAAGAGACCATTTTTAGAGTTTTTTTCGTTGATTTTGAAACAAATATCGACAAAATTTTGAACGAAAAAAAGGCATTTTTTCTAGTTTGGAACTTTTCACGAAATTTCTCATAATGTCTCGAATTGAAAAGTTAAAATTCAAACTCAAAATTTTCTTAAAAAGCCATAGATGCAAAAAATTCGCTAGTTACAAAATAACTTTATATATTGAGAATAACTTTTATATTGAGAATAATATATCAATCCAGTGAAAAGTTTTTCATCAGGCCTTTAACGCTTAAACGGTCAGTAGAATCACCGTCAGACCTCGACCAATCATGTTTCTTGGCCTTATTTGTTCGGGAATAAATGTTCACTAACGTCATTTTGAATACATTTTGGATATTCATGGAAATAAACGTTGAATCTCACAATTAATAGGAAAAATTCAAGAGGATTTAAATTAGATAATTTGTCTCAAAATTAATTTCAAACTTTCTGAAAAAGTTCAAAAAATCAAATTAACTTCGAAATTGAGTAATTATTTTCTTATCTAATCACATATTTAAAGCTCGCGAATTATGGTTAATTTAGAATACCATATTTCAAAAACTAAAGCGTTTTATCATTTCTTTATTTAAGATCTTTGATCCGAAAATAACATTTAAAGCGAATTTATTATATTTTTGTTTTTTACAAAAATTGTGGAAAATTTGAAAGTTAAATACTAAATAAATTTTAAGATTCAACATTTATTATTTTTTATGAATCATTTATGCAAATTGACTTGTGATTATATCTTGGTAATTACTAATACTTGTGCCTTCTTTCTGACTCAAGCGTCATAACTGTGACGTCTGAAAAAATCACAGCCAATCAAATCACACGATGGTCAAATTATGTGATTGGTCACTAGTCACAGTTATCACGTGTGCGTGAAAAAGTAGGCCAAAGTATAATCTTCGATATATGGATCTACGCCCCGACAGATTGCGGGAATAATGCAGTCGGCTGATTGGCTGACACTTATATAAATTCAGGGCCCTCAGTTGACAGATCGTGACTATTTTAATGATACAACGCGAGATACTTGCACCCAATCAAAACCCTGGATTGCAGAATAAGCCGATTTTATTTGTCAGATTTGGGCGAATCAAATGCGCTGAGTTCGCATTTTTCAACTAGTCACGATCTGTCGGTTAAGGGGGCGCTGGTCGCTGGGTTCATGAAGCCTTTGTGGTATTGAAAATGCTCCAAATTGGTTAGGGGTGATAACAAAGTGTACTATTGACCAAATTTTTGTGTTTTTTCGATTTTTTCAAAACTTTTTTTCTAAATTCTCTCGGGTGCTCAAAAATATCGTATTTCGAGTTTGGGTCAAAATCTCAAAAAGTGCCTGACTTTACGTTTTGTTGTTGAGTGCGCTAGCTCTGAAAAAATTAAATGAATTTTATTATTTTTCCTAGGAGGAGATAGTTTTTCCGGTCAATAATTCATTAAAAACGGTGTTTTTTCTCATTTCAAAAAATATAAAGCTAAATTTGAAACTCTGCTTAAGTTTAAGTTTGGCTTACCACTTTTACAGGTTACCAATTTCGATATTAAAGCTAGGAGGAGATGGTTTATCATTCCGACTTAGTTCCTCTTGTATCGATTATGTGTGAAGGAGTGTATGCATGTAAAAAAAAATTGAGATTTGTTTTTACAAGATAAAGATAGTTTAACAAGATTGCTCATCTGACTATTATCCTCCAAGCCTTGTATGGCTAATTTTTCATCGAGAAAATTCAATTCCAGCGCCCAGTACCCCCTTAATGGCCCTTTATCCATATGCTAGACCAAAAAAGAGATCGGCCAATAATATTCATGGATTTAGCATATTTTGAATCGTGCTTCCTCTATCGATCTAGTAGATCTCTCGTGGATCGGATTAAAAAAATTTGCAGAAGCTGGTTAAAAGTCGCGAAGTTTCAAATTAACAAAATGACTTTTTGCGAATGTAAAAATTGACCAAAAGCTTTTGTGTTGCCTATTGCCGTCACTCACTGTAGTTATCTCTTCAATATTAAAAAAAAATTGGTTGATAAAAAAGTTTTAGAAACTATGAGCGATGAACTTCCGATGCTTGAATATCAACATGCGCTTAATGATTACTGGAGGATCGCTGCTTTTGAATCGGACAAAAAATCCGATCTGTACATTTCTGATACTGAATTTAATTAGAATAAAAATTATTTATTGGTATTTTTACGACGAATCTAAAGTTTCCTCAAAAGTCAAGCCAAGCTTGAGCCTAGGTTGTTACAGGTTTTTCAGCATTGGAATTCTACGATATTTATGGAAAAATGAAAAAATTTTCAAAAATCAAACCAAGTCAAGCCAGGTTTGCTCTGAATAATTCAGAACATATTATATGTTCGATCTTCAAAATTTTCTCGACTGCGGAGAACCTATTTTAGACTCTAAAATTTCTAGAGCAATCAGGCGTTTTTATGATTTATTATTGAATTGGCTTGACTTTTGATAAAACTTTAGAAAAGAACTTAATTTATGAGGAATTCTGATGACAAAAATTTGATAGTTTTCCTTGCAATGTTTCACGAGTCGTGAATCACGACTTTCAGGTTTTTCTGGAAGCATCACATCATGTGATTCACATGGCCAGTGACGCGTGACGTCACCAAAAATGTTTTATACGATAAATTATCACTTATTATTAGTTTGATACAGAAATGTATCCGGAAAATGTATTTTTGCGACATAAAATGATTAACTGCACACGATTTTTCTTCAAATTTAAAGTTTTTGCGCCTACGCATTTTTCATAGTAAAAATTAGGCGAAAAAAAGTCGACCAAAAATTTATACTCTCAGATACCTGTCCTAGGACCGGACAGAAAATTTGCCTGCCTCAGGACAGGACAGAAATTTTCAAATCTTGTGCCGACTCCTGCTTGGAAGTCCATTTTGGGAGTTTCTAGAAAATAATTTACATTTGTACCGCTTGTACCGAAACTACCCGCTGACTCAAGCTACCGCAAACTGAAATAAAAGCTTCAAAGCATTCTTATTCGGAAATCAATTTAAATTCAAAAAACGTTAAAAATGCAATATTTTTATCAAAGTTTGAGAAATACTACATTTTTTCGTGTAACTTTTATTAAACTTAATTTCAAAAGTTGAATTGATGATATTATTTCGCATTTTTAGAGTNAAAACATTTTTTAACAAAAGAAAACATTTTTTAACAAAAAAAAACATTTGTTAACAAAAAAAAACATTTAAGTACCCCCACCGGACGAAAACACCCCCACCGGACGAAAGTACCCCCACCGGACGAAACAATTAAGTAACCCCACCGGACGAAAAAAAAGTGACAATTAAAAAAACTTAGGCTGTAGGAAAAGCCGATAATAATGCATTTATTTAACAATTACTTGGTGACTTTAGCGCCATTGATCACAAGCTAAACATGCAGATAATTAAATCTTTGGCCCCGTTTTATTGGCTTGTTTTTGAAATCCTCAACTTTATTGGTGTTGCTTAGAAAAAAGAACTAAGATTTCAAAAAAATTATCGACATCAATATAATGAAATTCATAGCATTAAGTAAAGGAAAAGCCAGTAATGATGAATTTATTTAACAACTACTTGGTGACGTTAGTGCGATTGATCACAAGCTAAAAATGCAGATTATTAAATCTTGAGCCCAGTTTTTTTTTGGCTTGTTTTCGAAATCCTTAACTTTATTGATGTTGTTTAGAAAAAAAGCTTAGATTTTAGAAAATTATAGACCTCAATATAATGAAATTCATTAATTATAGGAAAAGCCAGTAATAATGAATTTATTTAACAACTTCTTGGTGATTTTAGCGCCATTGATCACAAGATAAAAAGGCGGATTATTAACAATTGTGTTCAGAATAAAAAAGAAATAAAAAATGAAACTTTCTAAATATATCTTAGCCACAACCGTTTTAGCTAAACAAGGTTTGTTAAAAGTTTATATTACTTTAGATCATAGTCTATGGTAAGTCACATTTCTGTTGCTCTTTTTGTGGAGCAATTCTCAGTTAAAATTAACGAAGAGAGTTTGATAAACTCCGTTTATAATAAATTTGAATAATTTCTTTGTAATTTGGTTCAATGAATATTTTTGTAATTTTGCAAAATTGGTTATTCATAGGTCGCTGATCTATACTCACAGAGCAAAGTAAGATGAGCGATCAATCAAGTACAGTATGTAGGATTTTTGCTCCCTTTTTTAATTGTTTACTTGCTATCTGCCAATTGAGAACGATCAATTTTGGCAAAGACGTACGTTTTTCCAGATAAAACCAATCAAAACGGTGGAATTTAGATTTATGCGAATGAGAAAAAAGGGAGCTAAAATCTTACATACTGTATAATTAATATAATGATACGTATGACTGCGTAAGTCTCACACGACTTTCATCTTATCATTATTTAATTTTGTGTGAATTGAGAACATATTTTTACCAGTTTTCGATCCTCCATTAGTTTTCAAGATTGAAAAATTAAATAATTTTATCATGCAGATGCTTGCGAATCAATTATCATGAAGATTCAAAGAAAATGGGTACAAGCCAATTGCGGAATGCCTGAAATACCCGACCTGCTTTTTCCAAGAAAAGAACTCATTGCTGGATCTTGGTATAAGTGCAAACCTGTTGATGGTGCGGTTAGTATTAAAAATATAAATCCCCACCCCGATTGCGGTCGGGAACCCGATTAAAATTATGAGAAATTTGACGGAAATGACACAGTTGTCGAATTTGCTAAACTTGGCGGAAGCAAAAAAGAGTCAGCAATCATCTCAACGCATCAATTAAATCGGGTTTCCGACTGCGGACTGGGTGGATATCCATTCAGTCACCATTTTAATTTTATGATCACATTTGTAAAACTACATTTATTGGTCGATAATTTCATAATTAATTCAAAAAAATATGAATCTATGCAGTCTTTTGTAGTTGGAATAAACATTAACACGAGACAGAATAATGTTTCTAATTATATTTCGGTTATGCACCATTTTTCAAAAAAGTTTCTAATTATGTTATGCTTTAATTGTTAACCTTCTTTTTATACCAAAGAAATATTTCGTGATTACGTTTAAATACTTGTTAATAATCAAATCGCACCATCCCAAAATCGCACCATCCCAAAATCGTTTCATCGTGGAAACTGAGCAATTACACCTTTTTATAAAAACGAATATAAACATAAAATGTTCAGCGTGTTGAATGTGATCCTACTTGCGAAGTAGATAATGAGCTGTGCCATGCTGGGGGGCAATATCTTGATTGCAAATATTGTGGCTTTTTTGGTGGTGAACCATGTCAGTATAAACCGTGGTGCTGGATTCCCACAAGGGAAGAAACGAATGTAAAAATAGGTTAGCTTAATCAGCAAACCAACTTTGCCTGGAAAATCTTAAAATTTAATTAAATCGTTTTTAACTCCCAGAGAGTCCTAAAATAAAAATGATCTAGAATTTAAGCTAAATAATACAGAAAAAAAGGAAAATGGTCACGCGTGACCATGAAGTTACTCTGGGAGTTAAGGAGCAAAATTAAAATTTCGAAACATTTTTGAAATCTGACTAAATAGGAGTTTCAAAAAATGATTGGATCGGATTTAAAAAATGTCGATCCATTCTTATTCGATGACATCCGATTAAGTTCTGCCATCACTACTCCTCCTTATGAACAGGCTTTGTTGAAAATTGATATGAGCGCAACTGCGGACACAAATTGTTTGTATTTAATCAAAACTGTATTTTGTAGGACCATTCGGCTACGACTGCAGTAATATTACGCAAGTTCTGTTTGACGATTACTGTACTGATGCAACCACAAATCACTTTTCCGCGTATTACGATGTCGTCAAATCTGAACGTTCTTCATGGCTTAATGAAATTGGTCAGTGGGATATCGTAGGTTTTAGAAATGGGTGGGCTTCTGGTTTTGGGTATGGTGGACAAGTTGAAGAATCAATTTTCAAGTATGGAGATTTCACCCCATGTTCTACTTTCTTTGAGGCAACCGTTCCGAAACGTAATCAAGCAAAAGTTAAAGGGTCAAGATTTTTTTGAAATTGAAATTTATCAAAACATCAGAAAATTATAAACGATGAAATTGTATTATGGTCAAAAATCAAAATATTTTTCTCGTTGACGGCAATTATTTTGACTCGTGACCTTATGCAGTCACTCATTGCAATTCCATGGTTTTAAAATAAGCAACTGCAAATCCTTTATCAACATCAGTCGTGTTTTATAGCGTATTTGGCTCATCGTCTTAAAATGATTGCTGTGAAACAAAAACACTCGGGCTCAACATTTTGTAATTTTTCAGGTATTGCATTTCAAAATGAAAATAATCCGGGCTTATAATTTCAAAACTTGGTGTTTTTGTCTTTATAAAGCATGAATCATATACAAATAAAAAATTTAATTATATTATTTTCGAAATATTACGAAAAACTTATTTATGTTCAAATTTTATTTGTGTTTACAGCAAAATGCTTTAAAGTTTAAGTATTAAAATTACTTTGAAAGTTTCGCGTCCGAAAACACGCAATTTCGAAACATTCACGAGATCAATAAAGTAAAATTTTATTGAATTCAATAATAAATTAAACTTTAACCCTATGAAAGAACTTAGCGGGTGGTTTATATGTAGCGAAAGTCCAACCAAATTCACCGGAACATTTTCTGAATGGAGTGAATGGTCCAAATGTGAATGGGTCAAATCATCTGATTCTGACTGGCAATCCCGACAGCGAACGTGTACCTTGACCTCGAGTGGTACACATGCAGTTTGTGATGGGAAAGATTTTGTTGTCCAAAAATGCTTTGACTCAAGTTGAGATTGGCTAGGTCATGGTTTCGGTGTGGTTGAATTTGAGCGTTGCAGCTGGAGATGTCAGTTCATTGCTGTTTATTGTCAAATACTGCCAGTTCACCTTCATTTTTTAACCGCGCTTTGAAACCAATAAAATAAGGATTTTCAGGTCTTATTTTCATCTTTTCATAATTATTATTTTGTTATCTCGAGCCAAAATTGCATCAAAACTCAGTGCCTGTCTAGTAAACAGTGTCTGCCAAACTGCGCAAGAATAGCGTTTTAGACCAAAAATTAAACTGTCTGTCATTTTCTTATTATTTGAAATGAATAAAATTCCGGGGAAATGATAACCCTAGATAAAGATATTCTAGCAAAAAACATTATTTTTCAAATATGCTCATATAGAAATTCGTAGCTCTCTAGCTCAGCTTGTCGTCATTTTCAAAAGTTCCAATTTTTCGATTGATTTTAGGTAGATTAACCCTAGATTCGATTTTCATAGCAAAGTGTTCATGTTTTACAAATGCTCAAATTTTAAATTTAGACTCTTTTCAGTTCCCCAATCGCCAGTTTTGGGTCTTTTCCAGCGAATTTTTTTTCTATTTTTTCCCCGGAGGTTAACTCCATACTCCGAGAACAACCCCATTAAACTTGAAATTTCACGCAGTTTTCTATGGCATTTTAAACTTTAACTGATGATATGAGTCATGAGTCTCTAAAATTTGTATTTTACATTCAGCAAAAATATACCGTTTGTTAAATGCCCATCGTTATAAACTAATAATAAACAACTATTTCAAATAACCTTTTCCCTAGAAGACAATGGACACAAAATTGAAAATTCTAACTTAACGAAAGGGCCCTATTATTTGCCTATATTTGCGAAATTCAAACTATTTTTTCACCAAATCAGAAAGAAGATTAAAACAATCTGCGAATCACTAGATTACCACACAGATTACCACTTTAATCATCACACAGATTACCACTGATAATTAACCAGGAAAATAATAACCAGGCTAATCATTCTCTTCAACTTTAAAAGTCTAGGAATTTTCTTGTAGAAAATTCCTCGGATATATTTCCTACAGTATGAAAAATTTTGTATAAAAAAATAAAGACAAAGTTTACTATCTGACATGACAGCAGGCAATTGTTAAACGATAAGTCAAAGTAAATTTTTTGCATATTTTAGGTAAACTATGACTGCTAGGGGTCAAAAAACTTGTTCTTACTAGTGCTAGAGTAATCAATGAACCATCGCCCAGCGTTCAATTGTTGAACCTACGCAAGAAAGCATTTAATAGCATTTATCATAATTAAAATAATAAAAATTATTCAACGTGTCGCTTTTTCATTAGCATCTTTAGGATTGTGAATAAATTTGTTCATAAAATACAAGAAGCAGAAAATATCAAATTAATCATAATAGCGTCATCTTAAAGCTAACCTACGCAAAGTGATGAACCCATGACTAGTATTGTACAAATAAATAATGATGAAATATTTCACTAGCATTTTAAATCTTCTGGACGTTCAAGGTTCGTACGCTAAAAAAATTATTTTTCATTTTCCTGCGAAAGATGACAAGTGTTATGTTTGAATGAGTTGACAGTATATATTTAATTAATTCTATATATTGAAGACAGGTGATATGGCAGGAAAAGAGTTAAAACATAATTTGATTAAATGATTTTAAATAGTTTGAATATATGCATTTTGGTTGGATAAAGGATATATGCAAAATTTTTAAACATCGCGCATTTTTCTTGGGCGCAACCATCGGATAAATTGATAAATCGAAATGAGCCCGATAAGAGAGGCGACGAATGTTTTTGGTTCTGGAACATATGTTGATAAAGGACTTGCTACACCTTCTATTAAACGAAGCTTTTTTGTTGCTTCATCACTTAAAACGGCTTACAAACAAAATATAGAAAATTTACAATGATTTTCATTTTTTTGGAAATGAGTTTCAGAAAAAATTTGAAGCTGAAAATTTCAACTTTATTATAAATATTTTCAATCAAAAGGTTCAAATATCACTATAAACGACCGCTTACGTTGTTGAAACTACTTTTCAAGAAATAATTGTGTTCGGTGGCGCAAATACAATTTCTTTCAATTTTCGAACGTGACTTTGTTCGTGCTTGATAGAAAAACAAAGACGAAAATCAAAATTTTCTTTCGAGGAGTTTTTTAAAAACCATTTCTTACGGCTGAGCCAAATTTTCAACAAAATTTGATATTTCATGAAGGCTATCACCCTTCTTGGTGAAAATGTCGTCTTATTGGTTTTTGAGCTATCAAGGACGAAATTTAAAATTTAGCTTCGAGAAGAACTTCATCTCAAAAACGTTTAATATCTCTATAGCGCGTGTTCGAATCTCACTAATGTTGTCTTATTGATTGTCTTGAGTATCAATATAAACAAGGGTGCTTAATATTGGGTCGCTCAATTTGATCGGTGTGTAATCACTCAATCAATCACTAGACAACCACTTTAGACAATACCAGTGGGATTCACACGCGCTTTGAGATACGTAAACGTTTTTGAGATGGAGTTCCGTTGGAAAAGGAATTACAAAAATGGATTCATAGTTTTCTAAGGACCATGGACCTCATTTGTGAGGCAAAATTCTAATTTGTTGTTACAAAAATTGTAGATTCAAATCATGTCTTTTGATAGATAGTAAAATAATTCCTACCATTTTTAGTTTGTTCAGGAAAGCCGATATAGAGAATCATATTTGCTTTAACCACCCCCTTAAACGAGAAAACTTTATGTCACCAGTTAAAAAAAAATTTGATCAAAATTTGTAAGCCGTGACAATATTTGAATGAATCTTCTCTCCAAGACCTGATTTCTGTTTCTGATGGGAATCCATTGGCTTTTGCTAGTTTTTGATAAAAGTACCCACTAGCTTTCATCGTCCTCATTTTATCTTGTCTATTAAAACTAGTATGAAAAAGTCCGAATCTTTCTTTGTATCCTTTTCCCCATTCAAAATTGTCCATAAGTGACCAGGCTGTGAATCCGACCACATTTACCTCGTCTATTCGAATCGCCATTAAAACGTTATTTACATAATTTTGATAAAAGTCGACTCTCTGTTCGTCACAAAGCTGAATTTCGTCTCCCAGACGTTCTGAAATTCCATTTTCTGTGATTAAAATCTCGCCATATTGTGGATATTGGTGTTTTATCCAACTGAGGAGACGTCTTAACCCCCACGGGACAGGGCGGAGCCAATCGGAACCACTTTTTGGCCAGGAATCGTCAGCAAATGCATGAACATCTTGATCGCAATTATAGTGATCTGAAAAAATACAATTATTTCAAAAAAAAAACGAATTTGTCAAAAACAAGTGCCTTGAAACGGTTATTTAGTTACTGTTTGAATTGCCCCAAGTTATAAAGGTCTTTACGCTCGCATAAATAATTCGGTCTTCAAATTTTTATAGAGAACTTGACTTGAAGCAGGAAAACTGAAAATTATTTCAAATAAATTGAATTTTTTTTTGAAAATAGCTTTGAGAAAAAAGTTCTAGGGTAACTCTAAGGTTGAGTGAAGTAAAAAGGGGAGGTAAAACATTTTAAACTCCAATTGCCAATAAACTGTATATCATATACTTATTGCATTCATGTGTGGGCCTTATTTTAGTACACGAAGCTATTGTTTTGTTTAAGAACTTCAATTATTTTGGGGGGTAGTTGATGCAATTGTGACCTTTTAGTATTTGCGCTTTCTCATTAACGAAGAATAGAAGAAACTTAAATCTACCATAAATCGAGAGAAAAAGTCTCAATTAATAATTGACATGAATTTTTTTACTGGCCTGAATTGCGTATACAACCTTTATAAAAGTGACAAAAATAAAATCTTAAAAACTTTTCAAAGCTTTCGTCCATGATCCAATTTTTATAGTTTTCTAAAAGGATCATATTTCTTGAATATAAATTGATCTTTGAGGTCCGAATTTTTAATTTTTGGCTAAATGGCGTTAAAAAGCAAAAATCGTATTTTGTCAAAGTGATATTTTCATGATTTACTACCACAAAAAGATGCGCAATTATCGGTTTTGATGAAACGATTTTATGAAAAATTGGTCAATTCAGACCACATGTGGCGCTAAAGCCAAAATAAGAAAGCTAAAAATTCAATTTTTGCGGTTTATATACGGTATAGCTCCTAAGCAAAATTTCGATCTTGAAGATCGATTATTATACATAAAATATGATCGGTTTAAAAAAATCATGAAAATTGGCTCATAGACGGAGACTGTGAAAAAATTTTTAAGCTGTTATTTTTTTCACTTTTTTTTCTCTGATTATTCGTTTATGTTAGGAGCGCAAATTTAGAAAGGGTTCGAATTGCATCAACCACTCCCTTAAAAGAGGAGGATGGGTACTGGAAAATCAATAATAACGAGAAATCTGAAAATGAAGGCATAACTTTCGCCTAGCGATTTATTAACCAAATTGAATTACCATGAAGGTAACTAATTTTCAACTGCTGCTCACCTGGGGTGTTACAGCAAATGAGATATTTGAGTTATGTGATAGTTATGAATAAACGGAAAAGTACATTTTGGAAATAAATTTTCAGAGACCTAAATTTTTTTTTTTTTTTCGAAAAAAGCAAGGTTTCTCATTGGTCCAAAAATCGACCTCACCNTACTGAGAAACTATTATCTACACAATCTGTTTCCAGAAAATGCCCAAACATAACTGACAATATCTATCAGATACATTTACGTATGGCTATGAACAGTATTCTAGAAATCATGTTGTGCGAAAATCTTTCGATCGGCACTTGTTCTAACGAATATACTGAAAAACTTTAGTAAATTTCAGAATCTTTAAGTACACGAAGCTATTATTGAGAATTTGTGGGGTTATAAAAAGAGATTACTCAAAACAACGATTCGGATACAACTTTTTTATTATATAATTTGGTGTAGTTGAAGTGTCTAAGTGAAAACACAGATGTCTTCTCACATTTTCTAGTGAAGGAATTTGATTCCCTTTTTTAAACATCTATTATGCGCTTGCTCTTCCTCTATTTTAATACGAAATGATAATGAAACAATATCGCAGATATAATTCAGAACCGGAAAGTCAATTAAATTCATCGAAATTTCTAGTAACAAAAAATGTAATCATCGGTATTGAAGGAAGAAAAATACTGTGTATGTACTTCAATTATCAAAATTAAAGAGCTGAATAAGTCTACCTGCATGAACAAAAAAATTTGCTCTACTGTGAGAGTTTTTAAAACAAGGGCCGTGCCAATTTGGCGTCTACAACCTTATCAAAAAGTGGGACAAAAATAATAATCTTAAAAAAACCTTTTCGAAGTACGACTTTCGGTCCATGATCCAATGTCAGTCAAAATTTTGCTCCCTATATATAAGTTTTCATAATACAAAGAAAAGAGGATTGTAAATCATTCATTACACTGATATACTGAAATTTATTTCTCGAAAACGATTTCAAGTTAGATATCCATTTTTTAGTTAGAACTCGTATATATAATATATCGTCATTAACACTATATGTGTCTCATTTTCCAGTGGAATACCATCTTTTTTTTGTTGCACACATAAGCTCCTAGTAATAATGGAAAGATGCTCTTGGTTCAGTTAAACAAGCCGAGAAGACAATTATTTGGAAGATTTTCTGTAGAAATTCTGCATTTGTCAGTCCGATTTGTGTATGCGCAAAGTGACACCAGCGTGATAGCATCAAATTGAAAGCAAATCTACGAATATCATAAACTGAAGAGTACATTTTAACGGTGCCTACTACGAAACATTCACTTTACTTCATTGTAAAACTTATATTCATTATATATATCGAGGTGTATAAGGATTCTTTTGTATTGTCATCAATCTCGCATATATATATAAAAATATATCTAAAGAGAAATGAGAATGCATACTGAAACAACTGACAAAATTTTGAGAAAAATCTCGAATTTTTTTTTTATGATTCGAGAGCAACACCGAAAATGCATTGTGTCTCTATTGTAGGGCCCTATAAATACTTAGAGATAGAAGCTGATCTTGTAGCTACAAATTATTTACGAATAATCCCTAATCTGCGCGCTGAAAGGTTAATAAATACCATGTTGAGTAACCCGATCGCCCTTATTACAGTTTTTAAGAAAATACATGATACAACAACTACATGTACTCGGGAGATTATAGAAATAAAATACGGGACTAGTGAGACCATAGGCACACCTTTCGTATATGCCAGACCAAATGCACAGGGCAACAGTGGGAACTCAATGGAGCAACACTAATTTCAAGAAGAAGCTAGTGATGTTGCCTCCATTCGGAGGGTCTAAGCCACTGTACTGATGTTTGCCTGAATAGTGTGAAAAAGGGAGACTCAGTACCTAAGCAGTTATTAACAAATACTGATCGGGGGTTGTCTTCTGAAAATAGTAAAAAGAAATAGCAGTTCATAACTGTTGTTAGAAAAGGAGTATTAAAAAGCATAAACGATATGCAGCAAAAAGTAGACAAAGGAACGTAAAAATCATTCACGGAGAACACAGCGTTGGTAATGTTTTAGAAGAATTTTTTGAGAAAATAATTGATAGAATAGGTAAGGTGAGTCGCTTTTGTACATTTTTATCCAAAGTAGTATTTTATAAACTTTCTAAGTAAAGAAAATCATACGAAAGCTCATCTCAGTATGAGAAGAGCGAGTGTCTAATTATATTACAATTGGTTAGTTTGAATTTAAAGACCTTAACATTCAATTCACGATTTTACCTTAGCAATTTCTTCTGATAACTATCTTTTACTCCGATATTTCTCTATCGGGAGAGTTGTTGCTTAGTGATTGTCTTCTCGTAGTAATTTATTTTTTAGGCCAAGGTGGTTTGCTATGTATTTGGGTGTACGCTACGGCAAAATCGCAGTAAAAATTACAATACGCGGTGTGTAGAGTTCATCTCAAGAAAATCACTTAAACCAAATCTAGCCTACTTCAAGCTAGACTCACAACACTCTTAGTGTAAATTCGAACCAGAGGGCGACGGAATGGGATACGAGCTTAGTAATAGCGTGTTGATTAGAAGAATGAAGTTTTAGTTGTCTATAAAAGAAATATGATATACCTGCTCCTTGAATGGCGCAAGCTAATAAAGCGTTTGTTAACGTGAAGAAAAAATCGAGCGATTTGAAGTTGATATTATCTGTTCTCACGACTAAACTAGACACTTACTGGATTTCATCAAGAGAGAAAGAAGCCGTAATTTTATCATCATTCTCTACGGGTCATCTAATAACCTGTATTTAATTTAACTTTTTTTATTAGGACAGAAGGTATTCATTAAAATTTCTTTTGATATATAGCGATCTTTGAAGCTATTTGAGTGGTGTGACTTGTTCTAGAAGATTGTGCCGAAAACCGATCTATCCATGTGAGAATTCGAAATAATATTGAGTATAATAGTACATTTATTTTATATAACTTATTTGATCAATACGAACAAAATCTAGGGCCCAGAAAAATGCTAAAATTATTCACATTCAAGTTAAGACTATTTTTCGCGAAATAATTTTGACTACTGTTTCTGTTCGCAAACAGAATTGTGCGTGATTAAAATTTTTTTACTGGTTTTTTTTTTAACTTGTTATTAGAAAAACTTTGTCTCTAAATTCAAGAAAACTAACAATCTCAGGTTTTACGTGGGGGTATTAGTTTGCTTATCAAGCAAAAGTATCTTATTACAATTGATAGTGATTATTTGAATATTGGATATTTATTGTTTTTATTTACTGTTCTAGATATGTTATTATTAAACATATTTATTTAAGTAAATCAGATCGTAAATCAACATGATTGTTGATATTGTTAAAATATTTCTATATCTAATATTGAAGGCCGGAAAACGGAATATTACACGAATAAAGCTGTGAATAGGGGTTCGATAAAGAAGATTACACGTATTCTTAATAGAGCTAGTTTCTTGCGCGGTGATCGAACTTCAAAATGATAAAAAACAATTAAGGGCTTAGCTCATGACAATATAGTAACAATTATTTTTTTGACGATAATTTTCTTTCCGAGTGCACACGTTCTTATTTGGTCTTTAGAGGGAAAAGAAAAGTAAATAAAAAGATGCGATGATTGAACTAAAAAAACTCAATCGTATTGATTTTCTCATTGGTTACTACAAAATCGACCCAATAACATTAACGGCAATCGGTAGAAAAATTTTTGCAGAGATAGGACTCGCACTCTATGGGACTTTGATGAATAGAACACCTCGTAGAACATGGATCGAATATACTAATTATGAGCGAGCCCGAAATTAAATTTGCTACCATCAAAGGAATGGATGTTCAAATCCACAGATACGGGCAGGAGTGTATTTCTTTTTGGTTATATCATAAAGAAGCTTCTGACATTTTGCATTATGGGTGAATGCTTTTTTAAGAAGCTAAAATTTTGAGGTTCGAATTCTTTCACATCTTTCGAAATTCGAAGAAATTATACGAGAGATTTTGGGATAACAAGTTTCATAGCGAACATTAATAAAGAAACATGCGCGTCATTTTTTGCGTAGGTGATTAAAAGTTGAAAAACGTTTCCCTTGAACGGTTTTCATAATTGTATGCAGTTTATTTTTCCGCTCACGCGAAATATGTTTTTTAAGTTTAAAAGAGTTTTTTGGTTGAAATATTGAGTTTTGGAATTTGGTGTAATAACGAAATAAAATACTTGTCATCCCTTAATTTATCCTTTTATATGGTCGTTTAAATGTTTCCCGGTGGTTGACAATTAGCTGTAACACCCTAATAGGGTGACCCTATGCTCACCACAATCAATATCTGTATTTCCAGTTATTGAAAATAAAAGAGGTTATGTCATTTTTTTTCAAGCTTTTTGATATTTTCGGAAAAAACAATTTTTTGAAATTAATGAATCTAGATTTATTCTTATTAGTTTCATTTCAAAGCTCGGAAATTTGACTGTTAATTTGACTGTTTTTAAGTACCGAAAAAATGGGGGGGGAGGGTTTCACGATTTCTTCGAAAATGATTTCATGTTAAAGTTGCAGACTTTAATTATGACATGGGTGTTTCATAACTAACGTCAAAAAATTCGTGGCGCACCATGGTAATTTTTTATGAAAAAAAGTTTATCGCGATTTTTATTCAAAACATTTTTAGTTTGTTTTGAGATTAAAGGAACTCTGCTGTATATCCTTTTACCAACAGAACTTCATCTCAAAAACGTTTACTATCTTTATAGCGCGTGTTCGAATCCCACTAATGTTGTCTTAGTGATTGTCTTGAGTATGATTATAGGTAANATCGGTGTGTAATCACTCAAGCAATCACAACGACAATCATTTAGACAACATTAGTGATATTCGAACTCGCGCTATAGAGATAGTAAACGTTTATGAGATGAAGTTCCGTTGATAAAAGGATATAATTTAATTTGTATCTCAGATTTCGATCTCTTTAGAGCTTGGTGATGTGCGTTTGCGTTTGAGCTTATTTTTAACGCTTTTATTGGCCAACGTTGTTATTTCTAATGCTCTCACTGGTCAAACGCGAGCGTGAATCGCCAGCCCTAGAGATCTTAGATACAATTTTCTTTTATAGTAATGACAATAAAATGACTCACCTTCTTCACCCGAGCAAAGTTTGTGTTCTACCATTCTTGTCGTGTAAGAGTTAAGTCCAATAAAGTCGTAGGTTCCCCTGATGTACTCAATTTCTTCTTGAGTGAGCTCAGGAAGTCTACTTTTTCTAAATCCTTTAGCTTGAGTTTTCTCCTTTACTTTTTCTTTAATAATTTCTGGATAATCTCCTTGTAAAATAGGATGTGCCCAAATGCCAATATACCACTGAAGAAACCGGTTGGCTGCGTCGTGGTTAAGGGGTGAATCACCGACTGGATGTGCCCAATCACAATTCAGAGAAATTCCAACTCGACCAAATTGGCTTGAACGGTATCTTTCCGCGTACAAGCGATACGCAGCCGCATGACTTCGCAAAATTGTATAAGAGGTATTATACGTTCCGGTACCATGCAATGTCAGACCGGGAGCCATGTATCCCTTAAAAATTATATTGACAAATTAAAATTTCAATCTTGTTTTTTAATGAAAATTTTGGAGTGTCACTGATTAAAACACTCGGGATCCCGATCGAATCCCGACCCGGTCCCGACTAAATTTTTAACTTCAATCCCGATCCCGATCCGGTCCCGACCAAATTTTCAACTTCATTCCCGATCCCGTCTCGATCCCGATCTATTTGAAAATTTCAATCCCGATCCCAACTCGGGATCCCGATCCCGTTTTAGAACACTGAGAATAAGTGCTGAAATAAATTTTTTCAAANAAATTTTTAATTCAATTTTTAGCCATAAGTTGTATGTTTTGATTCAAATATTTCAGAAATTTTCATTAACGTTCTTAGGAATGTGCTCGCAGTCAAAATGCTACTCTTTAAAAATTTAAAAAAAAAACATATTTGTCTTAGGACGGTCTAAGATAATTTCTTTTCTTCTCTGGCCCTAAATGACACTTAATAAATCTTCATAAATTTTAACTGTAATTTTAATTTTTTCGTTTTTTAATTTTGCCTTAGAAATTTTATAATTTTTTTAGTTAAATACTTGACAATTTTGATCTGTTTGTCAAATTTGGCCACAAGAGGCACGAAAGCGGAAATAAGGTTTGACATCGAAAAATCCTGAAAATTCCCAGAGTAGAGAAATGCCCTATACAGTCTAACTTATACAGTATAACTTATACTGTATAAGCTGTACTATACACTTATAAAAAAAAATTTTGGTCCATGAAATTTCTAATTTGAAATCGACGATTTTATATTTTTGTACTTATTTGTCAAAGGGTCCGAAAGTTTTTTTCATTTTTGGCTTTTGTGAAATGAAGGCCATTTGATGAGATCGTTTTGACCGTATGCTGTTTGTACTGGAGTACTTACAATTTCATATCCTCCAAGAGCTGTTTCTCTGGGTTCGTTAAAAGTTATCCATCTTTTGACCTTATGACCAAATTTTTTGAAACATAAATCAGCATATTCTTGAAACCTTTCGGCCAAAGTACTGTTTGTCCATCCACCCCAATCTTGGAGTCTCTGAGGAAGATCCCAGTGATATAATGTTACCACAGGCTCTATTTTTTCAGATTCTTATTCAAGCTGATCAAAATGTTAAGACTCACATTGAAAAAAACTTAGGAGGCACCGACTAGGTGCTCAGAAAAAATTCATATTTTTTACATTATAAACCTTTTTTTGAATAAACCCTCAAAAACGGTGGATTGCTATCTAAACCTTTGATTCAAAGGTGTCTCAATTGAGGTAAAATTATATTTTTCTTCTTTTATTTATAATTTTAGGCAGAAACGGAGGAGACCACCGAATTCAATCGATTTTATTGATATTATACGATTTCATCAACAAAATTGAGATTTTTGAAAAAATTCAAATGAAATTTAGTCTTGAAAATTTGAACAAGAATTTTTTTTTTAATTTTCGATCAAAACTCAAAAAAATGTTTATATTTAATAAAAACTTTTAATAATTTTATTATTCGTAATAAACATGATAGCAAACAGACAAAATTGGAAGTTTTTCTCTTCTATTTTTTTAACTTTTATCGCACAAATTTTTAATATTTTCAGAAATCCAAAGTATTGTCGAGCTCAAAATTTTGTCTAAAAAAAAATACTTGCAGAATTCAAACGCTTGCCAAATCATTTAACATACTTCTTCCAAATAGTTGTTAAAATTATCCTAAATATGTTTTCAAGCTTTTCCTAGTTTTTCTAAGAGTTTGAGGTAGTAAGCGATTCCGGGCTCGTTAATTCCTTCCGATAAAACACCGGTTGGTATCAGTCTGGTCCAGGAAATAGAAAATCTGTAGAATCCTGCCCCAAGTGATTTAACGTTTTCAATATCAATTTCATAATTGTGATACGAATCACACGCTATGTCTCCATTTGAACCATCTTCAATTTTGCCAGGTTGGCGCGTAAAAGTGTCCCAGATATTTTGACCCCGAAATTCGACACCGCCTTCAATTTGATAAGAAGCAGTTGCAACGCCAAATTTGAAATCTCCTGGAAAGTTGCCATAATATAACGAAGAAAGATTTGTTGGAATAGCTTTAAAATATTATTTAAATTTGATTCTTTAATAGATTTTATCATTTGTAAGGAGGTTGTAGGGTCTCCGATGGAGACTCTCCAATGAAGACTCTCCATCTTATCTTTTGATTTAGAACAAATTACACCACTATAAATTATTAACTGAGATCTCCAGAGTGGGTTATCTTCTGAAATATTTGAAAAAAAAATTTGGAAAAAAAATTTTTCAGAAAATTTTTGGGTTATTTTCTTGATCGTAAATGTATATTTTTGGTTGGAAAAATAACTCTTTTTGCTGGTGTTTCTGACTGCACATATTATGAAAATTCTTTTACGATTCCGGGAAGGCAATTAAATTTGCAGTTTTTTTTTCAAATCAGCTCGACGCGCGCCTTTGTCGAATCCGAAAAAAGCTATTCAGCTGGCTTGTCTGATTTGCATATTACAAATTCCTCTAGTTACTTTGTCACACATACCGCGACCAAATGTTCCCCAAACAACAAAAATACCAGGATGTGCAGGTGCTTTTTTTGCACTAGATTGTTTTTTTTGAAACAAAATTAGTCCATTAAGTTCGGAAGATAACAATGTCTCATAAAGTTTCTAAACGTCGGAGGTTCTTAGCTTTGCAGTTGTAACTGATTGTTCTCATGATAATGCTAACTGAACATAATTCTTATTGGCATAACGACGCAATTTATATTTTGAAGACTACAATCCTTCCTTAAAAAATGTAAATTCAGATATCGGTGATGACTTAGCGAAAGGCGATGTAGGTTTAGAAAGCATTCAGGTCGGAACGGCAAACTTTTGGTTTACACTTGTCTCTCTAATTACATTTTAATTGTAGCCTTGATTTTCTTTAAAAATTTATGTTTAGTACAATTTTTTTAATTGTCTTCTTGCTCCTTCGATTGTTAACGGTTTAAAAGAGCAGCGTGACAATTTTTGTAAACATTTTTACGAACTCACTCGTGATATTTTTTTACAGGGCTGATATTCTGAACTTACATTTAAAAAAATGTTTTCAAAACAATTTTGGCCGTTTATACCTTTACCAGGTATTATTCTTTCACTAAGTGTTTTGCGCAACATTTTTATCGTTATTTACAACGGAACTCATCTCAAACGTTTACTATCACTATAGCGCGAGTTCATCCACTCTAATGTTATCTTAGTGTGCTTGAGTGATTACACACCGATTGATTAAGCGGTTCAATCTCAAGCACCCTTGCCTTAATCATACTCAAGACAATCACTTAGACAACTTTAGTGGCTTCGATAACGGCGCTATAAGATGTAAACGTTTTTGAGATGAATTTCCGTTGGGTAGATAAGTTCTTCAAAATGTCTTTACGATTTATTTAACGTCACTCTAGATAACTATTTAATGCTTACTTAATCTTGTGGGCATAAAGACCTATAAAAATTGAACAGGACTTGATTTTTATGTGTAATTTTTGTGCACCATATCGGCTAAAGAAATTATTTTTAAATTTAGATGGATAACAGGCTCTTGCCTACTGATCCGTAATATTAAACTGTTCAAAATTCGAGATATGATTTGGCCGTGACCGTTCAAATTTAAGCTTGATCTTTATTGGCTTCATTCTGAATTTAAGGCTCCTTGGTTGGCGGCTTGTCTTTTTTTTCAAATAATCAGGTATTTTTATTTCTCGTTGTTTTGGCGTTTTTTTGTAGTTATACATGTTATTTTTGAATTTAGGGCCTCGGTGCATGACAGATTTTGCACTCTTTCATTTTTATTTGTCCTTAATAGGAAACTTTTTTGCGACTTCAATTTTGGATAAAATACATTTTCAAACATTAGTTTTAACCTTTCAGCTAGTTTGTATGATCTGTATTTTTGATTGATTATCTTTTTCTGTTTATATCGTCTTTTTGAAATAGCACTAAAAAACGCGCGTTTTGCTTACTCGATAGGTGATCTAATATCTACAGCTCAATTTTTTTTCTATTTTTATTCATTAAGGAACCTAAATACGGTCCTGTTCACCGTAAAATTTATTGAGTTTTAAATTAATACGATGTTTTAAGTCGACATCCGATTGAATAGTTTTGGAAAAAAAACGAGTGAAAAAGGAATTTTAGGCACTCAGAAAAAATTAATTTTTTTTCATGAGTTTAATGAATAAATTTTAAAATCATTCGACAGTCAGCTTACCACTGAGCAAGTCTCCGGTGAAATAACAATGTTTTTAATGCCTTGGTTAAAGAGGGGCTTAACTGATTTCGCGGCAACCGTTTTTCATTCAAAAAAGTATGCTTCAAAGTATAGACAAAGAGCGAAAGAACAAACGAACGCTTTTTAAATATAGGAAGTAGCTATTCCCATAATTTTCAGCTGGAGGTTCCAAAATTAGTTAGTTTCGAAAAATTTTTGACAGAATTGATGATAATTTTAAAAATTTCTAATTAGTTCTTGGACCAAAAAATCACTACCCTTTTCATATGGTTTTTCAAGGCTATAAAAATATGTGTCACTAGTCGACAAGTTAAAGTAGCCATTATGTAGAGTTTTTTTCGTTGATTTTGAAACAAAATATTGAAAAAAAATCTTAACCGAAAATCCGCAATTTCTCTATTATGTTTGGACTGTTTAGTCCAAATTTCTCTAATTTCTTCGATTCGAAAAGTTAAATTCGAACTCAAATTTTTTTTAAAAAGCCATAATGCAAAAATTCGCTAGATTACAAACATTGCTGGATTATGTCTCATTTCGATGGTATATTGGGAAGAATATATCGATCCAGTTAAAAGTTTTTCATCAAAATCCCATATCAGTATCTGTCAAAATGCACCGAGGCCCTTAAGATGGTCGATTTTAGTAGTAATGAGATTGTGTTTTTAGTCAATTCGAATACTTTTTCTTCCTCTAGCATAGCTGTGCACTCGGATTAGCTCGTTATTTGTCATGAGGCTCAGCCCTTAATGTTTTTTATATTTGAAGCTCATCACCGGCAAAAACTACTCTATAAATTACTTATATCCCCTATTCACATTTTTGTGAATATCCCGGCCTTCATATTATTAGATTAACTAAAATATTATTAGATAAAAATATTTTAATAAAATATAGAATAAAAATATTCAATTAATATCACATTGAATAAGATACATTTAAGCTAATATCCAGGAAACCATAGATTGCTATTTTTTATTTAGAACAAATTTTTTATCAAGTTAAAAAAAACAGTGAAAAATTGTAATCACGCCATTTTTTGGAAAGAACAGTCTAATTATTCGGAATTATTCTAAAATGCTAATAATAAATTTTTCGGGCCCTAGATTTACTTGTTATCAATGTTTAAAAAAAATGACATTTATAAATTATTTAGATTCTAGTGGTCTGGCACCCTTTCAAAAAGTCACACCACTCAAAATAGCATCAAAATCGCATTCAAATAATTATGATACCGTTTAATAAAAAAGTTAATTAAAAGTTATTGGATACTGAAGAATAAAATACGTTTTCTATCTAAAAATAATGTTAGTTTAGTGGCGAGAAAATAATCTTAACTTCAAATCGCTCTTCTGAAAAAACCTTATTAGTTGGATTCAATGAGCGATACATATCCTTTTACCAACTAAACTTCATCTCAAAAACGTTTACTATCTCTATAGCGCGTGTTCAAATCCCACTAATGTTGTCTAAGTAATTGTCTTAGTGATTGCTTGAGTGATTACACACCGATAAATTTAGCGGTCCCAATCTCAAGCACCCTTGCCTAAAATCAAAATCAAGACAATCACTAAGACAACATTAGTGGGATTCGAAAAAAGATATTTATCAGAAGAAAATTCTAGGTAAGAATCGTGATTTAATCTAAGGTCTTTAAATTCACTACCATTTATATAATTGCATCGCTTTTCATACTGATGATTTCTATGATTTTTTATCTAAAGTTTATAAAAATTATTTGATAAAAATTACAAGCTACTCAGTTCCTATCACAAAATTTCTCAAAAATCCTCTAAAAATAACAATTTCCGGTGATTTTCCGTTCCTTTTCTCTTTTTTGCATATCTTTTGCTTTTAAACCTTCTAAAAAGTTTCGCTTTCTTCCCATTCAGAAGCCTGGTCTAGATACTAAGTTATATTTTGTACATATTTCAGCAAACATCAGTACAGTGGGTGAGACCAATGGGCAACACACGAGCTTTTCGAAAAAGTGTTGCCCATTGGTCTCACTGTTGCCCATTGGTCTCATACGAATGGTGTTGCCCATTGGTCTCACTAGTCCGATTTTTTTAATTTGATACATGTATTTATTGAACATGTATTTTCTAAAAACTTAAACACAGTTTTTCGATAGTTTTTTCTAGATAATAAAATTTAACAATCATATTGTGATATTTAAAAATATATTCAAAAATATATATTAATTTAATATAAATTTATCAAAATTATTGGTAAATCGAGAGTGTTGCCCATTGATCACTGTTGCCCATTGGTCTCACGCACTGTATCACAGATAATTTAACATAGAGTTTTTATGTTGGAAAATTTTCACTTTTTTCATTTAATTGTGAAGATTTAGAAATTTTAATTTTAGAGCAAAAAATTTTTACCGAGAATTGGATGGAGATCAGAAATTAAAACATTGTTCATATCCTTGGTATATCCCCTTATCACCTTTTGGTTAGAATGCGTAGCCA